>CM074946.1:9943750-9963301 GCA_037577455.1 Pangasius macronema
TTTTTTTTAGTGGTGTGTGTGTGTGTGTGTGTGTGTGTGTGTGTGTGTTTATATATATATATATATATATATATTTATATATATATATATATATATATATTTTTTTTTTTTTTATTTTATTTTCCTCTAAGCCTAACAAATTTAGAAGGACACATTTTGAATTGTTTGAATACCTTGGTAGTTTCATTTAAGTGATTAAAGGGATAGTTCCCAAAAATGAAAATTCTGTCATCAATTACTCACCCTCATGTCATTCCAAACCCATAAGAGCCACACAAACCCACAAATTAAGATATTTTCCTATGCGAAAGCAGACGTTCTCATGATGCAACCGGACCCGGAAGCGCTGCACTGTTTACAGTAGTGGAAGAGGGATGCAGTATGCAAGCTTTGTTAATTACATTCATAGTTGATTTTGCATTTCCTGGATGCCAGGACCTCGAGAAACTTCCTTTGCTGTAAACAGTGGAACGCTTCTGGGTCCGGTTGTATCACGAGAAAGTCGGTTCTCGCCTCAACACAACACACATGCGTCATGGTTCTCTCATGAACGTGTGTCAGAGATCTATGCAGAAGTGAAGATATTTTGTGACTAAAGACATAATTTTACTTTTTTTGCACACACAAAGCATTCATATTGCTTCATAAAATTGGTATTAAACCACTGGAGTCACATGGATTACTTTTACCATGCGTTTATGAACTTTTCAGAGGTTGAAAGTTTTGGTTATATGGACTGTCAGTGGAGGGACAGAAATCTCCCAGGTTTCATTAAAAATATCTTCATTTGTGTTCGGAAGATGAACAAAAGTCTTATGGGTTTGGAACAACATGAGGGTGAGTAATTGATGACAGAATTTTCAGTTTTGGGTGAACTATTCCTTTACGTGATCAATAGGACACTTTCTCTTAATTGCTGGCATTTTTTTCTACTTGATAGAACCAAGTAGTATAGCATGCTTATTCAGTGCTAGACTAACTGGTGTAGCATTTAAGGCACCAGTATTCAAATACTGAAATCAGGATTCAGGTATTTATGCCATATGTCAACAAGAATTAGTGAGGGAAAATATAAAAAAGAAAAGCTCTGGCAATATTTTGTTGCAGAGAATAGCACTGTCCTGTTCTACAAGTTACAGGCATACATTTTAACTGAAGCTTGAACAGACATTTATTTGATTGTTTCAATTCACTGCTTTAGTAAATATAGGTTAACATGGAAATATCCATTCTGATCTAAAGATTATCATAAACAACCATTTCCATATTAAGTTTATTTCCATAGTGAAAGTTTCACACATCATGCATCCACAAATATAAACATGGCTGTACCCTTTTAGACTCTAGCACCAGAGAGCACACAGTCTGAAATATTTAGCTGACATGCAGCAAAGCTTTTGCTCTGTTTTTTATTTTTTAATTATTATTTCTTTTCATTATTTCTCTGTATTATGTCTGTCGAACACAAACATTTGTGGCACCACCAACAGCAGGAACATTTAGTTTTATTGGAAAATCATACATGATTAATCCATATGAAATACTCCTTTTCCCCATCTTATAGTAGTTAACTGAATATCTGTTCAATAATTCTTTCAGTTATCTGAATAATAAAGCAGAAGGCACATACCTATGCCAGGCCCCAAAGAGCTTGTTATATCAGTGAACTGTCCTTCCCCTGCAACACGGAATGATCATTATGTAGAAAAATATAGCCATTGCTTTCACTTAATATTCAACAGAGACCTGTTTTAAACATTACACCTTTATAAAGCCTGTAGTTTCATTTTGCAGGATACTGCAGCTGAGTCAGTGGCTTCATTTTTCAAGTGCTAAAGAGGTAGCCAAGGAGTTCAGTAGCTAAAGTAACAAAGATAACATCTGAACATCTACAACCAGCTTTCCAAAGATTCCTCTCTTGTTTTAGCAGTACACTTAATCTGTGTTCGTAGCACGTTGTAATAGGAATAGGAAGGTGTTCAGAAACCCAGCCCATTTTGAACGTACAGTAGCTTTAAGTTAAGTGACTGGACTTGTGATATAATCTCGAAATAATTAAGGCCTTTACATGAGTTGCGAAACATTGTCAGCATTGTGTCCCTTTACTGGATCTTTCTGAACACTTAGCTCCTTAATTTATTTTTTGGATAGGGTGAGGTGGAGTGATTAACAGTTATCGGCACTGTGTGTGCCTGTGTTTTTCAGACCAGTGCTAAAGAGAGCAGTGCAGAGGAGCGCTTAACGCCGGTGGTTCTGGCTCAGCAGGCGGCCCAGCTCAAACAGCAGCTGGTCTCAGCCCATCTGGACTCATTGCTGGGCCCAAACGCCCACATCAACTTGGCCGACCCAGATGGAGCTCTTGCAAAGTAAGGAACAGTGGAGATGGTCTGTAATGAGAGTGCGGCTCTGTGTAGATGACACTTTTTTTTTTTTTTTCTTTCTTTCTTCTCCCCCCGATATTGGATCAGTGTTCTCTGTAGAGTGTGTCCTTTCAGCCAGTAGTGCAAGATGATCTAAACTACACCCAAATCAAAGATATTTGTAACAGCCATGAGAACAGTACAGAGTGTTCCTGAAGTGTTGAGAGAGAGAGTAAAATAAATGGAGTGCATGAAACAGGGACACAATTCTGTTTTATTAATTACAATCACAATGTGTGTTAGGCGGTTGATGACTCAGCTCGAGGTGGCACGGGGTGTGCGTAGCAGTGCTGGGGTGGAGGGGAAATCAGCAGCACCCAAGAGCCCAGATGGAGTTGTGCTGTATGAACTCCACAGCCGGCCTGAACATGAGAAGTTCACAGAGTCTGCCAAGGTACAGCGTAGTTTTCCAAACTTAGTTTCCTCATTCTGCTTAAGCTTATTTGGGACAAAGTTCCAGTGAGTAAGTAATTACAGTTACTGATCTTTTCCTCTGTCTTTGTATCTTTAGGTAGCAGAGTTGGAGAGGAGGTTGGCGGACCTGGAGACTGCAGTAGGTTCTGGATTAGACAAGCGGGTGCGTTAATTTGCCAACACTTTCTCATTGTCCTCAGTCAGATTAAAGTTATGTTTGTAATAATCATCCAGCTCTCCTGAGTTAAATCTAGAAACAACTTTGTGCTTTCTTGAAACTATATAGAGTAGTGGCATCTACAGTTTTTATGGATCAGAGGAACATATCTGTGTGGTGTCCTGGGAAAATCCTTCACATACTGAAATTTTGGAACTTTCTGCACTTACTACTAGGCTTTCCTGAACTGAAACATATTTTTCTTTTGCATGTGTCTCAGCCACAACTAAAATTATAGCATTTTAAAATCTGGTCTGAAAGTGAAAATTGCATTTAAAGAATCAGTTCAGACTGTTGGCCAGGTGTATTGTGGACATTTTGACAGCACCAGCTGTTTACAAACTGAGTTGATCAGACTCGAGTACTTTTCTCTGTGGCACCTAGCCTGACATTCACTGTGTGAATGAACTCTTAAACCTAACTCTTGGGCTCATTACCTAACATGACCCAACATTGTGGGACAGCCTAGGCAAGGTTGAAAAGTAAAGACATTTCCACATTGTTTTGGGGAAATAGGTTTATGGTGTCTAATGGGTTTTCCCAGATCATCAGACATTTGGCTAATATCAGCATGCAGTTGTGCTTGCCCAGGTTTGGTTATGACTGTATCACTGTGCGAACTTGTGAGGGCTTGTGAGGGGTGGAGGTTTGTGGTGACAGCAGTAGCAGTCTTGTGTTTTGGTTGTGTGTACTGCAGGGTCCTCTCAGTGCTGGTCTTCAGGGAGCCAGTCTAATGGTGAGTATCATACTGTTACCCCGGTTCTAATGTGCTTGACTGCTTGTCTATTCCACTCCATGTTCTTGACATTTTTTCTGTCTCTGTAGGAGACTATGGAGCTGCTGCAGGCTCGAGTCAGTGCTCTGGATGCTGCCACTCTGGACCAGGTTGAAGCCAGACTGCAGGTAACCATGACTACAGCGAGTGATTTACCTCATGTTCAATTGTTAAAGGCCTTCTGGCATCTAAGCCTGCCTACTGAGAATAGGAAACAGACAGAAGGTTTTGGCAACAGTTACAGTAACACCATAGTACTACAGCAGATCTCAGAATGACAGTCATTATCAGTTTTGCGTATTATACATTAGTATGCAGATCTGTAGGCAAATGTAAACGGAAGCCCTCTTTTGAATCTTTTTATTACGTGTATGCTCCAGGAACTAAGAGAAAGTGTTGCTTTTTTACTTTGCAGAGTGTTTTGGGGAAGATGAATGAAATAGCCAAACACAAGGCAGCAATTGAAGATGCTGAAACACAAAACAAGGTGGGTTTACATTCTCACTCAGCATTTGTTTGTGATGAGAAATTGTCTGCTAAAATACGTGAAAGTATAAATCTATTAGTGTTTGGGCACATGTGCACTGAACATCACTCTCTCTCATGTCACCTGCCACTTTATTTGCTAGTGTGAATGCAGGGTAATCTGTGTGGTGGAGAAGGCCATAGTATAACTAGTCTTTTGAAATGTTCCTTTGTGAGTAGCTTGTAATATTTTTCTGCCAGAGAGGACAAAGTATCAAACTCTTACATCCTGTAGCTCTAAGTACATAGTATATCGTATAATGTGTAGTACACCATTGGATATGCAGCTTATGACCAAACTAAAGCTCAGAAATGCTCCTATTATTCATATAGCCAGCATGTTTTCTACATGTAGAAATTATTTATCTTTTTTGTAAAACAATTACGTTCAACAGAAAGAAATTATATTTTATTGCACTGTATGCAATGTAGAATCATGTAACCAATTGTGGATCTTGTTCAAGTGCAAATATTTAGTGTCATCCAGTAGCTCATGAGTAAAGGTATTCCATATCCTGTTCTCAGTTTGTGAACCCACGTAAAAGTTTAAAAATGACTAATTGTCTGTACATGATTGTAAAGGACACCTTGTAATTGCTGTTCCATATTTACTATTTATGAAGTATGGCGTGAAAGTTAGACACATGTTTAGAGTGGAATTAAAGTGTTTTAAAGTTATNTTATATTGTTGGTGCTTGTCCGGTTTGTGCTTAATTTAGGTGGCACAGCTGTATGATATGGTGCAGAAGTGGGATGCCATGGCAACATCCCTCCCTCAGGTGGTCCAGAGACTGATCGCTGTTAAAGAGCTACATGAGCAAGGTAATATCTCTCATTAGGGTTCTTTGTGGTACCATGCCAGTAATGCTTTAGCCAAAGGGACTTGCGTTCCAGTCGTTCATAGTGATTGAAAATATTATATGGATTTTTGGATGCTTTAAGATTCTAAAAGGTTGTCATTAAATCACTAAGCATCATTATCAGACTTCAGTACGGTTAACATGTTTTTCTTTTCCCTTGAGTTTATTGTTTCGTTCATCATGTTGTACCTCTAAAGCATGAAGGCCCATTAAGTTTGTCTGCTTTTGAGCTGTTTAAGTAAGGAATAAAACACAATGGTGTGTGCTGTTATAGGAATATAATCAACAATTTTGATATTGGGCATTGATTATTTTTCTTAAGTTAAGAAGACATAAAAAATGCAGCTCGTCTCTCTACAGTGGCAGACAACTTACCACCCATTCCAAAGCTCTGACATTGGAGGGTGTTAAATGTCTTCTCACAGAATGCTTCACCATTATAATTATCCTTTGTTAAATACCCATTTTTTTTTGTTTGTTTTTTAAAATCCTTTTGTTATTAAGCGCCACACAAGTTCCTGTGTATGAGCTGTTACTATAGAAACAATAACATGTTACAAATAGCGCATTACTATAAACCTGTGATTTACAGCTGGGACTACTGTCAGAACTTTCTGGCCAGTCAACTTTCAATAGTCACAGGCCATAAATAAATTCTTGGTAATGTGGACATGAGGATGTATACGTATAAGTAAAATAGCTGAAAGTAGGAGGTGGGAATAATGCACATTTTGAATCAGTGTAAACGCATTCTACATAAATAATTTACATGCCAGTGACACTGTTGGTGTTTAGTTTTAATGGGTTTGTGGTCTAAAATGTCACGCTGACATATGTCAACTGAATTCCACACATTTGGCTCGTGTTAAACTGCTAGTATGACTTTTTTTTCACGCTTGTTTGTGAGAGGAAGTGCCTTTGTGTTTCTAAGCAGTGTATGTGTTTTTCTCAGCCATGCAGTTTGGGCAGCTGCTGGCCCATCTGGACACCACACAGCAGATGATCAACAACGCACTGAAGGACAACAGCACACTGCTCACACAGGTACTCACAGGGTTGCCCTCTTTTGTATTTAGTGACAAGTTTCTCATACGGCTTTTCTGTTCTTATGTGCCTTTAATCTGTTTGTACGTTTAGGTGCAGCAGACCATGAAAGAGAACTTGGTTTCAGTTGAAGAGAATTTTGCTGCTTTGGACCAGAGGATGAAGAAACTCTCAAAATAAGACCCCCCCTGCCCCCTCCAATGAGCAATTAAGAGAGGGAGATTGAGGGATGTGGAAAATTATCATTTCATACATTTTAAATTCTGTGCTTTCCTCCTTCCTTTAAACTTTTTCCTTAACACAAAATGTTGGAAATAAAGTTTAAAATAAAGGTGTAGTTGAAGGTTATGACCAAATGCCCTTTTACACTACAAAAACCTAGTGACATTTACACCTCTGCTGTTCCTGTGTGTGAGATATGAGGAGATACATACCCATCTCCAATCACTTGCCTAAATTCCACTCCCAGCTACTGATGGGGTTTTAAAAGAATGAATTCCAGACTGATTATTTTCCTACCACTTTAACTCTGCTTAAAAGACTTAATGTTTTTGTGTTGTAATTTAGTCCCTGGGTCAGAAACATCTACACGTTTAAACATTAGTTCACTTCTCTGTGAACAGCAGTCCATGAATAAAATGTACACATGAGGAGAGCCACTGCCTCTGGTCAGTGTTTATAGGAGGATCTTTGCTCATTGAGTCAGAAATCATACTGTATTTATACATCTGGGAGAACCTTTAACTAATCACTCTCAGTTGCTTGTAACTGATTGTATTATGACCAAGATGGATCAGCACAGGTTACTCTGCTTTTGTCATATGCATAAACTGTTTAAAATATTGTCTCTCAAGATGTGAGAATAAACTGAACAGGCTTTGAGAAGTGGTGCACTGGTCTTTTCACCCCAATACATAACCACAGAGCTGTCCAAGAAAGAGACACACTGACAAAGATACAGGTAAACATTTTAATTTGTTAAATAAAAGTGGACTCCCATAAAAACAAAGAAATGCTACTGCTCACAAAGTATTCTCTTTACAAAACCAATGTAAATATGGAAAAGGAAAGGGTTTTTTTTTCTGAGGAGGAAATACTTTACAAATTGATCATTTTTTCCTAAAAAAGTGTACAAAATAAAATACTAAAACTGTACATATTTACATAAATTCATTAGTAAAATTGCATAATCATCCTCATTATTACTTTAAACCATTAATTTAATATTTGTGCCTATCTTGAAGTGGCAGTTGGTGTCAGAGGCAACGGAATGGGTGAGTTACAGCTCTGACTATACATGCAGAATCTGCCACAGCTCACAGTATTGGACTCCGGCCCCCACAACTTACACACATATACAGTACATACTTTCCTTACACACATCATTGTGTGAGGAAGGAGATTCTACTCATGAGGTTATGTAGGTCATCACATAAGCAATGACAAAGTTACGCCTGTAAATATTTGATTTCAGTCAAAGTTTTGATGGAACGTTATCCCAGAATTACTCCAGCATGATTTATGGCAGGTAGGACGGGAATTAGAGGGAATGCAGTAACAATGGTCGGCAGATAGAGGGCGTTACAGGCCCATATTAAATATAGACAACAAAACAGGAGGGAAAGATCCTATGCAGTAGTGTTGGCTATCCAATTCCATCACTTGTATTGTCATCACTGTAGCTAGAAATATGTAACAGAACAACGGGTAAAATCCACAAGAATGAAAGGAGAAGAAGGCGAGTGAGGTAACTAGGCTTTTAAAAAAGATGGAGTGCGATCTGCAGGACAGCACAGTGTAGCTCAATTGCACACTGTGGGTTTGCCATACTGACAGTGCTGGTGTTGGTGTGTAAAGTACAGTAGGATAAGGGCTTCTGTTAGAACGTCTATCTGACCACACGCCGCCTTTTCCCTCTCGCTGGCCTCTGCAGTGCTATCTGCATCACACAAGACGTACGGGATTAGAAATGAATTACAGTATACACCTGCTATAATCAGGCAGGATGTCCTCTGACTGTGATAAAGATTTGTACATGAGCGTTTAATTGGTTAGAACATGTTTCTGGGATGTTTGTGTGGTGGGCTCACTGTAGCTGCTGGCTCCTCTATGATGCGCTCAATATCTCCAGGAAACTCTGGCCCTCTCTGCAACCTAGTGTAAAGAGATGGCAAGGAATTGGCTTTGATTTCATTAAAGATCAATTAGTTTGATTTTACTCATTAACTGAAATACTCACGTTTGTTTTCTTTTTCTCCCCCTCCTGGTTCCTGTACGTATTTCTAAAGCCTGTAACAGGATGAAATGTACAAAATCATCCCCTGGACATAAAATGACTGATCTGCTTAATCTACACTGAATAACCTAAACCAAAAACAGCTAAATCACTAAATTGTAAATACTGCTATAAGCAAAAAAAAACAGGTAAATATGAGGCACAAGCACTTTTGAGTGCTCCATACTACTTTAGTATACAGAAAGAAAATTGACTTCAATGTCTTAAAGGAACAGTTTATTATTTTTAGTGCCTTCTGATGCCTGTGAAGTGAACTACATTGAAAACACAGACAAATGTGTACAACACTTTATAACCAGCACCAATTCAACCAACAAAGTGATTTATCCTAGCTTGGATTTCTTGCTACTGGCATGTTTCAAAGAGAGCTAAGTGAGAGATCTGGTATATCTCAACCAAGCCATATACTCCTTGGTGTGCTGTGTTTCATCATCAGGCTTCATCCTGAATACATCAGGTTTCCTTCCAGCACATTCCCTCCTGCTTTTGCAAGGCATCATGGAAGGTGCACTGGAGCATGTTAGGCCAAAGAGTGCACTGGTGTGAGAGGCTTCTGGCCAGCAGTCACTGAGACACTTAAAACAATTCAACATTTTCCCACTTTCCCTGTGTAAGGTTCTTTGGAGTCCATGATCACCTCAGTAGGTCGCTAGATCTTTTTAGATCTTTTTCTGTCCATTTACAAGTCAAACAATTTTCTTTTCACCTCAAATAATTCATAGTCACCAATTCACCTATTCTGTCATTTGTCTCAAGGTGATGTTACACTGCTAAATAATATTTTATTGGCATAGATATGCATCAAAAAACTTCCAACTCTGTCTTTGATAAATATTAAAAACTTATCTTCACTAAAACATTGATATATGAGGCTTTTCAGGGAAAATGGGCAGAACTAAGTGGCTCTGATCCAGCTGGAAGCAGAATTCATTGAGCCAGAAAACAGAATACTGAAACAAGCTATTTTCAAGCTATTTTTGATTATTGTAGGTCTGTAAACACTTAAGAATTAATTGCACCTTTAATGTTTGAAGAGCTTTGTGAGAAAACTATTTAGGTAAGAAAGGCCCAAAGTTTATTCTTACAGAGATACTCACCCTTCCTTGCTCTGTGTCCACATTACCCATGGTATCATCCACTGGGTCAATATTCACTCTCACTCTGGGGCTCAAGTATCCTGGTGCCTGTCTTCGTTCTTCTTCGCCATCGTCATCTCTTCTCGCTCCTGAACCTATACCATTGCTATAGACACACAGCTTGGCTGAGCCGTCAGTCTTGGCCTCTTCCATAAATGTGAGATGAAGGGGGGCATCGGGTGGCCGAGACTCTGTAGGTTTACAGGGTGGAGTGGTGGGCGGGTCTTCACTGAGTTTGGGTGTGCCACGGGCCGGAGACTGGGCCGCTTCCATGCTGAGGCGGGACAGGTCGGGATTGTGTACTGAGCACGCTCGCCGAGGACTAAGAGAGGGTGCGAGCTCTGGATACGACACTGGGGTGGAGTCACTCGCTCCCTCTGAGCCACGCCCACTCACCTGCAGGAAGGAAGTGTAGATAGTGTCCATAAAGGAGCCGTATGGGTCAATGAGCCCTGGTCCAGCCCCCGCTGGCTCTTCCCTCTGCTGTGTAGGTGGTTGTAGATGGCCAGGATTAAGCAGGGAATCCTGGCACAGCTGGGAAGTGGGGAGGTCTTCTTGTGCAGGTGTAGTCTCATGTACTGCCAGTGGTTTCTCCCCCATCAGTGTTGGACCCATAGACAGCTACGAAGTGAAATAATACACACACACACACACACACACACACACACACACACACACACACACACAAAAACACATAAATACACACTCATAAATTTTATAGTATATTTTAAAGATATAAATTTTGGTGTCCCAAAATTAACACTTTTTAGCAAAATGTCTTCCAAACTTTTTCATACTTAGTTTATATATATATATATATATATATATATATATATATATATATATATATATATATATTTTTTTGTTTTTTTTTTCTCCAGATAGCCTCTAAGAATGCCTTTGACAAAAGAAGAACATATTGTAATAAGGTGGCTGGATCTGGAAGCTGTTGCAAGGTTGCGTTGAACAGGAAACATGGCAAGCACATCACACGACACTTGCCAACTTATTAACAAATTCAAAGACTATATATATATATATATATAAACATTATTTTATTGTATTCAATAATCCAATTCAATTCCAGGACGTAACACTACAAAATGTCTAAAAGCTCAAAAGGTTGAGTTGCAGGGTGAATGAAGAAGAGAGGAACAGAATCAGTCTTTCACATGTTTGTAATGATGTGTTACCTGCAGGCACGTTAGTGGGTTAAAAGCAGCCTGGTTCTGTGGCAGTGGCATTCCCAGCGACGGAGCCTGGGAGAGCAACAAAGGCCCTGCTGCTAGTAAACCATGTAGACTATTAATGTTCCCCAAAGCTGCCAGGTCACCTTTACAAACAATAAGAAACAAATTCATGTAATTAGATTCTTAAAAACAACCAAGCAGACACTTAAATTACAAAGTAAATTTTGCTCAGTTTACTGGGCTCTTCCTGTTATTCCTAAGGCCTCAGCATATTTAATGCCCCAATCATAGGCTCTGTAGCGTAGTCTGTTTATGCAGAGCTCCACAATCACGTAATACTGGTCGTGGAAGCCAGCCAACTACCATCTCTGTATGAAATACGCCAAGGCCTTTATGGTGAACTCAGTTGTCATCATGGAATAAGCATTCATAAGCATTTCTTTATAATTTCAAATAGACAGGCTAAAAACAATGGATAATCACTCTCACTTAGGCAGGTAGGTGGCAAAAAAAATGGTACTAAATTCAACACACTGTTCAGAAATTGTAAACCATAATGTGCAGAACACACCTAATGGTTTCAGACTTCATTTACAGACCACAGGATATAGTGCAGAAAAAAAAACACTTCTCGATGTTCTGACAGCAGGTGAGATTTCCAGCCAATATCTTGTTGGCTTTTTCTCACCTCAATTAAAGCTGACTGAGGTCAGGAAAGGACAACTGAAAACTGATTCCCAAAAATGTCTGATCAAATCAGATCAGCAGGAAGGACCACATAAACAAAAAAAGCTTATTAATTAACTTAAGTATTGTTTTGGTTTTAGAATCAAAATCAGTATTTTAAATAATAACCCCACCACTTCACAGAGCTGGGTACTTCTGCAGGGATGCCAGTGTTAGGGTTTGAACTATCCAGTCAGTCATCAGCACATTAGAATCTTTTTCATTAATATACAATTGCGATGACTGGACTTATGATGGATCAGTCCCAGCACTCAGCCTTACCAACATGGCACTTGCTATGTGTTTATGGTCTACCAGAGAACCCAGCTCTCATCCTGATCACTGTCAAAAATAATTTCATGGCAGCAGCTCATTGGGTGTTCCAGAAACTGTTCACAGGCTGGTTCCAGCCACAGGACAGTGTTGCCCATTCTAAAGGCATCATAGGAAATGGCAGGGGACTAGACAGCTACGGCTAGTAGCAGTCTATATACATATCTGTATGCAGGGGAATCTCCCTGCAGGTTACATGATTGTTGTACAGTTCAGAACTATATTCTAAGACATGGCACAAACAAATAATATACATTGCACCAACACAAATACATAACGCAATCTAAAAGGGTGAAGTGTAACACAGAGCAGATTTACTTTACTTACCCAGGACCCCTTGAGGCAGGATTGTGGGAAGAAATTGAGGTGTCTGGCTGTTGGTCTTCTCCTGCTCAGCCAATGAGTCACATGTTTCCTGTCCAGTGACTGGTACCAGTGGGGTACAGGACACAGAGGTAGAAACCAGTGCAGTACTGGAGAGGGTCCCCTACAACATGCAAAAATGCGCGCGCGCGCACACACACACACACACACATACACACATACACACATACATACACACAAAATATCTTAACTTGAACTCTTACATATACCAGCTCAAAATGTCTGGCTATCAATATAATCTCTCAGTTCACCTCTCGTCAAAGACTGACCTCATCCCAGATCAATATCCACTTTCTGAACTGATTAAAATTCAATATGGCACACTGTGTACATTTGCTATTTACAGCAAGTGAAATGGATTTTAAACTACATAAGCAATTAAATATATATACACTTAATACAGTCTGGCAACGTATTAGGAAATACCACTTATCTATACAAAAGGCATGTGGTCAGTGGGTGTGTGCGAGTGTACCTGAGTATGAGGTGGGGGGGATGGTGTGTGGTTGGGAAGGGTTTCAGCCTGTGCAAGAGCTGCAGCCAGCAGTGCAGGGTTCAGGGACAGGAAGGCAGGAGGAGGAGGGGGGGGAGGAGTGAGCTGGGCAGAGAGCAAAAGCGACTGGCCATCTGCAGGTGGTGCTAGAGCCTGGAGTGCGTCTAGGAGTCCTGGCCCCATCAAGACAGAGTCCAGCAGAGCTGGGGTCTTCTCTAGAGACATTCCTTCCCCAAATACCTGCTGCAGGGGAGGGAGGTCTAAATTGAGTCCTGGCAATGGGAGCATGGCAGCTGGGTTCTGCCCAAGAAGCAAAGATGCCATGAGCAGTGCCTGTAGCCCAGGGTTCTTTTCACCAGCCTCAAGCCCTGGAGCTACACCTGGAGCCAGTGCAGGTCCTGGAGCAGGGGGATTTAATAGACTAACAAGGTTAAGAGGGAGGTCCCCCTGAGGTCCCAATGCGGAAGGCAAAACATTGAGCGGAGAAGCCTGGTTGAGGAGGTTGTTTGATGGTTGCGGAGTTTGGGTGCCTCCGGTTGTGGGAGGCTGAGTGCCTGTCCAGAGCCCGAGAGGCAGAGAACCTAAGAAAGGGGGAAGCAGGGAGGGCAGGGCTGCATTGGAGGAGAGAAGCTGGAGGAGCTGTTCCTGTGTCATGAAGGGGAAAGACTCAGCCAGCTGCAAGGTGCTTGCATGGTCAGCTGCAGAGTTCGGGAGATCAGCCGAAGAGGTGCCAGGTGCATGGGACAGGGAGAGGTTAGGGTCAGGATCACAGCTAGAAAGTAGCTTAGTCTCCAAATTCTGCTGCTCTTCTGATATTACAGGACCTGAAGAGAAACATCACACATGTTTAGGTTAAGAAGAAATGGCTATTTCATTGTAGTTGTTAAATTGTGAAGCTAGTAAAAGTTATTTTTTTAAGTGAAATCTTACCCTCACTGTCTGTAGCCTGATTTTGGTCTGGATGGTTTGTTTGGTATATGTTATGATCAGGTCCAAAATCCCCTAGTTTGGATCCACAGGTTTTCTCTGATACAGTGGAAGCAGACTGGCAGGTGGCTGAGGACAGCTGGCTCATCACACCAAGGGTATGGCTGCTGTTGGAAGGCTCAGGTCCTGCACTGGTGCTTGTGTGAGGCAGGCTCAAGTTTAGAACTGCACTATTTGCTGTTGTTTTAAGGTTTACTGCAACTGCTTCTGTGTCTTCACACGTCAGGGAAAGGGGCTGAGCAGTTGCCAGCTGTGTAAGAGGATCCAAAGAAGGAACCAGGTTTTGGGGCTGAGACTGTTTCATGTGGATATGTGTTTGGGGTCCAAGCTGGCTGTCATACTGAGTCGTTTGAGCAGTACCCAAAGGTGGTGAAGAAGGGGGCACAACTGTGTGCCTGCTGGATGGTATCGTTGGTGGAGTGTTATTCTGGGCGCTCTGCATACTGAGGAGCTGCAGCAGTGCAGAGAGGGGCTGGGAGGAAGCAGGGGGTGAGGAGAGAGGAAGGGAATTTGAAAGAGCCATCCTCTTGCCCTCCTCCAATTCGATCTGCCTTAGTACACTATTAGGCACAGAAGTGGTGGAAGGAGGAGTGCCAGACAAGCGTGCAGGCTGGAGGTGGTTTTCTGAGTGAGTAACAGGAGGAGGGGAGCTAGAGGATGATAAAGAAGGGGAAGGGACAATAGGGGAGGACACAACCAGGTCTCCCACAGTTCGGTTTACCTGTGATTCTTTCAGCATGCTAAGAACAGTGGGTGAGCGACGTTGACGTTTGCGGTGTAGTGTTTTTTCAGACTGAGTAGGGTTGGAAACAGGGAGAGAGGGGGAGTGAGGAAGCAAGAAAGCCGTCAAAGATTGGGTTGGGGCTGTAGGGGTGTTGAGGCTACTGTTTAAAGTGCTAATTAATACCTTGGACTGCTGCTCCTTGTCCAGGGCTGGGAGAGGAAGGGCACCCGTTTCTGCAGCCCTGGACTGGTTCTGGTTTTTCTGGCTGGCCAACTGGGCTTTGGCAGCTGCAGAAAGGAGGCTACTAGCTGGGAAAGAGCTGCTGATGTGCTGCTGGCTCTTCTGCTGACACAGGATCTGACCCAAAGGGAGACCAATCAGTCCTGGGGCAGAACCTAGTACTGGTCCATTCCTCTTATCACAGGAATTATTCTGGGCTGGCTGTGGGTTCTGCAGAGAGTGAATTTTGTTTTTGCTGCTGAATGTGTGGTGCTGTTGGGTAGAGTCAGTGTTGGTGGTGGTGCAGTCTTTGTAGTGCTGCAAAATGCCCTCCAGACGACTGCGTGGGCTGGTTGGGGGTACGGAGAGTTTGGGTGAAGAGCAAGTTTGGGTGGGAGGCACAGGAGAAGGGGAAGGTTTAACCCCCTGAGCGAGCATGGATCCTGGAGCTCCCTCAGAGAGAGAGGAGGTGGAGGAGTGACGGGATCGCTGGTGAGGGGAGAAAGTGTCCTGAGCACAAGAAGGGGATGAACAGAGAGAGAGAGGAGGAGGAGAAGATTTCACAGCCATTCCCTGTAGATGAGGCTGTCCTGCCCTGGCAATCACAGGTGAAGATGAAGAGGAGGGTGAAGAAAACGTCAAGGGAAGGGAAGAGTCCGTCTGGTACGTGTGGATTGTGTCTAGTTTTGTAGTGCTGGGAGAGATTGGCTTATGAGGTGCTCTTTGGAGAATGGTTTGAGTAAGGGCAGGGCGAGGGCTCCACAGCTGTTTCCCATAAGCTACACTGGGCCCTGGGGACTGGGGAGAGGTCTTCTTTAAGGGTGAGCTTGAATCAGAAGTCAGTATGGAGGTGGTGTGAGATACAGAGCCATTCTGAAGAAGTGAAAGAGGCGAGGGCACAGGAAAGCTGCCACTGCTGCTGGGTCTGGCCTGGTTCAGTGTCAGCTGGGTCGTGCAAGAGCGCTGGACTACGTCTCCTCGAGCCACTACGGACCCTCTCTTATCCTTGCCATCCACTGAACACACACCACTCCCTAGAAGCAAAAAAGAAAGAAAAAAAAACACAATTAAAGGCATTAATTTCAAAACAATTGATTCATGAGGATACAAGGAAAACAAATAAAAGCAAGCAAATTACATACTACATCTTCAAACAACAGATCAGAAGTAGCTTCTTCACTATAAAACTAGTCAAATTCAAGATGTTATATGCAATGTCAAGATGGGTTTGCCCAATCAGAGGAACCAAACCCAATTGTAATAATTACTAAGGTGAATATTTAAAAATAGTAATAAATAAAAACATACAAATAAATAAATATTCAATCAATACTTTAGGTAGTAGACATTAACAGAATTTAATGTAAAGATTAACAGAATATATTGCAAAAAGGTAAAGATATATAACAAAAACAATTAATTTAAATATGGAGCTACGATTTGATCAGTGTACCTGAGCCATTAGCTGGTATTTGGGAAGCCTGCATACTCCGACACAGAGCAGCCATTGCGACCACTTTCCTGCGATGGTTGCACAGTTTGGTCATATCTTCTTCCACCTTCCCTGACTGATGACTCTGAGCATGAACCCCTGCAGTAGGGTCAAAGTTGAACACCTGCAGGGACAAAGAGTTCCTTGAGAGATCACACCTTTTCATTATTATTATTTATTTATTTATTTATTTATTTTAAATAATGCATTATGAGCTTTTTTTTTGCTGGTTTGATTTGAGAACAAAAATTCTGTATCAGCAAAGTTACATATTTAAAATGGAAATCTGAACTATTGTTTTAAAAAAAAAAAACAACAACTGAGAAACTAGTGTGCCAGCGACTCGCAGAATGATTCAATAATGATTTATGTATCAAATTAAATACATGAATTTATATAATTGTTTGTACTTCCCCTCCCATATTGAGCACATAAAGATTTGGCATTTATAATTCGCTCATGTACTATCAATAATTTGATATGTACTGGAAGCTTAGTGGCATTCTTTGACTTAAAACACCTTTCCTTATACTAGCACAAACACTAGATAAAAATTACATACGCACATTTTAAAACTAAGTAAAAATACACCACTTAATAATAATAATAATAATAATAATAATAATAGATGGGTAATCACTTACAATTATAAGGAAATAACAATTTATTTGAATAATCACCTCCCATTGTGTCTTTACTTTAGAGAAACCTTTCACTTTATTTTAGCTGTACAATCTAAGAAAATAATAAAAAATAAAAAAACACGTTGATTTTAACATCTAAAAAAGTATCTCACCTTATGAAGGACGAGTGGGCATTCCAGTCCACACTTACATGTGCCATCTGTCAAGAGATACACCCTCACCTCTTCCACAGAACACAGAACTGTACCACTTGGGCTGTGAGAGAGAGAGAGAGAGAGAGAGAGAGAGAGAGAGAGAGAATTTGTGGAGGGGGGTGTCAAAGCATAAATGGTTTGCTTAAGCGGTTGTGCTCACAGTGTCTGTTTAACAGCTCACTGAATGTGTTTGAATGTGTGTGACTGAAGTTTGCTTTAGAGAACAGTCACACCCATCCGTGTGTAATCACAGCTGCCTTGTCTGCCATTGGACTTCAAAATCAATCCAACTATTTCTTTTGAATCAAAGCCACTTAGTTCCCACTACTATTTGACATTTGAATATTGACAATAACGCTACATTTTGCAGAATTTTTTGTTAAAAAAAAAAAAAAAAAAGACTGCTGAATAAACAGCGAGAAAAATACTTCCCCTGACTATTCTGTAATAGTAATAAGAGACAGGTCTCCTGTAAACCAGAGCTTATATTTTAGCTAGATAGCTAACATTAGCCAACTAGTTTATTCTGTATGTTATGTGCTGTTTTTGATAGCCCAGAACAAGCAAAGTTACACTGTGGTATCGGTAATGCATGGGCACTGCTGATTGATCAGGCAGACAGGCTAAGAACTAACTTACAAATTTGTAAAGATCTCCAGCTGTAATTGATAAAACATTGCTCCAACCCATTAACACCACCTGTGTTTAGTAACAGAGAACACAATCATCACTCAACGGGTGTTTTAATGGGTGTATATACTACAAATAATTACGACTAAACACTAGACCTTCAGATGATGAAACAAAACAATACGGAGGGAATTTGAAAGGGGTGAAAAGTTACCTAATGTAAGCCACAGCCCCATCCTCCACTTTTCTCTGCCAACCAACAGGGACCTGAGCGGTGAGTGTCGGACCACCATCTTTTTTTCCTGCTGCCTTCTCACTGCCCCCAGTCATTTTTGGCTCACACACATCCAGCTCCTGTAGAACCAAACCACACACAGGTCAAAACCCCTTTCCAGTACAAATTAAATCAAATTCAGAGACGAACAAGCTATACAAGTACAGTTTACAGAACAGTTGAGCAAACATTACCATAAAAGTAAATGTATAACAGCTGCCAATATGATGAAAATGAACTTAAAGTTACACTATATGGTCCAAAGTTCCTGCAGACCTGACCATAACAACCATGTGTGTGCCTTCATCAAACCGTTCCCACAAAGTTGGATGCACACGATTGTATAGGATGTCTTTGTATGCTGAAGCATTATAGTTTCCCTTCACTGGAACTAAGGGGCCCAAACATGTTCAGCATGACCATTTCCCTGTGCACAAAGCAAGCTCCATGAAGACATGATTTGCCAAGGTTGGAGTTGAAGAGTTCTAGTGTCCTGCACACAGCCCTGGCCTCAACTCCACTGAACACCTTTGGGATGAACTGGAGTACTGACTGCACACCAGGCCTCCTCACCTGACATCAGTGACTGACTTTACTAATGCTCTTGTGGCTAAATGCACAAATCCCCAATGCTCCAAAATCTAATGTAAAGCCTTCCCGGAAGAGTGGAGGTTATTATAACAGAAAGGGGCTAAATCTGAAATGGGATGTTCAAAAAGCACATATGGGTATGATGGTCAGGTATCCACATACTTTTGGCCATATAGTGTATATTTCACTGATACGAGATGTGCAGGAATTCTTCTGACAGCAAAACTGTACACTTTTTACTCTACCTTTTCATCTTTATTTAGCCTGGGTCAGCACCATCCATGAAATCCACCCCAGTGAAGACATCCTAAGTAGTGTTGCCGGCACTCAACACAACTAAAACTCAAATCCAGCCAAAACAGGCAGGCCTCTCTTATCTCCAGTAGACTCTCTCGGCTTCGGAAAGATTTCTCTGAACTCTCACAATCTGAAATGAAAAGTGCAATTTTAATAACAGCACTCTAGTTTAATGCACTTGATAAACCATAGTTAGACTGATGTGTTTTTTAGACAAAAAAAAAAAAAAAAAGCAATTAAAAGTTTTTTTTTTGCCAATAGGAAATCACACTCCATCATTATGAAAGATATTTTCTTTATTACTGGGTTCTTAGCTGACTGGTCACTTTAATTGAATGGGTTTAATCCAAACCTCAATAACTGAAAAACAAGTAGGCCTACAAATACTGTAAAGTTGGACCTAATGAGGTGTGTTGATGAAAAGTTCATGAATTAAAAAATAAAATAAAAAACTCTATCCCTGGTGTCCCTGTCTCCAGAAAGTTTGAGAATCCCTGGTGTGCATGCAATGCTGTTCTGGAGGATAGGAAAGGGCTGAGGAAGAGCCTGGCAAAATGAAGGTGTGAAATGTGTTACTGCATTTCCTGTGTGAGGTACAGACTGGAGAGGCTCTCCAAATGCTACAGTGCAAATTACAGAAACCAATCAAAGTGTGATCAATGAATTTAACAAGCTCAGTCACTAGA
>CM074946.1:9963401-9998741 GCA_037577455.1 Pangasius macronema
CTCTCCAAATGCTACAGTGCAAATTACAGAAACCAATCAAAGTGTGATCAATGAATTTAACAAGCTCAGTCACTAGAAGCCTGAAGGAAAGGTTTCAATGTGCATTTAACAATCTGATCATGAAAAGAGACACAAGCTTCTGCCTGTAAAGACAAGTTTCAAACTTTTCCATCAGTCCTTTACGGCAACCCACAATTATTATTATTATTATTATTATTATTATTATAAATGTAAAATAGAAACGTATGAAACTGAAATAGAGACAATAAAAATAAAATGTCTGATTCTGGGTTTCCAACCTACAGCGAGCCATGACAGAAGGAAAGTAAACAAGTTAAGGAGTGAAGAAAACGGCGAAAAAACAAGACGTACAACTTTATTATTTCAAGACATTATTTTAACCTAACAAGTCTCCGAAATGAATAAAGCATTACAGTTTGTTTGCAGAAGCTCAAATATGGATCAGTGCACTGATTAGAAAAATAATAGTGAGAGGATCAGCCCGTTTAAAGCAGCCGGCTAACAACTAGCTAGCGTCCACATACTACTACTTAGCTAACTAGCTAGCTAGCTTCGCAGGCTATGAAGAAGCGACTCGCCTAAACAAAAAAACTGCTGAATAATAGGGAAAGTGTGGCATTAACGAAGAAAGCAAAATGAGAAAAGATGCAATTAACGCGAAATTGTTACAAAGTTGTGAATTTGGTGTGCACAAAACGCTAGCAGACTGTGTTAGCTGGCTTGGCTGGTTTAGCCACATACCTCCTCTGTGTTTACGAAGTTTGCTGCTTGCTAGCCGCGTTGCGAAGCAGAGGCGAGAAATAGCGCAGCCTTTTGGACAGCCTTTAGCTTCAAGTGCTGCTGTTGTTAGCACTGTGGACGGCACTAAACTAATTTTCACGCACTTTCCTACCTTTTCTCCCTTTGCGCCATCCGTCCGTCCTGCCTAAAAACAAAGAGCAATAACGCTAGCTGGGTTTTATTGCGCCCGTTGCATTGTCGCCAAAAATGATCTTAAATTTCGAGTGGATCTCAGTCGGTCGCGGACAAGCCGATTGTTTCATTCAAAGCGTCAATATCGCTGTAAGCTTCTTAAGCACGTGAAAACGAGTTAAGGTTTTACTGTGCTTCAAGTAATGCCCCGTTCCCATTAATCCCTGTTTCAAGTTCCTATTTTCTCCAGGATTTTGTGCCAAAAAATCATGGAGTTTCCTTCGGACCTGCGCACTGGCTTCCTTCGGCCTAGGGAATTCCATACCCACAATGCACCGGCGCTGAAGGGAGCGTCTGGACTCGACAGAAGCGGGCTGAGCTCCAAATAGCGTCCTATCCCCTTTATAAGGACACTACAAAGTGTGTCAGATAATGGCTTTGAGCTTCCTGTGTAGTGCAGTCTATGTACAATATGGAGCCATTTGTAACTCATCCGCGGTGACTTGCCCGATGTTAGAAGACTCGTTCTCTCGTTCAATAAACAAATAGCAGCACTTACATGATACATGTTTGAAGAGTTTGAACCAAACAAGATGTGCTTTACTTCCAAGTTATTTAATATGGCTTACATGTAACCATAAATGCAGCGAGGTTTTTAGCTAAACTTTCGATGTTTTTGGTAGAGCATAGTTCATTAAAAATATTATATATTATTAAGTAAATTATTAAGTAAATCTAAATTTAAAAAGAAAGCCATAGAGTTGTTGAAGTTCCAAGTGTTTGGTCTAATTGGACCTAGTTATGATCTGTGTCTAATTTCCTCCAGGTGGCCACGAGTGGCTAAAACAAAGCACAGACTCTATGCTGTTTACTATCTCTATTATACTCTGCATTACTGTTATAGCCTTATTGTCATGTGTGGATTATGTATATAATGCTTTAGCCTTACAGCTTCGATGCATGCTAGTCTACACGAAATTTAGCTCCTTCATTTAGTGTGAAATTAGGGAGTACAGTTCCACTCAAATGAAGTACCAAAGTAAAATCATAGTATTAAGTTTAAATACGTAATAAACATAAATTAATAAATAAACAAACATAATAAATAATCATTCTTACTCTAAACCGCCATAGTACAATGGTTACATATGTAGTAAATGTAAGAAATCTAAAGCCTCATAATAAAACCCTACTAGAATCATGGTTAAATATGTAATAAAATAGTTATTACAATGCATGACGTTAACATATTAATGATAAACCACGGTTTTAACTGTAAACCTATGACTATCACTGATTATCACAGTTTCACAACAGTACTTACCATAAAGTGCCATAGTACAACCACCGGTAATGACAGTGTCATATTTAGAAATATAGGAAACCATGTTGTGTTTACGGACTGAATAATAAGTAATAGAAATAGAAATATTCATTATAAAGTTGAATAATAGACACTGCGGGGTGTCTGAAGAACAGCAAAGCCGCTCAGACAGCCTCGTTTACAGCCAAATAAACACATCTTAGATTGCAGCTTTGTGATATTGTTTATTGTCCATTTGACAGCCCAAGTTTTCGCATAACCGACCAAAACACCACATAAACACTGATTAAAAAAAATATATCATATATATTTATAAATATATATATATATATATATATAAAGACGACGAGTGTGTCTTTGAAACATGTCGAGGGAAGGTGGACAGAACAGCTCGGCCACGCTTTTACAGCTCTGTGAAAGTAAACACAACTTTTGGGAATAAAAGCTTGAGCTGCCAATAGAATCGCGCGCGTGCAGGTGACAGCCATTAGCGGCGGGGAGAGAGCGCGAGACTACACAGCAACAGCCGCGCGGCAGTGACGTGTACGCGGCGCGCTGCTCGCGAGCGGCGCGCGCCTCCTGGAAACAGAAGTTGAGCTTTCTATTCGCTAAGCGTGCGCGCGGCCCACTTGCGCTGTTGCTAGGCAATACGCTGCACGCTTCTGCACCGTGCATGTTAAAGCGCTCAACTCCTGTGCTCAGGAGAGTTTCTGAATACTAACGAGATGAGCCCCGGGTGGGTGACATCGGATGGCCACAAGTTACGGGTCATTCTTGCGTCCACACCCATATGGCGCGCTAAAAACACAGCACAGCAACAGCAACAAAGTTACACCTGGACTCTTCCCTGCTCCACACACTTAACGCAGGATGCTGCTCATGAGCAAAGTTTAAATAGTATAGGTCTGTGAGTCGCACTGAGGTCGATACCCTGCTGTAATTATAATCATATTGTAATAATTAAAATTATATTAGCTATAGTATTCGCGCGAGGTCCCTCCGCTAGAAATCTAACAGTTTTATGATTTATTTTCACGCCGCATCAAGAGGCGCACGGCCAAGAGGACGGCTGTGTGCCTGGACAATAACAACATGCATCAGTCATGTAGACATTATCATGGTGGAACACGATATTATACTGCTTGAAAATAGAAAAGGAAAAAAAACAGTGATTAATATATAGGATCTTGTACCCCTTTAAAACGATACAGTACGAGATATCAATGAATCCTCAGGCAAGCCCAAGAGGAGGGGTGTTTATTATTATTTTTCACTTATTGTGTCCTATGGTTATTCCAAGCACTAGCTAATATTGGACGTTTCCTTTCTTTACATTTTAAAACATTAAAGTCCGACACGTCGCTTGGAGTATTATGTGTACAATCAGGACCAGGGACAAAACAACACTGCAATAAAAGCGTCTTCACATCTACGGATATTATAAAGCTACGCTTTATGAGCGTTTTGCGAACGCAAGCAAAATCGATAAATTTTCTCACGTCCTTATAAGGTATTTTGTCTGGTTTTTCTTTTAATACAAGGCTGTTTAATAAAACATGCTCGGGTTCTGCTAGTCTTATCTCCGACTAGAAACCGGTTGCCAACGATTGCATCATTCCTTTCATGTGACTCCCTTACGCCCCAAATTCGTCCTGGCTGCCTTATGACTGCATCACATCTTTCCGCTCACACAAACCCGCTCACGGAGAGACAACCAGCAGCGCGCTGTAGCCCCGCCTCCCTCACCCAAGGCCTGCTCTGATTGGATGTCTCTAAGCAAAAGAGTTTTATCCTTCCTCCAGGGTTGGCTGGTTCGCACGACTGTCCGCGCTCAGCTACACGGCTGTGGGTTCGGTTGAAGCCGAAGCGCTTCCTCTGGAGGTTGGTTGCAGTTCAGCCTCCTATATAAACAGCCCCGGGAGTTTCCGAAATTCATACTCGGTGACTTCAACTGAACAATGGTTAACATGAGCTATCACCAATCTCAACAAAAATATATACACAACCCGAGTCCAAGACAGTCGAGAAAACGGCATAATAAAAGAAAAAGGGTAAGTTTCCGTTTCGTGTTTGTTTTCTTCCAGCACGTCTAAGTTGGTGTAAGTTGCGGGCGCCTCCGCTCCCGGTGTGAAGTTCAGTTTTTCCTTTCAGAAAGCGGAGTGCTCATGTTCTGGCAGCGATCCCGCAGCTGTTTTTGGACAGCAGTTGTTCTCACTTCTTATTTGTCGGACCATCTCTTATTTCTCACTGAACGGACAAAGGAGTTTTTAATTTATTTTATTTAAAAAAAAAAAAAATGAAAAAAGAAAAACTTACTTTCTTGTTTTATTCCCTAACTTGCTTGTGTTTGGTTTAAAGGTCAAGTTTGTTTTCAGTTTTAGGGAATTTACCTCACGTCACTGTCAGATTTATTTATTTATCCATTTTTATCTACTTTTAGAGGCTATTTACATCACCTTAGTAGATTAAAACAACATGTTATTTGTTAGGTGTGTTTTTTTTTATTTCATAGCCAGTGTTTTAACACTTTTATTTTCTGGTTTAATTACCTTTTCATTGTAACTTACTGTAATTAATGGCATTATTTCTCAGTGTTAAGTGGTGTGTCCTGCTCCTGCTGTGATTGTGTTGTCTGTCTTTTGTTTCTCAGTCCTGTACTTTGACACCGTGACGTAACTGGCTGTCTTTGGGTTTATTTAATATTCATTATTACAACATTTATAAGTGTTATTATGTCAGTTATAACGCTTAACACTTATTTAGTCAGGTTTTTTTTTTTTTTTTTTTTTAGTTTACTTCATTAATTTATTATTGACCATTTAAGAAGCTCTTGATTCAACAATCATTAGCTGGAAAACACTCAGATGGTGTGAAGAAACTCAACCACTTGTTTTGGCCTTTTTTTTTTTCATGGCTGCGTGTCAGATCGCAATATTTACCCGTGATTTAAGATGTACAAGAACAACTAAAGTTGGACTTGAAGGCTTAACAGGCCTCTGTGGTTACATGAGGGACGCACACGGGTTAATGCTGTACTTCCCGAAGAGTTTGGACATAGTTTAGAGGAACTTGAGATCGGCTACACTCCAGGAAAAATACACTAAATACAATTTAAAATGCCAAACTAATACACCACCAAGAGGCGACCACTGCTGAAGTTGTCGTGGTCTGGTATTTCAACACGGAGCGCTGTTGAGGACGGAGAGCCTTGAGCTTTGAGACTTGGCGATCATCCCTGACCTCGGACTGGAACAGGGGGCGCCAGCGGCACCAAAGCGCTGCTGTTTACTTAAAGAGTCAGTGACCTGAATTAACTTCAATTACTGTTCATCACTCAATAAAACGCCTTCGTTTAGCCAGTGTAGAGTTTCTCCATCTTTTACCTCTTCACGTCTCATCTTTTCTCTTCGGCAATTTCAGTGAAAAATAATCTTCGTGCTCTGAAAAGTTTTCCCTTCAGCAGTTCTGTGACCGAGAAATTCACCCTTAGGAAGTTATTCCTTTAGTTTATTTCTTTTATTTTTAATAATGGATTTAAATTTAATAATCATCTTTGCAAACGTTTGTATACAATAATATACGCCACAATAACTTGTTTAACGATTATTTTCCAGAATTACTGGGACACAATATCGCCGACAACTCACAACCACACTTGATTAAGAAGAAACGCTTTTAAGGTAAGCACGTGTTCTGATTTTCTTGCGCGCGCGCGCGCGTGTTTTTTTTTTTTTTTCCCCACCTGTAATTTCTGGCACGTGCGTGCACCTTGCTTGAGACCTCAGTGCTCTGAAGTTGAACGGCTGAACGGTCTGGTGGACTTGTGATCGCTGTAGTAACTCTATCTGGCCACTAAGTGTCCTTAGACAACTGAATATCTGTCAATATCTGGCCAAACTAGTTTTGACTTTCTATTTGGAATGTCCATAGCAGTACTGCCCAATACCATGTTTGCTTTTTTTTGGTGTAGATGTAAGGTTTGAGACTTTTTTTTTTTTTAAACAAACACTTAAATATTTTTTGGGCCAGGTCTGGTGTGCTGGGTGTAGGAGCGTGTTGAGTCGTCGTGTCTGTGCGTAGCAGCTGATTGGTTGAGATGACTGCGGAGTGGATGTACCCCCCCGGCGTGGCGCCGCTGTGTGGTGCAGAGTTGGAGGCGTGGTATGAAGACTTGCAAGATATATTGGGATCCGATGCAGGTGGGGCCAAGCACACACGCCCCCCGCCCTGCACCGAGGTCAGTCACGCCGAAAGCAACGGCTGCCGTCTCTGCTCTCGTACCTTCAATGTTACGCCCTCCCTCCTCCTTTCTGTGCTCTGTAAAGGCATTTGATGTTTTTGACAAATTGATTTTCTTAATAGTGATTGAAGTCTATTGATTTAATTTTCTCTGCTAATTATTTTTCATCACTGTGTTTCTCCCTTATCTCCCACATGCAGAAAGAGCCGGAGTTTCTGGATGTCTTGGAGAGCTGCTCACTCACCTGGCTGACGGAGGGGCAGGTGTGGGGGGAGGGGGTGCAGCGTGTGATGGAGGAGCCTTCACCACCTCCGCTGCTCCTCAGCCAGCCAGCGGCACAGGAGGAGCAGCGTGGTGCACGAGAGACCGCGAGCTCTGGTGCAGGAGACCTTCTGCCCCCCGAGTTCTTCGAGCTGCTGAGCGAGGGAGGAGTTGGCCTGGTGGAAACGGGGGCAGTTATGGTCACCAACGGTTACCACCACCACCATCACCCCCCGAACCCCCCGCCTGCCTCCCCATCAGTCAGTGAGGAAGAGCTGCCCACCGTTCCAAACTCGTCCCCGTCCTGCTCCTCATCCTCCTCATCCTCACAATCGCCTTCCCTTAACTGCTCACCTTCCTCCTCCCCTCCTCTCTCCCCTCCACCGGCCCCTGCCTCCTCACGCCTGGGCAAGAGGAAGAAAGGGAGTGCACTTACCTCACCTTTCTCAGGGAAGAAGAGCAGAAAGGAGCGGGAGCAGGAGAATGAAAGGAAGGTGCAGGAGCTGACCGACCAGAATGAGAGGCTTAAAGCTGAGATTGAGCGACTTGGCGAGGAGGTTCAGCGGACACGCCGCGCACTCATCGAGAGGCTCGTCAACACCAGGAAGTGAGGGGTTACGGGAAGGAAGTGGGGTAGAGAAAGGTTGGAAAGAAAGAAGGAACAAGTAGAAGAATTAAATGGTAACCATGAAATGCACATAGAGACAAGAGAGGAAAAGGCATGTGGAAACTGGGGGAGAGAGCGATTCTTTAAGGGTCTTTCCCCAAGAATGAAGGATAGAGAGAAAGAAAGTGTGAAGAAGTCTGACTTGGCTATAGAAATAGAAAAGGACCCCAGGTTTAGAGTTATTACTGTAAGAACCAGCCTCACTAATCAGGCACCTTATTGATAATTTGATACATGGTTTCCTACACAAGAAGCAGACTGTACGGTTATGGTATTTTCTTAAATGCAGGATCGCATTGCTTTTGTACTTGAATGAAGAAATCTTGAATTGGTAACAGACTCCCGGGGTGGGTGTAACTGGCAAATACTTTTGACCATCCTCTAGAAATTAAGCACTTATTTGTCCGTTTACCCTTAAAACAGATTTGCAAGATGTGTAAAATGGTTTTATGCAAGGATTCTCTGTGCATTTCATTGTAACCCAGTGATAGAGGTAGATCAATATTATCATGTCTTATCATGAATAATTAAAAGGGCTTATAAACAAATGTTAAGGTAGACCTAGTTCACAGAAAAAGCTCAGGACTTTTTTTTTCCCCTTTGTTTTTTTTTTTTTTTTTAAAGAGAGAGGGAGGAAAAAAAAGTCTGCATTTGCAATTTTCTTTTCTGAAGCTCAGCTGAAGCCATGGCCTTTAAGTGTGGATGGATAGGGGAAATGTGGTTGGTCTAGAAATCATTATGTATCACTTTTGTAAAAAAAAAAAAAAAAATTTTTTTTTTACTAAATTAGCCATCTAGATTATGCAGTTCAAGCTGTTACATGCATATTTTTCTATTGTATCTGCCTACATAATCGCTCATTGTATATAATCATTTCACACTATTCACAATTTTACTGTGTAATAAGTAAAATATGCATGCTGAATTGTTGTATTTATGTAGTCAAATGTGATAGAATTTCCCTTTTTGTCTTTACTGTATTGTATACATTTACTAATAAAAATCTGAAGAAAACTGAATGAGTAACTTGCCTTTATTTAATGATCAGTGAATTTGATTAATGCAAGGAAAGTGATCAATTTAAATAAATAAAAAAAGAAAAAGAAAAAAAAATAACAAACAAAAAAGAAAAAAACGGGTAACATGCATATTCTTTACTGATTTTAAAAAGCCCAAGGTCTATAACCCTTTTCTACTGAATGATAAATTTCTCCACAGACATAGTACTGCCTTGCTATATTTAAAGGATTTATTATTGTACATATTTTGAAGTTCAACATGGCTGTCTTGGCAGCAGTCATGTCAAGTTGATTACAGTTACATTTTCATTCACAATGATTCTTTTAGAAAAAAATATCCCTGCACTATGTACCTCCTTCTGGTACACCCAAACGAAGGCATCTTCATTCCTCGTCATTCTTCCTCTTCTTTCATCACTTCTTTCTTTGCTGAGGGGAGGAAAAAAAAAGCATAAACAAAGTGTTAGAAATATAATAATACTATATTATTAGTTTAAGACTAATAATACCACAATTGTTAAACAAATCTAAATAATAGACATCAGGAAAATCAATGACACGGTGTCCAACCATGCAGTTATTACTTCTACATTACATATTACTAATACAATACATTGCGAAAAAGGCTGATTACTTGCATTGTACGTAATTGTACAAACACCTGTCAAAAAGACAATGATCAGTGGCAGCCAGCTGTTTGGCTTTCTCAGGATCGGCTGCACTTACACTAGCAATAGGTTCTGCGGCACTGGGAGGCTTGGTCTCTGTTGTGCTCGTCTCCTCACTGCGACCCTGCCCAAGAAAAGAAATGACTTAGCCACTCTTTTATTGAGGTATGAAAATGCAATTTACAAACATTTGTTTTTAACACTTTAAAACGATTTCCAAAAATAATGCTATGTTAAAGTTGCCTTATTGACCTTATTTACGGCATTAGTTGCCACTGACGCATCACATATTTCAGCGTTAATACTCCTCAAGCAAGGCTAATGTAATCAAACTTGTATTAAGTGATGGGATTAAAAATACATCCATATAAATTAAATTGCCAATGTTAATAAATGCTTATAATTAACTGAAGTCAGGTCTCTCTGCGTCACTAATCCCGACATATAAATTCTGCAAATTAATCACCAACAACATTAATTTTGACATTATATTGTTTATACTGCTCATTGTGGACTCATCCAAAGAATAAACATTCGTTAATGCAGGTGATTGTTTAAATGTTAATGAAATAATGAAATGAAACCAATAGTGCATGATTAGTTAACGTTAACTAATTTCAAATTCCAAACAATTATATTTGGATTTAATTTGGGAAAAAAAAAAAAAAATAAAAAAAAATCCACAAACATGCAGACATTTATTTCACAGCACCCGTGAGCAAATCACTCCATCCTCTTATTCTAATGAAAAAGGTCATGCTGCACAGACGGCAGTTTAAAAACACCTTTTTGATTAACTTTTTTTTTCCCCCCACAGGCAAACAATTCTGAACTGAAAAAAACAAACAAAAAAACCACAGTGATTGGCAGTAGTGGGCTTTGATCCGAGGGTGCTAGATCAATTTCATACTTAAGGCATCAGTGGAGGCGGCAGTGCAGGGGCACAAAAGCATGCAACTCAGATCTACCTTTCCCCGTAGGGGTCTCCTCCTCCGGCTGAAAAGGTGGTTCAAGTAAGAACAGGAAAAAAGGACAAAGACTACATTAGCTCTGACTGGAACTTGGCTGCTCGAGGTCTATCCCTGAATTTATCATCAACACAGAGAATAAGTAAAAAGTAAATATCATGCGTTGCCGCTGTAGTGTAATCTTGTTTGAAGGCTTTCTTGATGGTGCAGCAATTCCTGAATGGGGCTTAAAATATCGCCCCATCCCGCATTTCGAAAAATGTTGCAACAGGTGTGATTGGAGCTTGTTATTTCACTCTGGAATGATGTAATATCCAGACACCTCATCCAACTTATGAACCGGTCACTATGTCATACTTCATCAAACCAGATGGTTAATCATGTCTGACCTCAAAAGAAAAGTAAAATCAAACTGGATTTGCTTTTCCATAATTTTAAATCCAATCTGTGGCACATATTTACAAACCTGTTGTCCTCCAAATTTCTTCCTCAGTGTCTCAATTTGCTCAGTCTCCAGCTTCTGGAACAAAGGACTAACCTGACATGGGAAAAATAAAATGGAATAAAAAAAAAAATCTAATTTAATAATAATAATAATAATTAAATCAAACTGCAACAAAATTCAATCTGGATTTCATCACTAATGGAGATTGATACAACAAAGCTGCTCTAGTTACACATTTATTACAGAATAATTACCGTGCCGATTTGGTGGCCAGTTGGGAGGCTGCGGAGGAAACATCCCTCAGCACCCAGCATGGCACTGGCACAATTATCTGGAGCTTGCAGCTGGGTACGAATGGTCCGACTGACTGTGGGCATGTATGGCTCCAACATGGCCGACAGGAGACACGCCACGTTCACCGACACGCCAGTTACTGTGCCTGCACGTTTCCTACAGAACGTACACAAATGTTACCACCTCAGAGCCATTTTGCTGTCAAAAACAAATTACTTTACAGAATAATGTCGGGTATTTTTATTAACTGGAGGATGTGGTTAAAATGGTTTGTAAACATCCTCTGATTTAAAAAGGTGTGTATTAATTGTATTTGAGGAAATCCCATGAATATTCACTCACTAAGTGACCAAGACTATAGTCACACTGATGCTTATTCACGTTCACTTGCCTGTCTTCCTCTCCTCCTTTAATCTTCTTCCAGGGTTCATTACTCTGAATATACTGGTTGCCATGACGAGAGATGTTGAGAACGCACTTCAAGGCATCGCGGATCCTGACCATAAATAAATACAATACAATAAATCACCAGACATAATTAATATATTTATATATATACACACACACTTAAAATTATTATATGTAGTTTGCGAAGTTTTTAAATTTATTTTTCAGCTTTGACAGTTTGTAGTTAGTATACTAGCAAACCACACAATGCATAAGACTGAAAAATATTATGCCTTTATAAAAACTTCTCAGAATAAAACAATAACTAAATTATTGAAACCTACTCATATTTTGCATCTGTATTACACCTGAACCAGTACAAAATAAATTATAAATACATTTAAAAATTAATAATGTGTACAATGTGCAATTAAATAAAAATAATTGTATTTACAAAAATTATTAATGCTAATTTTTTTAGTAAATCACTTGACATGAAATCTTTAAACATTATATGATCACTATGTAATATAAAATGTTTCTTCAATGGACATGGAAACAATATCATGTTCAGTGTATATGGATTTATCCCCAGTGGTCAGGAGCAACTAAAACATAATTAAAAATGCATCTCCTATCTGAATATTGGCTCTCACGCTCAACCCATGAGCACAATTTATCCTCATACATAATGTTCGTAAGGCAACCTTCAAAAATGTACTCATTAAAACTGATATTAAATTAATTTTTTCCCCATTAAATACAGAGCTAGATTAACCATCACTTGTATATACTGACATAACAACAGAGTCAGAAATAATGTGATAGATTTTAGATGTTCTTTAGATTTTTTGTCCAATTGTTAGTTTCACGGCAATGAGCAGATAATTTGTGTCTTGTTCCTTAAATTGTGTAGTCAAATCGTGACAAAAGAAATAAGAAGTGATCTACAGTGGTCTTTAGCAGGAACAATATTTTTATTTTTATCTATTTTTTTTTTTTACTGTTTATTAAAAAAAAAGGCAAGTATAAAACCGATATTTTAAAATAGACCTCATTTAAAATGCATGTAAATTAAAATTATTTACACATAAATAATCATGAGAGAAAAAACAAAAACAAAAACAACAGAAACTAAAGAATTAATAATAAACTAAAGACATTTCTGACCTGACTTTGTCCAGCAACTGGATGTACTGCTTGAACTCCCAGGACACCTGAGCAATGAGACGCTTGTCTTCATCCTGCAGAACAATCTCTGGCACGCAGCCATTAAAGAACTTACTCACAAACATGCCTGCCCTAAGAGACAGAGAGAAAGCAAGGCAGAGACAAGAAAACAGAGCAAGTCAATAAAATCCTGTATATTTACTGAGCTGTGCAGAAGAATGTGTATTGTGGGTCTCGATAATCATATCTACATTTTTATCTGTGTAGATGAGTGTGTGGCCTGTTTATGTTTATTTGTGCAGACAATTGCTGGAAATAAAGTGGGAGTGTGTGTGTTCTGTATACCTGTTGATAAAATTGCCCAGGTTATTGAGCAGTTCAGAGTTGTTCTTCAGAGCCAGGTCGGCCCAAGAGAAGGAGGAGTCCTGGCCCTCAGGTCTCACGTAGGTAAGATAGAAACGCCAAACGTCAGATGGAATGCCTGTGTCTTTAGCCATGTCTCCGAACACTCCCACACCACGGCTCTTTGAGAACTTTGTGTCCTCATAGTTCAAATATTCTAGGTGTAAATAAAGAAATTAAACAAATTAATATTTTCCAACTCTAAACTAGTCCAGCTTGACTTGCTGAACATAGTTCCTTTTCCTTCTCAAACCATGCCACTGATTTAAATCTCATCATTCCAATAAAATTTATTGTTAATAAACAGACAGTTTCGGATCTAAAATCTGATTGGCTGAACCGTGTTTGAAGCAGTTATAAAATCACAATTAAATAAATAAATAAAAACGTTTCACTTAAGCCATTGCTCCAAAGAATACAATAATCCTTTTAATGTCCTCATCTTTGCCCGATATGTTACTTAGCAAACAGAGCTTACAGTTAAAAGACTACACTGCATGGCAGAAGAATTGTTTACTGCGAATATCATTTATATAATGACATTTGGTAACACTCTTACTCATGATCATTCACTGTAATGCATGACCGCTCATCGCTTATTGCTTCATTACACATCCAATTTCATCTCGTATCCGTTTATTAGAATAAAATCAGCTGAACGGCTTTTAGCTGAGTTGTTGTGCATCACCTGTAGCGATGAGGTGGTTGACGAGTGTGTAGTTGTCCTGTGCCCCGAGCAGAGAGCAGGGGAAAACTACACTGTGGAATGGTACATTGTCTTTTGCCATGAAGTTGTACAGCTCCACCTGCAGGACAAGTGGGAGAGAGACAATTATTTTTTGATAATGGACATAATTCTTTGCTATTACAATAACTATAACTAATTTAAAATAAAAATAATGAACTTGACCATTTTAAATAATGGCATAAAAAAAAACAATTAGATCATAATTACATCTCTCTCTCTTTATCTAATCTGCCCTACTTGTATGTGGACACATTCGTTTATTAACCTGAACAAGGCTAATCTTAACCGATCCCATTAATCTATGAAAACTGTTTTTTCACAAATTTTACACATAAAGGCAGGTAGACAGAAACACAGAGCGAACACGTATTAAGTAATATATGGCTTATTCCTGCAATTAAACAGTTTCAAGAGACAGAATTGTCGCAAATCATTTATTTCACAGATCATTTTTGATCTCTATGCTTGTATATTCTCACTGTAGAAATAGCCAGTTTCCTTTTTTATAAACAAGAAGATTTTTCAGAATATCAGCACCGGTATCAGGAAACTAATCTAGGTATAGCGTGGTATTGCCCATCACTAGCACAAAGAAACATCTGTCGCAACCCGAGTAAATTTTATTCTGAATCTATTAGGTTTTATAAACAGCAAAATGTACTTTTACATTTGTAAAATGTATTTCCTGTATCTTGGTTGTGCTCAGCCACTAGATAGAGGGGTTATGAGAAGAACACCTCAGGAAAGTAGTGATCAGGAAACCATTTGGGATGGGTATAATGGTGTTTGTGGGGTTAAGATTTGGCACCTGTTGTGGGTTCTTCCACCATTTCTCCCACTCACTGGTGTAGTTGGCAGTTATTGAGAGGTAGCCAATGGGGGCGTCGAACCAGACATAAAACACCTTTAAAGAAAGAGGGACACCAGCAGGTGAGTCAGGTGTCTGGAGACCACAAAATAAGATCCAACCATTTGTGCCTGTGTGTAAAGTACTTTTTACCTTTCCACTATACTCTGGGAGTGGTACAGGTGTCCCCCACTTCAGATCTCGTGTGATGCAGCGTGGCTTCAGACCATCTCTTAGCCATGAGCGGGTGATTTGCTTAGCGTTAGCTGTCCAGTCACCTGTATTCAAAGACTGCTCCAGCCATTTCTCCAACTCGCCTTCCAGCTAATAAACACACAGTCAGTGTTAGTGTAAAGAATACATGTACATGTTTTATTGTATAATTAAATTCATAGTGGTTACCTTGGGCAGGTCAAGAAACAAGTGTTTAGAGGTGAGAATCACAGGAGTCTGTCCACACACCTTACACTGAGGATCCTAAGGGGATGTCACAGAAAAAGTGACTTCAGTCTCTAATGTTATAGTCCAAGTTAGAATCGAGGACAAGCAGTTTCATCGTCACACAAAGTACGTCAGTTATGTGTACATGTGAATTGGAAGGCAGCCACTCTGACATAATACTGACATAATTCAATAACATACACTTTAATGGAATCTGACTGAAGATGAAAATGAATAATATTTCTATTCATTAACCAGAGGTATTGCTGAAATGGGGCTTATAATCGTACCGTGAGCTCCACAGCGTTAATGAGTCGGCCACACTTATCACATTGGTCCCCTCTGGCTTCGGGATATTTGCAATAAGGACAAACACCCTCCACAAAGCGGTCAGCTAGGAAGCGCTGACAGTTCTCACAGCACAGCTGCTCCACTGTGTCCTCGTGCAGAAATCCCCGCTCATGTAAACGAAAGAATATGTTCTGTGCAATTCTGAGAGAAAGAGAGTAAATATGTATAAGCAAAAAGGGACCTCAAGATTTAAAGTTAATCTCTTAATAGTACTTCATGAAAATAGCACTCAAGTCTTAAACAAGTCAAGTTTTAGTTAGATCTTTAATATCACACAGTAACTACTAATCTGAGAGGGTGAGGGCCAACATGATGTGCCTCTGAAACAAGTAAAGCCTGTTAGGGAATCCTTTAAACTTCTGCTCATGAAATGTCACAAGTCAGGAGAAGTGTGCTGTGCCACTCAGAATATCCTCCAAAACACTCAATTCAGCATGTTCTCCATTTCTAAAAGCCTTTCTACCTCACACACGCATTTCATCATCATACTCTGTCTGTTGTGGAGTGGTGGTGCGGCCGAAATAGTCAAAGTCGATCTGGAACCACTTGTAGATGGCACTGTGGACAGTAAAGTATTTGTCACATATCTCTTGGGGCGTTAGACCCTCCTCAAGAGCCTTGTTCTCTGTTGCAGTGCCATACTCGTCTGTCCCGCACACATACAGCAGGTTCCAGCCACGCAAGCGGCCATATCTGCAGTAAGAGAGTGTGAGACACCACCATTTATTGAAATATTCAGTTCACAATTAAGCTTAAAAGATTTACATACAAAGAGAGAGAGAGAGTGAAAACCGCTGAAAGGAAGAAAGACAGATCAGGCTACTGTAGTTTTCCCATTAGCGCTTCATAATTAGGGTTAACAAAAGAAGTATAGCAGAGCAGAGGGCTGTTACCTGGAGAATACATCAGCGCTCAGCACACAGCCGATGATGTTGCCTAGGTGAGGCACGTTGTTGACATACGGCAGCGCACTCGTGACCAGCACGTTACGCATCCCTTCCTCAGGTAAACTGAATAAATCACACACAAACATCACATACATTTATGAGAACAGATTTGCAAGAATACATGATTTCCGCATGAACGAGATGTACATTTCATACCGATTGAAACATGTCTGTTTGGGTTATTAAAAAGTTTTGGGTTATTAAAAAGAAAACTAAATGAAAACACCTTTAATAAAATACATACTTAAATAAAAGAAGAAATATTATATATTATGTAATAACCTCATAAGATTAAGCCTTTTCATTGCTTTTTTTTCTAGACATAAAAATACAAAAGAAGCAAAAATGACCTGCCAGTAGAATGAGGTAATTTAATACTTGAGATTAGTAATAATAATAATAAAAAAAAAACTAGAAATCTGGTTAATAATCTTGTAATGTTTATAATAATCAGATAATGAGAAATATCAAATTAATTTGCCTTTATTAGATAAATTTGCCTGTATTCAGGTTCCTAAGACAATATTTTTTTTCCATTGCATAAATAAAATTATAAACCTGATAGCTGTTCACCAATTTTGCCAGCTCCAGTAAAGATTAGTAAATATTGTTAGGCTTGGTAAAGAAGGGTAAAAATGATACCATAGCTTCCTGCTTAACTAGCTTAATTTCACACTGAAAATATGAAAGAAATCTAATTTTTTAACTCAAAGTTAATTTATTGTAATAAAAAAGGTGCCAGTAATTCTGGAGCTGAGTGTAGGTAGAGTTCTTGGACATAGGGCTTCAAACTGCCAAGATGCAGTAGGTTGTATTCCGTTAAAAAAAAAAAAAAAAACAGCAGCAATCACATGTTGCAAAGAAACTCATCTTTCAGCCCCATAAACATGTGTGTTTGTCAGGTGATCATGTGATTCTGCCCCTCAATCACTGCTGCAAGGTACAAGGGTGTTAGGAGAAAAAAGTGGGAGATCTGAAAATAATTTTTCCTACAACGCTGTGAACATCTTACATATATCATATTACTCAAGACTGTAATCTTCCACTCTGGGTGTGTGTGTTGGAGGGGATTATAATCTTACACAGGGATTTTCCTTTCTGTGGCATCATGACACTCTGGCAGTCCTATACTCCAAGCCTGAGCAGCTACCTCAATCTCCTCTGCAGTCATCACATGCTCTATGCCTTCAGTCTAAAAGACAACATGCTCATAGTCAGGGTCACTGTACATCCCCCCCAAAAAAAAAATCCATTTCACTTTTTCTCTTTTCAGTACCCAATGAAGGAAGAGTGTGTACCTCACTGGGCAGGTTTTCCTTTTGCTGTGTGTGTGGAGCTGTTTGCTTTTGAAGGAAATTCTTCAGAGCTTTAAGATCTTTGCCTGGCAGAATCTTCTGCACTGCTGTGGTGCATGCTGGGAGCTGACCTACACGCTCAAACCAGCCTCGAACAGAACGCAGCTCACCTGAAACCAGAGAAAAATAGACACCAAAATAAATAAAATACTTTGGTATATAGCACATACACTGAAGCAAGCACACATTAATACGTAACAGCTGCTTCTCTCACCAGCTTCCAAAGCTGAGTCAGACAGAACAGGGTACAGTGCTGCCCACAAGACAATGTCTGCCACTTCGACTGTCTCCTGAAACAGACAAGTACGCCTAGTGAAATAGCTTGCATTGGGTACAATATGGGGGTGATTTCCTGTCAAAAGTAAGGGGGAGGCCAACCATAATTTAACATGACAGCAGCAGAAATTAAAAGCTAGAATGTCAAGAATGCACTGAGAATATTACGCATGTCAAATGTGTACCATGCCCTCTCACTTGCTCCACTCTACTCCCTCCCCTCTCAGACTAGTTGATTTTTGGTAGATGTTGTATATTTGCACACATGTCAAATATTCTTATTAACAAGTATGTACAAATGTATACTCTAAGCTCTGCAATGCGATAAACCCTTGAATAAAGCAATAAGTAATCACATGTGAATGTGATGCCAGAATTTTGTAAATCAAAGGTTACAGTCAATTTTGTAAACCCTGTGAATCATTATTCATGTGTTCATCTCAGTGACAGAAGAAGATGGGAGGAAGGACAAATTTGGGTCAGCAGTTACTGAAGCACAGAAATGTGTCTGGCAGATCATGTATCTTTTGCTTATTCTTGTTTCAAAATCTTAGCAATATATTTGCATAGATGCATGGGTCCTTACAGAATAGAATGTTATGCAGACTACAAGATCAGTGCTGGATCCAAGCCTAGTCCAAATTTATCCTAAATGATGTGCCCAGCTCTGCTAGGTTAGGGTTCAAGTACTTACTGCAGTTAGGAACTGTGTGCTTTTCCCACTCAGACACTGCTCCAGCCAGCTGAGAGGTTTTTTCAGCAGTGTGCCAGCCTCACTACTCTTCCCCTGCAGCACTGCCACATGGAGGGCCTGAAGCAGCACAGGCTACACACACACACACACACACACACACACACACACCATCATACAACAAACCTCAGTATAATTCTATAAAGCTTTAGACTTTAGGTTGTCAAAGGTATGTATCAGTAGCTCAAGAACACCGACCAACTTTTTGATTCATAAAAGATTCAGTTTCAGATTCACATTTTAAAAGTAAAACTGCACAGCAACAAGCACTTGACTGGATTTCAGCCTGTTGTGCTGTCCCATATGACCTAGTATACACCATGCACTGGCACTATGCACATTACTGTGTAGTGTATGAATTTTAGAATTGTATTGTATTGAGTCAAATGGAACGTTTTTTTACTAATCAGAAGTATAAGCCATTTCCCAGGTGATGGCCAATGACATCAAACGCATCTAATGCGACGCCGCTAGCTTTAGCAGAATACCCAGAGTCAAAGAAAAAGAATTTCATTGCATCAAGGTACCAAACAGTAAAATGAAGAAATTCATTTACTGAAGTTTTCACACTCACTTTTTTTTTCTGAGCCAGTGTCAGCACCTGGTAGCCCCTCCCTTCTTCCATTACGTAAGCAAAGCTGCATAAAGCGTCCAACATTCCACACTTAATTTTTTTCGGTTGAATAAGTGCATCGTCCGGATACCTGACGTGCACTTCTTGGATTTTTAAGTGTCTGCTTTCACACTGGGCATTTTTCAGCTCAACCCACAGCTCATGAGTTGTATGTAATCCTATGGGAAGTGAGCGTAGTATAGGAACACTTCCTTCGCCAAAAAGCATGGCCAAATAAGGTTGTTTTTGGCTTTTTATATTTACCCAATGTCTACTTTTATTTAGATAAGCATAAAAAAACATTTTATAGTATCTTTAGTATGGTTACACCCAGAAAAAGAATGATGTTCTCCTCCTTAACCTGGTTCTTCCTGAAGTTTTCTAAACACCATCATGTTTGGTTGACATACAGAATCCTGTTAAGCTGCTGGATGACCAATAATGAAAGTGAAATTGTTAAGCTGGTATGTTGTTTTTGTTCATTAACTCGTATGTTAACTGCAGAAAGTCAGATAGTATGACCATTTATCAGGAAAATCTCTTCAAGCATACTGATGTTAAACTTTTTTTATACAATAGCCTACTCCTTGTTTCTAACAGCACGCATACTTTGAGAAATCTTACTACTGGGAGTGTAACAGGCATCAGCCCTGATCTGAGATCCAGACTTTTAACCATAAATACATGAATAGTCAATATGATCATTGCTCCTTGGCAGCAGATCCTGACCTGCAATTCTGTTGCTTCCCATTCCAGTAACTGCCTGCTAGTATCAGTGATTTCTTTTCCACCAACCTCGAACAGATACCTGTGGAGATACAGACATTTCAGCCTTACGCAGAAATCAACAGGGCAGAAATTAGAGTTGTATTGGGATATACTCACTGGCAGATGGCATTAGCACTGAAAAGTTGCTGGCCGCTGGGCAACAGCACAGCAGGCAGGACTGGGCGACTCAGGAAGGACACCACCCGTTCTGGAAACACACACAGATGCACTCAGCTACTAACTTAGCAGGCAACTTACACTTATATGGTAAATATATTCACCGGACATTTATCGCACAGACCTAGCATGCAGGTCCATTTTGTAGGCATACGATTACTTAATTACATCTGTACAACCACCTCTACTTCAGTCATTAATAGAAAAGCACTGACATAGGACCAGAGTATACAGTCGGGTCCATAAGTATTTGGACAGCGACACAATTTTCCTAATTTTGCTTCTGTATACCACTATAATAGATGTGAAATGATTAATTCAAGGGGTTCAATATAAATATTGTTTTAACCATTTAGGAATTACTGCCATTTTAACAGTCCCTCCATTTTCACAGGTGCAAAAATAATTGGACAATTGACTGATGAGCAGTTTAATGGCCAGGTGTGGCCCTTTTTCCTCATTACATCATGAGGAATTAAAGAGATGAAAGGCCTGCCCAAACTCTCACTTATTTTGTCCCCAGTGGCTGGGGTTGGTTCCAGGGCCACAGCGGTGAGCGCACCGAGGCCTAACCACTAGTCCTCCAGGGATCCTTGCTGACTGTATTACATGTATTATGTACTTGTATAAATTGGCAGTCACCGTCAGTGCCTCAGGAACACTGACAGACCTTTTGATTGATTTAAAAAGAAAAAAAAAAAGATTTGTGCCATACAATGGTTTCATTTTGTGCCAATGAGGTCATATTTTAAAAAGTGAAACTGCATAGCAACAAGCAGCTGACTGGATTTCAGCCTGTTATCATCTACCATCACACTAGACACAAGGAGAAAAAAAAAAGCACTGCTGACAGTATTTGTCACAGCACACAGACAAACAGAGCTGGAAAAAAACTTTTCAGAAAAGACTGACATTAAGGTCTCTTTGTACCTCCCAACCAATCAGGTCACAAGTTGGGGGGAAAGTGAATAAAAAACATGGAGAACAGAAACTGTCTTGTTATAAGTGGATAATAAAGCAACTGCATACAAACACAAACATCTACCTCTTCTCTCTTGGGTTTCGGCACCATAGCTACAGCTCAGGGCAAATAACTACCTCATCACCAGACTTAGACCATTAATTATTCGTGTGTTTATTGGTTTACTTTTACTTGTTTAATACTTTTGCACTGATGCTAATTCATCTAGATAGAGGTCAGCTGTCAGAAAGAACACACTGTCATTCTAATGCTGCCTTCACAAGCTATCAGACTGATACTAAACAGTAATTACGATTATGTCGGGTTCACATACTTTGTTGTCAGAGAGAACATGAAACCTGGACGACGCCAGGTTTATTCATACATACATATTTCACCCCCCCTCCTTTTTATTTTTTACATCACAACATATATTGCTCAGTTATCTAACCTGTTGACGATAAGGTTGTTGTTTTGTTTTTGTTTTTTTTTGTCAGATCCAAGCTAATTTCATAGTGCAAAAATGTACAGCATGCATACACTGGTTGCTGATACAGTACATACATGAATAGTGACCGGTCATTCAGTTCAGAATTCAAAATTGAGTTTCCCAGTCGTAATTACGACTTGAGACATCATTCATGTGGAACTTCCCAGTGGGAAACTCGTATTTACGATAAATCCGACAGCACGTGAAGGCAGCATTTCTTTCAGATTTCTATAGAAAGTCCTGCTATTATTATTCTTCGCTCAAGGGTCTGGTAGAAACATTTTCTCTTTTTTCCCACAGAAAATACCTCAGCCAGAAAATGTGTCCTTTAACCTCTTCTGAGTGCCAAGTTCATGTGTACAGAAAGTAACATTAACAGACTCTCTCACCCTCATGGCTGAGCAGCTGCACGTCACATTGCACTGCGGTCTGCTCGAGCGCCGCCAGCACTTTCACACACTGCGGGTTGCCTTCACTCACAAACAGCTTCATCTGAACTCTTCTTCTGTTCCCACACCGACAGCCTACAGGAATGACTCTACAACTTAACTCCTCTGAAGAGTTCAGTCAGACACATAAAACACGCCACTCAACCGGCTTTTATACCTTTCATGAGCTGATGCAACTTGGCACAAGATCCCTGCAACTCGGCAAGCTGTAGTTTTCAGGGGTCCGGTGCGCTGTGCACGCCGACTGACACCCGCTGTCACGTGGACTACAGTACCCATAAACAATGCAAACTGTCGTAAAACGCATTGCACTTACGGCATTTTTTATCATTGTTCGCATGGTGTCGACGTTGCCAATGATAGTTGAGCAACTTCAAAAACAACGTAGACTATTGAAAAATACCAATTAAAAATATTCATCTACTTATAATTATAATATATCATTTTGGGTTAAAATTCCGTTACTTCATGTTAAATGATTACCGAGTCCCCAGATATATATCTCCAGAAGCCGCCGCAATAAAGTTGAGTCACCGTTTAATATCCGCAGCCATTACCTCCCTCCCTATGTAGTGTTCATGTGGAGGGAGGAGGCGGTTAATTGGGACGCCATTTAAAGCAGCTCAGGCGCGTGGTCACGTGACCGGGGCAGAGAGTAAACGCTGGAGCGGAGTTTGAGTTGTGAGAAGATGCTCGGCTCGTTTTAGGATATTTGGATTACAGCTCCTGAAAGCACCTGCAAAAGGTGAGACAAACGCAATTTGTTTGTAAACAGTTTCGGTACTTTTAGCGCTTAAATGCATCCCTGATCGTTTCTTTTTATTATTTTAATTTTTTTAATCTAGGCTGTATGTAAGTCGTGCATACAGAGCATGTGGCAAATTTTTAATTGTTTGACAGAAATAAAATGAACTGCGATTTTATCTGATTATCATTTGGGGAACTTTTTAAATTAATTCATATGGAATAAATGCAGTAGAGTACGCTCTGCAGCTTACAAAATACGTGATGGGAGTAGTTATTTCTATTTAATTTGAAATTAAAGTTGAAATTCAGCACACAGCAGACGGAAGAGCACATTACTCTGCTTTCCGTGCCAGTCTCTACAGGTAGAAATATTTTTAGTCTGGGCATTTACCCCCTGCACATCACCATAAGCTCACAGGAAAGGATTTTTTTTTGCCTACAGCCTCGTGCTGAGATGAAACATGATGTATCTTTGACGATTTTATTATTCAGCGGTCATCTGGCGCTACCGTGATAAATTGTCCTACCTAGAGAAGGGTTTCTGCGCATGCGCACTAGACTTTGGCAAACTGATGAATCCATATTTTACTGCTGGATGTATTTTGTAATCAGTATAATCTAATAATAAGACTATCAAAACTATGCTGCCTATAGTTTCACCTATAGTGGAAGCATTTTCAGACAAGACAGTTTACACTCTCAAAATACGATGGCTGCACTCCCAGAAACAAAGCACACTAAACTGCACCTTCTGTTGTCACTGGGGTGGTGGCCTCAAGGGCACATCCTTTGTACCTTTAATATGTATCTATCACCTGGAAATATGTGGCATATAATGTACCTTTAATATGATTTTAAGGTACGTAATTACCTTTTAGAGTAAAGCTTTAAAGGTACACTACATACAGCTTTCTAGGTAAAAGATACACACCAGTTGATGTTTGCTCGAGGGCACCACCCGTGCCACAAAGCATGGTACAGTGCAGTACCGTTTATTCCGTGAGAGTGTGGAAGCATTTTCTGATGAGGCCACAGCTATAAAGTAGAGCTCAGCACAAATATCCTGGGCCAGCATGTCATTATAAAGCTTACCCAAATATCAGCTCAGGATTATGTTCTCTTGCCGAAAGTGTTAACTAGCAAAACAGTGCTTTCACAATTTACGACTTTAAATGAAATCAGTAGACGAAGCAGAAAGCAGGATATCGTAAAAAAGCTGCAGTTTGCAAATATAGTGCCTTCTTAAAGGTCCTTCTGAACGTCAGCACTAAACAGCAGGCTAGGTCAAATACAACATTACTGCTTCAGCATACTATTTAGTAGGCTTCTCTAGTACTTGTTTTTGGACGTTTCTGACGTAATTATGTGGAAAAAGGATGTGGTTGCTGTTGTTTCACATTTAGAACTCAGTAGATTTTAATCCCACAGCCCCCAGTGCTCTTAGAAGTGATGGAAAGAACCTGTTTACAAACTGTCTACTTTTTTATTTTGTTTTACATTTAAACCTGGGATATGATGCGTCTAGCGTTTCTATATAAACAGTTTAGGAGGTGTGGAAGCTCTGCTCCTTTCAGATGTGCAAACAATGTGGGAACAATATAGTCACAATAATGTTCAGATTTGGATGATTAAAGCATGATTAAAAAATTTTTGTTATGTCTGTTACAATTGGCAGGTCAGACCTTAAGGTAAATGTTTGTTGTTTTACTGTTCCGGGAAAAGATATGTAAAAATATCTTTAAAAAAAAACCAAAAACAGTGTTTATGTTGGGCAACTGCAGAGTACTACCAGTAATAATTGTAGATGATGCAAAAAGTCTGTGTGTTACACACTGTGTTTCCAGACAAACAGGGCATTTTTGGTAAAAAGCCTTTCATCATCTGTGCAAGCAGAGTGCCTGTTTTGCTGTAGGATATGAATTGTATAAAAGGAACATTTTGCTTGCACAGCTAATGAAGGAGTTTTGTCCGAAAACACCCTGTTTCTCTGGACGCAAACTGCACACTTCATGTATTTTATGAAGAACAGCCTAGTTAATTATGCAGTGTGACTATATTATTCGATACACAGATGCATCATATCAAGATTGAACAATATACAACAGTACGCTGTATCATGACCCCCCCCCCAGGTCCTTTTTGAGTCTGGTTCCTCTCAAGACAAGGAAGTTTTTTTCTTTTTCACTGCTGTCTCTGGCTTGCTCATTAGGGATCTAAATCTACATTCAGCTTCCTTTATAGACACCTTGTGACAATGTCTACTATTGTTAAAGACACTATAATAGCACTAATTGCATAGACTTTTATGAAATGAAAGCATTTCCACGACACCATGATATTTCCTGCAAATTATAACACTGGAGCTCGATTTGTTTAGATAAACCAAAGGTAGTTAATGGCCAGCAGCATATAGCAGTAATACAAGGGTCTATTGTGGCGTCGTGAGAGTTTGAATTCATTGCTGTCTCTTGGGAAGAAACAGCATGCACTTTTTTTGGCCACTGAGTGATGTTCTGTCTTTTCTTTGTTTCAGTTTGATTGTGTTTGCTGTCACGCTCTTGTTTAATGTGCCCTGACTGTAACAGTTAGTGGAAAAGCAAACAGTTACATTCAGAGCAAACCTTCTGCCTTGTCGAGGATGTAATGCATGTCAAATGCCATGCACCACAGAATTGCAGATGCTGCGGCGTTACTGCACAGAGATTCCTTTTTCTTTTCATTTAGTCTCAGTTACATAGATTATATTATGTTTCATATTTTTTATTATTTGTTTAATTTTAATTTATTATATACTTTACTATGCTTCTTAACTTTATTTTATTTTCATTTGTATGTTTTTTATGAATGTACACTGACTGGCCACTTTAATAGGAACATTTGTCCACTTGCAATTCATGTAATTATTCATACTGTTGAGCTGTACTGACCCAAAGTACTACCAACACTGTTGTGTGGCAATAAAAGTATCTTGTATCTTATACTCAAACCAGCCTGTCTAGCGTCAACAACCATGCCACGATCAAAATCACATTTTCTCCTCCATTCCGATGTTTGATGTGTACATTACATGAAGCTATTGACTTGTATATGCATGATTTTTTTACACTGCGCTCCTGCCACATGATTGGCTGATTGGCTAATCATGACTGCATGAATATGCAGGTGTACGTGTGTTCCTATTAAAGTTCCTGTTAAAGTTATTACACTCCCACTGTTTATTGCATTATGTAAAGCAGCCTTGTGATGCATTTTAAAGCACCATAGCTGTTCTGTAAGTAAAGCTGAGAACTTGTACACTTACAGTCCCTGGGTCTGTGTATAGGTGTTTGTTAGTTATAGACCTCTTTAAGTCCAGCTAACCACATATTCGTGTGGTCCGTATTTTCCTCATGTCTCCTAGGCAACCTTTTTTTTATCGTCAGTGCATGTTGTCAATATATAGGTAAAAACCGTCTATTTACATGTCAACATGTATCTCTCTCTCTGTGGATCAGTGAGGTGAGGGCAGGAGATGTGGAGGGTGGATGCGCATAGAAAAATCACACTGACGCATGTCTTCTTCCTCCACACAGGGCATGACAGAGTGAGTGATAAAAACGTGATAAGAAGAGAGGGAAAGAGTACTATGTTTTTGCAGCTGTTAGTGCTGCTATATTGCCTCTCGACCACGAGCATGCAAAGTAGAATACGAGCATGTGATCTGCTGTCATAAATGACATTGCTTTATGGCTCCAGATTGCAAGCTGTAGAACTAATGGGAGAGAAACAGCATATTATGCTTAAGAGTTTCATATTACATGTCATTTGACTAATGACATTTGTGCTTTGGGACACCTGGCTAGAGTGCATGGCTGCTTTGCAAAAGCCAGCTCTGTTAATGTGTTATTGAAAGCCACTCCACTCCACCGATTTACTGTTCTTTCTTGTATTTTCCGTTACCATGAACTGGACCAATAGAATTCTTTCAGATCTCTGTGGGCATTGCTCATTGGTGTCTGCGAGAGAAAGCATGATATTGCCCTGTGTGATGCAAAGATTGTTGAATTTTTCAAGTGGCACCACACTTTCAAATACGCTGCAGTGAAAGTTGATTAGCTATTCGTGCTGTTGAAGTCTGGCGTCATGTACTCATGAGGAATTTTTGCAGGATATTTCATGGAAATCAGAGTATTTCATAGGCTTGCCACAGTCACACAAGTGTTTTGTGAATTGTGCAAGACTGAGACTTTTTACTGTAACTTCAGGGTTATAAGGTTACTTGCTAGCATTGGCCTAGTCTAGTTATCATGTAAAACAGATCAGCGCCTTTAAAAACGTAATTGATTGTTAAAACGGCGTGTATATAAAAACGCCTATAATTTGTTTCACAGTTATCTGTTTTTCTCTTTTGACAAACAATATGTAAAAAAAGCCGTGACACTCTTGGACTACAAGATACTTTCTTCTTGTAGCAAACAACAATGACCATGCTACTAACTTTATTTGATGTAATTTATTGACCTTAAGAGATCTACAGTCTACTGCTTTGAAAAATATTTCCGGTAGGCATATTCTGAAAGTATACACATTTATGTAATATTATTTCTTTTTTGTGATAAAAGCTAATGAAATTCTTAGCTAGTGTTCTAAGTAAATAAATGTTAATATATTAGTTATATCTGTCCAGAATTATCATGGACGTTGTTCTGCCATTTTTCTGATTGACACAAGGTATCTGTCATTGCCTGTAGAATACGTATATACGACTGTATGCCACAGTGCTGTTGATTTCTCAGATGATTTCTTCTGATTGGTCAGAAGGTGTTGACTAATATCAGCAGCTCAGACAATAGTGCTGGTTGTAATTCAAAAATCAAATTTGAATTAATTTAATTTGCTCATTCTAACATTATTTCTGTAGAAACTACTTACACTGGGACTTGTATTGCTGACGCTCCACATTAAAAAAAGTGTAAAGTGTATGATATACTGAAGTTTGTGTATTTGGAAGGACACTCCAGTGTCAGCGCTTTTGTAAGTTAGAGGTAAAGCTGTAAATATAAATTTTCCAATATGGGAAAGTCTTCAGGACGATTTTTCAGTAACAAGACAAGCATTTCTTCTGTTAAATTACATCCAAGAATATGTGTTATATGTAAACATCTGTTTGTAGACATTAAGTGATAACAGCGTTGATGTGGTTTTGCAGATATTCGACAAGATTAAATGTAACTGTATATGGATAAACGGTATGACATGTCTCCTTTAATAAATAAATAAATTGTAATCATTGGCAAACTGCTGTTGTATAAGAGGAATAAAACATGTATTACATGTTAATTATATAATAATATAATTAAAAATATATTTATTACATGCTGCTACACTATAGCTATATTGTAATAATATAATATTATCAGTTATAGCTATAATGCAATACCATGTTTGGAGTAACAAACCTTATTGTGAACAATATCAGTCTTGTTTTTATCGACACGATACACATCATTTTGGTCATAAAACCTGTCATCTGTGCTATCGTCTGTGAGGAGCAACATAATCTAGCTTAGCAAGATAGCAGAAGCATGAAAGACTGTATTGGTATTTCAGATATATTAGTTAAAGCTGCAAACTGAGTTGAATTAAGGATGAAAACTGCTCATTTAATTGAATTTTCTATTTTTTTAAACCATGAGCTTTATTTAACCCATGAAGTGTGGAATGTGACGTACACATCATTCTGCATCTTCTGAAAATTTTGTTTATTCTTTGAAAAAAACATGGAAAGTTGGGATTTTATGTGGCCATCTATCTGTGCGCTTGATGAAACAGAGTTCTTCCTGAGCAGTCAATAGTGGCAGAGTTGATTTGTATGGTTGGCTAACTGAACAGGAGGGTGGCTTTAGGTCAGTGTACAGTGATTCATTATCATCTATTGGACTGATGAGTGAATTGATTGGCCTTGTTGCAGACGCACTGGGTATAACACTGTCTGCTGCCTTTTGTTCCGGGGATCTTGCCACATTGTGTATATGAATTGTGCTTCATATATCACTTAATGCTTAGATATGCCAGGATAAAAATACTGTGACTTGAAATACTTAGAGATGATACTTTTTCTGATATAATTCTTGTTATAGTTTATGTGTAATAGTGTGTAAGTAGGAAGAGTAATACATTCATAAAATGTATAATTTGGAAAACCACTCATGCAGACTGAAATGTTACAATATGAATTATTCTTTAGTTAAAAAGAGTGTGCATGCATTCAAGGTTGCTTAAAACAAGAGACCACAGTATATTTCCTAAACAGCAGTCTCTGTTGAATGTGAACCAACCTGGACTTTCTTACTGTAATAAATGTCAGTCCCATGACAACTGATTCGACTGTGTGCAAAGAAACACGGCTCAATGGCTAAATCAAGAAGACTTTGTAACAGAGAGAAATTGTGCATAGCCGTATGTAAGCTGAACGCATCTCCGATTAAATTCCTCTCAGAATCTGAGGTAAATGGGCAAGCTCTGGCTTATGCGGCTCATCCAGGGCCATTCACCAAGGATTGCACACATCTGGCCACTGACTATTTATAAGCTGTTTCACTGTTATGTGGTGGTTTATATTTTGTAATGCTTTTCTGGAAATCGGCTTCATAAGGACTTGATAACATGTAAGCACAGGAGCCCACATGGGTCTTTAAAAAGTCTTAATTTGTCCGAAATTACATTTCAGACATGTAATAAATTTAATGTCAATATACACAGTCTCCAGCATTATTTAAAAATAAACGTAATCTGCTGCATTTGTAGTGTATGGTCAGTTACCATGAACAACAGTTTGAATGTGTATTCCAGTATTTATAAGAGAAATACCCTAAAAGCCATACACAAGCCGCACTGCTCAAATACCACAGCTAATGCAAGCCTTTGTTCTCTTCCTGGTTTGATTAGTGTTTGACCATGGCCAGCTTCACATTTACCAAGTCAGTCATGTCTAGTTTATGCCTGTTTGCCAACCCTTGACCATTTGTCTACCTCATGTTTATGAGTATTGCATAGTCCCTTTGTTTCTCTGCTATATTGATTTTAATTAAAAAAAAGTAATAAAAATACATATTTATTATTATTATTATTATTTTTAATGGCATCTCTCTGTCCACTTCATGACAAAGAGCTTATGTCAGTATTTTCAAAGAAGAACAAAACCCTTGATGTAACAGTATTTGTGATTTGGTTGATTACATTACTTCAGAAGGCATATATAACTCATCCAAAAGTGTTTATGACTTTCTATATTACTTGCATATTACTTCCTCCTCAGCAGTGTTTACCTTCTTCATGATGGCATTTGATACCACTATACTAAAGTGTTGGATGTGTACTTTATTTATATGAAAAGCATGTAAAGACAGCCACTTATTTGAGAATAGACTGGCCCACTGCATGAATAATGAATGAATAAATGTAAACTAACGTGCCTATGCATTTAAATTATTTGGCTGTCATTAAACCTGCTTACACACATGTGCATAATTTTCTTTTAAAACTTCTCATGTCAGATTGCAAATATTGACTTTTACAGAATTTCATTTATGCTAGGGATGGCCGATAAGGCAAAACTCTCTTATCATAATACTTCTTAAAATGTTTTTATCAATAATGCTTGATGGTTACATGCCCCAAGGACTTACTGTAAGTTAAAATATGAAAAACCCTGAGTTTAATGAAAATGTGTACATGAAAACTGAGTGTAAAAATGAAACATTTGGTGCAACAATATATTGTAACATCCAGTCAGCTACACATTACAGTGTAACAATGCAATCAGTAAATGTTACGAAAGAGTGGATAATTCCTTTGATACACCCAGAAAAGTATTTTCTGATTTCTGGCAAGCAGTTTTTTTATATACTTTTGCCAAGCCATGATACATGTCCAAGCAGTATTCTACAAATGTTTTTCAGTACTTTTGTACGTGTTCTGAAGTTAATTTGAAATTTTTCAGAGTATAAAACAATTCTTTTCTTTTTTTTAGAGAAAAAACTTGGATATGGGATATGGCACCTCCCTGACTTGTGATTGCTGCTAAATGAAGGCAAATACCTGCTGTGTGCCTGTGTGATTGGTTTGCATATATGTGAAGATAGGGCTGAGAGTGAGAGAGAGGCATCACTACAAATGCTTTATTGAATGACAATGAACTACATAAATTCAATAACACTTAGGGAAAGCTCAGCGATACTGAGTTGGACTTTGGTGATCTTATATGTGGTTTCCTGTTTTCTCCACTTGTGCTCACTTCAAACCATCTCTTCACTTCCTGTAGAAGCAGAAGCATAGTCGTTAAATAGACCTATTTAACTGATAGAAAAGCAGTTGAAACAAGGTGGGTTCATATTAAATAAATGTTCATTGTGCGTGACTCTTTGGTTATTGTGTGGATTTTAATCAAAATCCAAATGCTACTTCACAGCTGCTAAAAATCTTTGTGTATGTACCCAATATGTGTGTCACTGGGTGTAATGGGGAGTGCACGTGTGTGCCATATGCTGAGAGGGTGGTTTGGTTTTAACATAAACCACACAAAGCCTCATTCTAGCACACTACTCTGCAGTGAGGATTAAGACTCCTCCATTCTCCTGCCTTGCGTGTGCACGCACGTACACGCACACATGCACACGCATACCCTTACACATGCAGGAAGCCAGGCTGTGGCCTTGTTTGCCTCTAGTATAGCAAGCTGTTCTAGCATTTACCTGCTTGCTGGTTACTTTATGTACACAAGTCACTTCCCTTCACTATACAAGTCACTCAGTGGATTCATGACAGGAGGGAAATTCAGGAGAAACGTCCATCATCAGTCGATAATCCAAATGTTTGTCTTTTGTCTCTCTCAATGCACAGCTTCGCTATATTGTTGGCATCAGTGTATGTTGAAGATAAAATCAGTTCACAAGAAAACAAGTTATGTATGACATTCAGCAGGTGGCTGAGCTAACTAAAAATTCTTAGTTGTAGGTAATTATTTAAATGAAATATTTTTAGTATAGCATGTCATTTGGGTCTGGTCCTTAAAAGAAAAAAAAAATCAGTGTAAGTATATTTAGTAATAAAAAATATATATAGTCCGAGGAAGTGGCAAGAACCACATATCTACTTCTCCATCTCTCTGGTATGTTGTGCCTTTTTTTTTCTTTCCTTCTTTTTTTATTTACTGTATAAGGCTATAGCAGAGGGAGCTCGACGCAGTGATTAGGAGGGAAAAAACATGCAACAGTGAAATGGACATAAGCCTAATCAAGTTAGTAATCAGATACCAGCTGTCAGTTTGTCTGTGATGCACCTGCAGCATCACCTCGTACCAGAGAAGAGTGCTCACCTACTCAGATTACAGCAGACAAAGTAAATGCTTTTTAATTACCTTCTAAAAATGCATTAATAAAAAGAAGCAGTACAGCGATTGTTTCCCACCAATGTAGGAAGAGGCGGCGATGAGGCTCATATTTAAATGCTGTGAGTGTCTTTTGCCTCAGGTGATGAGACAGAGACTGATATGGATGAAGCTGATTTGCCATCATAAAGCTAATTCTTACTCTTTAGCAGAAATTTAATAGTAATTTTTCCACAAGTAGATTAAGTTACAAATGTATCGTTAAGTGGTATGCCTGTCTGTGAAACTAGAATGGAACCTTTTAAATATAATTTTTCTCCCTTTCCAATTTTTTTTTTCGGGGGCGGGCAGAGTTAAAAATGTCAAACTTCAGAGTTTAATATTTTAAATCTTTACTTAGGATGGAGATACATGCAAAAGAGAAACATATTTCAGTTTACTAAAATTACAGTGGGGTCCAAAAGTCTGAAACGACACTGAAAATGTAGATTTTTTTTCATTTAAAATTGGAAATAACCAGATGGTTTTAAAATTTTGAAATATTTAAAACAAAGAAAGTAACTGTTCAATATTGTGAATATTTAATATTCAAGATTCTGCACTATTTCTAGGTCTCTATTTAAATGTAAGCAAAAGCAAAAGGTCAGATTCTCTTCATGTCTAAGCTCTTCTACTGAAGCATGTGTTCAGACGACACACAGATGGATTTGATCTAAAATGGATCGTAAGGTTCCAGATTCATTTTGAAGATTAATTAATTAATTTTAAGAGTTGTAAACAATATGGTTGCCACATACCAATAAATTCTAACTAGCCCGGGGTCTGGTTTACTTCAAAACCATTTCAAATCCACAAAAACCATTTCATGGATTGTTAAAAAACATAAAAGACATGTTGAGGACAAGATTCTGAGGATGTCTGCTAAGGTTAGTGCGTGGTCATATATAGGGCATGCTGTAACATTCTGTAATATTTCAGATAAGTTTCTCAGGAAACGCTTGTTCAATTGAGCTGAAAATTGTAGTACTGTGTCTTTGTGCTACTCTGGAAGAGGATTTCCAATGAGGATTTACAACAACTTGAAATCCATGTTCAGGCCAAGATTTTGAATAAGCTGGCTAAGAGCCTGGGGCTGTGATCATCCATATGAGATTCTGTAACATTCTAATAACTATTTCTCATAAGCTGCTTATTCAGTACGGTTGATATTTGGTATACTGCTAATCTGTAAGTGGATTTGTAATGATAATTGAAAAAATGGCCATCATCAGCAATCAGTTTTCAGCTGTCATTACACAATCTCCACAAAACTTGCTTATCTCTGGGCTTTATAGTGTTCTATATGGTTCTTTTTCTTCTTTGGCTGCTTGCATTAGGGGTCACCACAGTGGATCATTGGTCTGTATATTTGATTTGGCACAGTTTTACACCCTTCGTGATGCAAACCTTCCCAATTTTGTCTGGGCTTGGGACCAGCACTGGGAGTGCACTGTCATGTGCAACCCCAGTGACTGGGATTGGTTCCTTGGCCAGGAATCGAACCTGAGCCGCAGCGGTGGGAGCACCATTACAGCTTGCATTTACAGCCTTTGGTAGATGCCTTTTTCCAGAGTGACATACAGAAATTCTTTGTAGTCTCTATCAAAAATATATTCTCATTCTAGTACAAATAGCTCAGAGTCTAATAATACAATCAAGCTAAAACCCCTTTAGAGATGAGCTACTACAGCAACTAATCAGTACAATCGGACCTTGTTTGAAGCCAGTGATTTCCACCGCCTGCATTGTGGCTACATTTTTATGTAAAGTATGCAATTTTTGTTGTGGAGAGAATATTGAGAATGTTGACCTGAATTGACCTGAGCATGACAGGATAGCATTATCAATTTATATTGGACCACACACACACACACACACACACACACACACACACACACCGCATGTGTGTGTGGCCCTCCTGGGATGTGCTAATCTCTTTTCCCACCATTTGTTTCAGAGCATGGCACAATGGACATCACACTGTCTTCTCCCGCTGTACAACAGTGCTAGCTGCTACTGTGGCATCAGCCCTTCCACCTGGTGTCACTGAGAGTCATGTTGTCAGGCAGCTGGTACAGGAGCATGAGCAGCCCCACCCACAGCCTTCCAGTAGGCAGGGGGTCATTGACACCTGGTCTTGTGGTTCTGGAAGCCCAGTATGACTACTCATACCGTGGGGCAGATGGACGGACTATCTCCATACATGATGGTGAGCGCTTTCTGTTGCTGAAAAAGACGAACTCTGACTGGTGGCAGGTGCGGAGGCTTGGAGTTGACAAGAAAGCCAAGCCACTGTATGTACCCGCCACTTATGTCATCGAGGTGCCAGTCAACACACTGCATTCACCACAGACCAGCACTCAAACAGCAGCCTCACCTCAACACTCCATGCTGGTGGCTCACAGATCGCACAACCCATGCTCTCGGATACATTGCTCAGGTATAGTGTGTGTGTGTGTGTGTGTGTGTGTGTGTGTGTGTGTGTGATTTTTTGTGTATTCAGTGTATAAAGAATTGTAGTATACAAATACATAAGTAGAATTTTGAAATAGTGACATCCAGTTTCAAACGCAAACAAATATTAGTCTGTTTACCAAACATAGTTACAAAGTATTCATGCCTTTAAAAGTTGATGGGGTGTGCTTTTATATGAAAATAATCATGCTTCCCAACGCGAAATAAAGGACTATTATCATCCCAAAGGTGGTTATTTTCCAATTGCAGAACTTCCCAAAGTGTTTTATTCCTCTTACACCACATCAGTTTGTCAGTGATTTCTTTTTTTTTTATTAATTAAAGAATGACACACCGCACTTTATTTTATAGTTACATTTAATGTTGTAGAACATATTCAGGACAGTTTTTACCTAGGCAACTTCTCCATTTTTCTCTCTTTTGAAGTTAATAAGACATAAACATGCTGCTTATCATGTTACCAAGGAACCTCAAAGCCTGCCCTGAAGCCATTCCAGTGTCAGAAAACTTAAAGAAACAGCTGACAGCTCTGACAATGGCGACTCCTCCCATAAATGCTAAACAAACATCTCCTTACAGAATATCAAATACATGTTTTTAATACACCATAGTCCCTGTGTAAATTATTATAGAAATGATAATGTATTAGAATGAGCTCATGAATGTATACTTGTGATTTTCATTGTAGCCAGAACTACTGTCTGAGCTGTGCTGTTATGGAAAAATCTATCTTCCTTCTAACCAGTCAGAATCCAGAATT
>CM074946.1:10003786-10041286 GCA_037577455.1 Pangasius macronema
TTGGACTTCATATTGGTAGCTCCAGTCGAACAGCTGCCAAATGCCAATTCAATACCTGATATCAACTCCAGACCTTTGATCATTTGTCTTGAAGTAATGAGGGAATGGACCACACCTGGTCAATTAACTTCTTGTCAGTCAAATTGTCCAAATACCTTTGAGCCCCTGAAAATGGAGGTACTTTGCTTAAAATGGCTGTAATTCCTAAATGGAAAATGCCATATTTTTGTGGAACCTCTTAAAATAAAGACGAAAGTCTACACTTTGATCACATCTTGATTGTTTTATTTCAGATCCATTGTGGTGGTGTATAAAGGCAAAACCAAAAAACTCTGTCATTGTCAAAATACTTCTGGACCTAATTGTATATACTGTGTATATAAGGACTATAACACAATGTTATTCCCCCGAAGTAGATTAAGTTGAGCAATTTGCCAACGATTTACAATTTATTATTTATTAAAGAACAACATGTATTGCTTTTTATCCATTTATAGTTCCACTTAATGTTGAGGAACATCTATGTTTCAAGTTAGTTCCTGTTATAACTTGTATAAATAGCCATAAATAGTCATTCCCTTACCAGGGTCTCATTGTTTCTACTGAAGTTAATGAAACAAAAAAAAGCAGCTTGCCATGTTAGGTTCTTTGGCGTCACGGGAGGTACGACTTCCGTACAGTTGTTTGAACTTCAATGTCGAAATGGAGACTGACAATATAAGCGCTGATACTGGATACAGCTTTCATAAATGTTAAATAAAAGTCTCCTCACAAAAGCTTCACCATACCAATGACTACACACATTTTAAAAATCCATTTATGTGGAGTGTCCACCATACAAGTAAGCGTGTTAGTTGTTAAGGTAGAAAAGATTACATATTAGAACAAATGCATTATTAATTAATATAAAATTTGTAGCCAGAACTATTGTCAGAGTTGTGCTGTTATAGAAAATTAATCACTAGATCAGATTCAAGCATTCAACAGCACTGTGGAATAATATTATATACCGAAGGCAAGCATAGTTTCATCTCGAATGGAGTCCATCATTAGTGGTCTGTGTGTAGTAGCAAGGCAGTGGTTACAGTTAAACACACACACACCTGCACACATTAATACAAACAATGAACAAAGGTGATGGTAGTTGAAGAGCCTTCATTTAAACCACAGTGGTTTCCTCTCCAAAGCAGATTTGAAAGTCACATATGAGTGACATATCTCCAGGTCCTAAACATTCGTACTGAAACTTGAACCTGCTTCAGGTTTAAATGGTGGTTGAGATGAACAAAGTGTTCTACAACAGGTCATGCAGCAAGTGCATCATTAGTTAGGGTTGCTGGTAGTATAAGATACAATACATTTTTAAAGATAAGGCTGGGAAAAGTACAAATCTATTTTATATAAAAACAGCCCTGTTGTTCATGTTCCGATTCATCCTGAAGGTATTCAGTGGGGGCTCTGTGCAGGACACTCGAGTTCTTCCATGCCAATGTTTTAAGTCTCTTAGTTCAGTGAAGGGAAATCATGATGCTACGGTATACAAAGGTATTCTAGACAATTGTGAGCTTCAAACTTTGTTGCAACAGTTTGGTGATGACCCACATTACCCGCACAACCAGTCCACAGGTATGAAAACCGGTATATCACATACACTAATTTGTTCTTGTTATCTACTTCAACAGGGACATAAAATACAGCGATTGAGTATATCTTCTGCTGGTGCTGTTAATATTCAAGAGCAGCCATCTGGTGGTGAGTGACTGCTACATGTTTGTCGATCATGTTCAATACAAGTCTGTCCCTGTTCACTTTTTGACCTCTTTAGGCAAATAATTTAACCATGGACAGATGCCATGTAGGTTGAGATACAGGGATACATTACTTGTCAGTGAGCTTATATTGAGTCAAACTTGCTGAAGTGATTTCCATAAATTTTTTTTTCAGCTTGATGTGTTGTCTGTGAGTCAGATTTTTCTTTTATAATTTGAATACTAAAGGAATAGTATCCACAGCTTCTGATTTGATCATTCATCAAGGCTGTGGTAGAAATATGTTTATATTGTGGTACCTGTAAATTCTTGAGAGGATGCTTAAGAGTTTTGTACAGTACTATATATGTATAAAGTATATTAAACCTACGTATTATGGCTGCATACAGTTTACAATTCTGCTATCCTTTTTTTTAAATCCAATTTTCATCCATCTTTCTTTTCAGGCCTGCATCTCTCAAACTTCATTGACGGACACGCAGAAGAAGCAGTGGGCAGAGATCCCTAGTCCACTCCCAGGACAGAAGCCTTTGCAGATTCTGCATTTGTGGGAGCAGTATCAAGATCCTGCCTCCGGTCGCTTCTACTACATCAACAGCGTTACAAAGGAGCGCTCATGGAAACCGCCACGTAGAGCTCGCCAGAATAATCATATCCAAAATACGGTAAAAAAGTGCTTACAGTTCATTTTATGAATGAATTTGGTAACCAGCTGCACAAACATTAAAAATTATACCCTATGGGCTTAAGTTAGTTAGTTTATTTTATTAGACACAATGACGTCTATGCATGTTGACATTTCTGGTTTTCTCCCTGTTTCATATAACATATTCTTGCCATCTCATTTACAGGGCAGTGTTACACAGATTGGGACTTCCCCCTCTGACTCCAGCCGCCTGTCACTTCCCCTTTACAACTCAGGAAGCAAAATGTTTAGCAGGGTAAAACAACTGTGTGTGTGTGTGTGTGTGTGTGTGTGTGTGTGTGTGTGTGTGTGTGTGTGTGTGTGCAGTCCCCCAAAGTGTTCAGCCTTGACATTATAATGGTATTATGGTGTCTGCTTGACAATATGACAATATCAATATGTCTGTCTCATACAGTTTCTGTATAAGCAAGCAGATCATGCAGGTGGCTTCTGTGACATGGCAGAAAGGATCTAGGTCAGGGAGTCAAACTCATTTTAGATAACAGGTCACATAACACGTAGTCCAGTTTCGAGTGGTCTGGACCAAGACTATCAGTTTAGTAGACCAAAAAGACATCAACGTCTGTTTATTTTTCAACATTTATATATACAGTACCTTGCATAAATGTTCATCCCCTTAAACTTCTCCATATTATGCAGTGTTACAGTCTGTAACTGAAATTAGATGGCCTGAATCTATAAAAAAGGGATCAACATACACTCACCGTCCACTTTATTAGGAATGCCTGTACACCTGCACTTTCATGCAGTTATCTAATCAGTCAATCAGGGGGCAGCAGCACAATGCATAACATAATGCCGATACAGGTCAAGAGCTTCAGGTAAACTGGACAGTTGAAAACTGGCAAAAGACCAGGTGATTTTTTTCTTTTTTTTATAATCTTCATCTGTCCAGTTTAGGTGAGTCTGTGCCCATGATAGACTCCGGATCTTGTGCCTGGCTGACAGGAGTGGAGCCTGTTTTGGTGTTCTGCAGTTGTATCTCATGCGCTTCAAGGTTTGATTTGTTGTGTGTTCTGAGAAGCTTTTCTGCTTCCCACAGTTGTACCATGTGCTTATTTGAGTTACTTCCTGTTATAGATTTCCTGTCAACTCAGACCAGGCTGGTCTTTCTCCTCTGATCTCTCTCATCAACAAGGTGTTTCAGTGTGCAGACCCTCCACTCAAAGGATTTTTTTTGTTGTTTATCACATCATGCTGTGTAAAGGGTAGAGACTGTTGTGTGTGAAAATCCCAGGAGATCAGCAATTTCTCAAATACTCAAGCCAACCCATCTGGCACCAACAACCAGGCCATGGTTAAAGTCACTGAGATCACATTTTTTTCTCCATTCGTATGTTTGATGTAAACATTAACTGAAGCTTTTGACCTGTATCTGCATGAATTTATGCATTTTGCTACATTATTGACTGATTACGTAACTACATGAATGAGCAGGTTTACATGTGTTCTTAGTAAAGTTAATGGTGAGTGTAATTTGCAGAATAATTTACAAATTTAAAAAAATTGTAATTTAAAGGTTGTACACAATGGTTGTAATTGCATAATTATTTGTGTTGTTATGAAATCTCTAAAATAGTTCTTTTGGAAAGAAACATGATTATAGGCCAACATAACTTTTTTTCATTTTTTCCACTCTACTTTACTGTTGTCCCACTCTACCACAAATTAAATTGTTCAGACATACATGAAGAAGGCCTTGAAACTTTGTAATGCACAAACAGTAGGCAATGTGCTTGTTTCATGACAGCTTAAATATAAGATGTTTCAGCCATGATTCAGACTTAAATATAAGATGTGATGTGACCTAGCAGAGCTAAAATAAATTTAAAAAAAAACTTCCTTCTAAGGATCACCAACAAAAACGGGAGATGAACTAGTGTATGTCCTGCTGGTAGGAAGTGGTCTGATGGGTTAAATAGGAAAAACTCAGAACGTGAAACAAGAATAGTTAAGAGTGATATATGTCTGTTCAGCCACATTAGACACTAGCAGAGGTTTTTTGTTCAGGATTGAATGAGAAAAAGTGTGTGAATGCGCTGTTGAAAACCGTTTTGAGGATGTGGTGGAATTCCCTCTGAGTCTGATGATGACAAGATAATGAAGAGATGTAGAGAGATATTGACTGTGTTCTGGTCATGTGTGGTGTTCTGTATTTGTTTGTGAAACTCCCTATGTACAAATTGAACATATAAACTGACCTGATCAACTGTAGATTTTAGACTAAAAGTTAGACTGAAAATCACATAAGCAGAAATTCTGCATTTTCTGATGGCCCCTACTTCTACTTAGACAGGACAGACAGACAAACACACACACACACACACACACACACACACACACACACACACACACACACACACACACAATGATGGCAGATTGCCCGTTGAGTGTGCAGATTAGAGCAGAAGGCAGAGTCAAATTAAAAAGGGGATTACGCTTTCCATCTTCAGTTATTTATTTATTTGCTTCAAATTGCTTTTTGTTTAGCTAATGCTTCTGGTGTAAAGAGGGTAATGCCTGTTGGCCAGGCCAGGTTTCTACATTGGTAACCAGACGTACACACACACACACACACACACACACACACACACACACACACAGATATTTACTAAGTAACACTATTCAGATTGCTGCAAAATGCTACGTAACGTTTATGTGGTAAGAGTTGTTTTGCGGGCAAGAGAGGGTTTAAATGACAGAGAAACACTTAATACAGTTCCTTGTTCTGTTGTGTGTGTGTGTGTGTGTGTGTGTGTGTGAGAGACAGAAACAGAGAGAGAGAGCGAGAGAGAGAGAGGAATATGTAACATGCCACCTTCCTTTGAAAATTGAGGAAGTTCATAAATGGAGACTAAAGTAGGCTGGACCATAATCAGAGAGTGTGGCATAAAGGATAGTTTTCAGGAAGCTGTAAAAAGTAGCAGTCTGTCTCCTGGATTAAGCAGACCTGGAATTTGCTGGATTATAATTTAAAGGCAGGTTGATGAGCTCTGCCGCTGTAAGTTGGGTGTGATTTTTTTTTTTTTTTTTTTTTTTGCTGAACAGGAAGGACCTCAGCTGTGACAGTTATTTCAGCTAACATACAGGAACTACCACATAACAGCCTCTCCAGAGAACTGTCATACTCTAGAGAGTAATTGTCATAGTAAAACTAATGGTTGGAATAAAACAGAAAGTGCTTAGCGGTTTAGCACCTATTTAGATATAATTAACATACTGAAACCTTACATAGAGATCATACAGGTTTGTGCTTTTAGTATTTTTTATCTTGTGTGTTTGTGTGGTGACTTGTATCAGATTTGATAAAGCAGAATGATACTTATTACTGCCTCCATTTCTGTCACTATTCGGAAACATGTAGGCATTTTAGCGTGGCTGTGTCACTGTGGTTACGGTGATTGAGTGTTTGTATGTCATGTATATGCAAGTTAGTCATAATGTTCAGGGGATTTCCATACTCAAACTTTGTCACTTGTGCTCATTTTCCTCTTTCTCCTCTCTGCGTCTCTCTGTGTATTCTCTCAGCTCTCCTCTGACCTGACCCACAGTACCCAGGATGCAAATGTACGACAGCTGAGTCAGGTAAGGCAACTTACTTTAATACTATTTGTCCTAAATTGGTTTTTCAGAAACTGCTTATTCAGAAAATGTGGGTTCAGTAGAGAGCTAACAGCAGATGTAGCAGTAATTCTGAAGGGATTTCAAGTGTGTAATTATGAAAGTCATTACTGAAAGCTCTCTTTTTGCGAAATACTCTCGTGCTGTTGACAAGTAGTGCACTTTGGTGTGTGCATATCTGATGCTAAGTAAGGGCTTCCTGCCTGAGGGTGGGTTGTAATCCAGAGCATATGGGCAGATCTTTAGTCTGCGAGGCACTTTAATACCAAACCTTTCTGATACGCTGATTTTGCCAAGAGTAAAATTAGTTTACTAATTGAATTGAATAAAATTAGGAAAAGTGTAACTCATGTAACTAAGTAGAACTGATTTGCATTTTGAAGACCATGCAGTGTGCAGAATCATCAGACACGCTCAGTTCTTCCTCCTTTACTACTGATGCCCAGAGCACAGAGGCGTCTCTCCTGTAGTGGGTTAGGATGACGAACTAAGAGGGAAGGGTGTGTCTGTCCTAGAGAAGTTTACCGTTCCATCCACTCAGATAGTGGTGTGAACCTTTAGGCACCTCACAATTTAATTTCATTCACAGTATAAAGATGCAATTAATGCAACTAAAATCATTTCTCTATTCATTTTTTATTTAAATTTTTTTTTTTTTTTTTACAAATACACAAAAAGACAAAAAAAAAACATAGTCATCCTGTATACTAGATATCCTTACATATGTAAGAGTTTCGAGTGTGATTACAGAAAATTACAGGAAGTTTTCTGTCTCATGGTTTTCCACGTGGAGTCGCACGACAACTCTCCGGACAGCAATGGAATGACACCGGTGAGATACACACACACACACACACACACACACACACACACACACACACACACTCAAAATCTGTCTACAGGTTACACGGGGCATTACAAATAAGTATATTAAAAGAACTTTAAGGAATTGTCCATAGAAAGCATATTCATGAACAAAACCATAATGTTTTCTCCAAAATATTATTAATAAAACATTAAAAATATCAAATATTAAAAACATGAAAAAAGACAAACATATAGAACAATTTATAACTGAATTTAATATGAGCAGGGTATCATTTGTGTACAAAATACTGCAATATTAAATGTTACTACAACCTTAGGCTGAATGATTTCTTGCAAACATTTATGCACAATACTGCATTTTTGAAGTGTTAAAGTGTTTGCAGTTAACATTTTTTATGCAGGTTGCATTTCATTTTTCAGTTGCTGTGCAGTGGTATACATCTGGACCTTAAAAACAAAGAAAGCCGTTGTTATACTTCCGCCACTGAGTGGTTGGAGGCATTATGTTTTCGGGTTGTCTGTCCGTCCATCAGTCTGTCCGTCCAAGATTAGTGCGATATCTCAGGAACGAGTGGTTGAATGTCTGTAAGATTTATATGGAATTATTATTGTAAACAGCAGCTGAACTGAGTTTGGAATTCATTCAAACAGGGTCAAGGTCACAGCAAGGTCAAATGTCTGAGATAGTTTTTCTTCAATAGCTTCCTTTCTGTTTGAATTATATTTTAAAGATCTTTCTAGCATGCAAATTAGTAACAAAAAAGACTAGACTTGTAGCGGGAACATCCATGTCGAAACAGTTGGCGTTAAGCTGTACTTATTTTCTCATATCTTTAGTCACATAACCAATAAATGAAAAAAAAATGTGTCAAAATTGAGATGTGACAGCAGAAAATTGGGTGTGACAGCTTTGGCTATGTGACAGCTTTGTCACATAGTTAGTCCGGATCTCAGGCAGTCAGTCTTAAGCTTAAATGGTTCCTGTTTAAGTTCATAGCAGAGAAGCCTGTTCACAGATATATGTGGACAGCATTAAAGCCTAGCATTCTCTTGGGCTGTGCTCACATCTCAGGGAATCTCTCTTTATCCAGGTGTTAAAAGTTCTAAAGAGAAACCTGCTGATGCTAACTGGGACCATCTGTTGCATACACATGAGGCTAATCCTCGCTGCTCACACATCATCACAATTTCCCCATCAGAGAAAGGTTTTCTGTACTTAGCAACCACATTTGTCCTGTGGCCGGACTTTGAACACCCCTATTATAAAACATCATATTCAGAGTCTAGATCAGGGAGGTGGAATGGTGATATAAGAAACCAGGGTTTTATTGGGCTGGTGCACCATAATTATCTCACCTTCATGGTGCAAATGTTTGCACTGAAAGCATCATGAAAAGTGTACATTTTGTGCCGGCCTGCATGACTAAAAATCTTCTTGTATAAGAACAGCTCCTTGTTTTCAGCTATTCCTACATGCTGCCATGCTGTGCATGCAAGAAGTGCTATTCTTTGCCAAATGAGTGTTGGTACCAAGTAAAANCATTTTGCAAAACTGTGTGCATGAAATTGATGGAATTGCACAATCGATCCATGGTTTGGAAGGAATTCATCGATATGAAAGCAGACCAGTGATTATGAGCCCTACTCCAAATAAGCCCAGAATCGGTCCTGAGTGCGGGCCAAGTGTGAAAACAAACATTTTCAAAGAACCTCTTATTAATAGATCAAGGCAAAATAAATGAAAAAAAAGGAAAAAAATAGTCAAAATTTTCTATGGTCAGAGTTAGCAACTTCTCAGAGTCAGCCATTTAAATTCAAAGTGCAGTGGGTAGCATTGCTGCCTCAAAGCTCCAGGGTCCCTGGTTTGATCCTGAGTTTGGGATACTGTCTGTGTAGAATTTCACATGTTCTCACTGTGTCTGTGTGGATTTCTGCATTCTTTGGTTTCTTCTCACCTCTGAGTCCCCATGTCCATGATCAGAATAAAGAAATTACTGATGGATGAATGAATGAATGAATGAATGATCCAATCTTCTGGATGTCTTTTTCATATTATTAATTTTGTTTTTTGCCAATCTAGAAATGCTCTCCATCTCCAGTAATATGATGTAACATATGTATTTACACTAATGTTACAATATACAAATGAGAAATAGGCCTAGTTATGATTAGGCCTAGTTATGATAAAGTCTTTAAGTAACCCACACAATGTCCAGCAAATAATGATGGTTAATTTTAACGATATAACAATGTTTGCTGACGATGACACTGATGTTGCAATATATGCAATGTAACCACTTTGAATTAAAATGTGACTAAGGGGAAAACTAACAGGGAAGGTTTTAAGTTGCAAGAAAGAGGAATGTAAGCTTGTGATATAAGTTCCTGGTAGTTGAAGGCCATCATGTCATCCTGCGTAATTTCTAGCTCTATGTAAGCTAGAAGTGCTCCCCATTGAAATCTCCAGTCATATGATGTAGCATAAAAGAGACAAAAAAACAAATAACGATGACTTTATTGTAATAATATAAATTAATCTTCGTCCGTTATAACTTTATTTGTAGAGTAACTCTACTATAACTCTAAACGTCAGTATTAATCCGGATCAAGTGATCATCACATTGGTTTGCCATCTCTTCAGATTTGTCTCAATTTAGAGTTTTAGATTCACCCACATTAATTGAGTGACAATTAATATGATGCCACAGAAACATACATCAGATACTACTAATAAAAAGTAGTCTGGAATCAGAAGTATTTTATACAATAATCATCTTCACGAGTAGTCACTGTACAGGTTACTGCTTGTGTGTACTAACAAACCACGGATGCCGTAGTCTTTCACAGTTACCTAGAGGGGAACATTTTGCAGCAGTGTGAATGATTTCTAAAGGTCTTTATTTCATAATATTATAATAATATACAGATAATAATTTACAAAATGTTCCACACTCTCCAGCATGCTCTGTGTCTGGATCAACCAGGGTGCATCCTCTTGTGTGGCCAAGAGACAATTTTATATATTTAATGACTTACTCCTTCTCACTCGGCATCCAGTCAACACTTCAGCTACAGCTCAGGACAGGTTGATGTAAAATCCTGCCATGCTGTCAGGCAGAGTGAAATATTATAATAAATGTTTGATGATTTTAAGAACAGCGTCATCTCTAGCAGAAGGGAAAGTATCTCTAGCATAAGGGGAAGTATCTTTGTTGAAATCTTATATTATAGTATATTTTCAAAACCAATAAATATTTCTTTAACAGTATAAATTCTTCATTAATCAAAGCTTCTTCATTAATCGTAAAATACGATGGCTCATGTTGTCATCACTATGAAGTTTATTATTTTGCAGTAACAACATGACCTGTACTATTTTAATATTCTTGTACCACAGACATTTGCCAGTAGCATTTTTATTATTGATTAAACAATGGCACATCATACATTTTTCTGTTTATTCAATACAAATTGGAACACCTTGCAGGTCCTTTGATCAATCAAGGCAAATGTAATATCGTCGCTATTTGGAAAGTAACCTTCAACAGCTTCTCTTTTTTTTTTTCCCCTCTGTCTCTTGATGTTAATAAGGCATAATGCAGCTTTTCATGCTTGTTACTGCAAGGCCTTTCCCATGTCAGAAAGTTTACAGCTTTACCACTGATGGCTACAAAGCTCTTTACAATTACACGCACACACACACATTATATATATATGTGTTATGGTCTGATGAGCCTAGTTCCAAAAGGTATGTTTTTTTGAAAAAAGCACATCACGAAAAACTACATGCCTGGTGAAGCATGGTGGTGGCAGCATCATGCTTTAGGGCTTCTTTTCTTCAGCCAGAACTGGGGCTTTTATCAAGGTGGAGGGAATCATGAATAGCTACAAATTCTAGTCGATTTTAGTGCAAAACCTTCAGATTTTTGCTAGTAAGCTGAAGATGAAAAGGAATTTGACGTTTCAGCATGACAATGACCCAAAGTATACATTCAAATCAACAAAGGAGTGACTTAAACAAGAGAAGATCAATGTTTTTGAATTGCCTAGCCAGAGCCCAGACCTGAATCCAACTCAAAATCTGTGGGGTGACCTGAAGCAGGCTGTGCAGAGGAGATGCCCTCACAATTTGACAGATCTAGAATGTTTTTGTAAGAAAATATTGCCAAGTCACAATGTGCTATGCTGACAGACTCGTAGCCAAAAAGACTGAGTCCACATTATATTAGTTTTCCACGAAGTTGTTACATAATCAAATCCCCACACGACACTTATGCAACCAGGTTATTGTACGTTTTCCTATTTTTCCTATGTTTCTGATAGATTTTCACTTATTTTTTATAAGTTGTAATTTCACATTGAGTGTGGAAAAAGTCATGATTTATGAGACATGATTTATTTTAGTTTCATTTTTTTTTATACATCACAAAAACCTGCCATTTTACTAGGGGTTTTTATGTGGGGTGTGTACGTGTGTGTGTGTGTGTATGTGTGTGTGTGTGTATACACACACATCTGTCACCATTTCCTCTGCTGTTATTAGAAATTCTAACAAATTGTAATGACTGCAATAATATCAACTTTAAACTGTGATTTAAACTGCAGCTGGCACTACTGTCAGAGTGGCATTGTTATAGAATATTAATTAGCACCTTCAGGCCAGAGAATTAAACTGTGCTGTGGTATAATCAAGAATAATAACCACATAGGGCATACTGTATGAATGGAAAGGGTGAAATTCAGGTCCAGAGCTCTTTAGGTCCAAATGCAAATTTATGCAGATTGTGTGTGTGTGTGTGTGTGTGTGTGTGTGTGTGTGCGTGCGCGCACACTGCCCATGTTATTGCTGAACTTATGCTGACGTCTGTCTTCTAATGCAGGAGCTGGAAAAAGCAGGTCTGCTCAACAAAACCAAGATAGCAGAAGGAGGTCGGAAGCTGAGGTAAGCTTATCTAAAGGGACACGTGTTGACACACCTGTTTTTTATATTACCTCTGCAGTCCTAAAGTAACCCTGCACGTGATGTACTGCAAGTAATGATGGTTAATTTTAAAGATGTAACAGTGTTTCCAAAACTTTTTTTTACTCAGTAGTAAAAAACTCTACTGATTATAAAAAGCTGTAACCTCTTGAACTCCTGACTTATTTTTCAGTTATTTGTCTTGAATATTACTCCGTAAGCACTATGAATTAATCTGTAACTAATGGTGAAACCAACAGAGAAGGTTTGTAGTTACAAGAAAGAGGAATACAAGCTTGTAATATAAGTTTAGTTCCTGGTAATTGAAGGCCATTGTCACCCTTGTTAATTTCTAGCTAAATGTAATATAAGAATGTGTGTTAAGCTGGCTTCACACGCATTATTTAGAAATCTTTGCTGACTTAGAACGCATAATGTGACATGCTCACAGCCGACAGCCGGTGACAAAGATCCGACAGTGTCAACATTTTTTTGTGGAAATCTCAGTGTGACCGCTGCTACAGCACTCGTCTAAAAGCCACCAATAAGAAGATGACATAGGATAAAGCAAAAATCACAGGTCTGTTGTTAGAGGATCTTCATCGTAAGCTGACATGGAGAATACATTTTCACTCAGTCTGTTACAGAATTTAGCCAAGATTTTACTGGGATCATCTCATACAGTGTGAGATCACTGTATACACACAGTGTAAAACTGGCTTAAGCTAGAGAGCACATGTCTGAGCAGTTGAAATACAAAAGGACAAAATGATTGTTAAACGTCAAATGTGTTGATTTACAGATATTTAATGACAGATTTCGACGTAGCATGTGTCACACTGAAAGTTAGACACTTGCCTAATAGATGATGTTGAACATAATTTTGAGTGTGTGTGGTCTGCAGGAAAAACTGGAACCCGTCGTGGGTGGTGTTGGTGGGGAACAGTCTTATGTTCTTCAAAGATCCCAAAACCCAAAATTCTGATAGCTGGGTAAGAAAACCTTCAGCCCACATGTATATGAAAACCATCATGAATTATTGACTTGCATGTGAGGGCTCATGTACATAATCACAAATTCAGTGGAATACGCAGTGTATGTGTTTGTGTATGCCTGTGCCTGTGGGTGTAGAAACCGGGGAACAGCTGTCCAGAGAGCAGTGTGGATCTAAGAGGAGCTCAGCTGCAGTGGGCCAATGAGCTTTCCAGCAAGAAGAATGTCTTCAAGGTAAGGCAAAACATTACAGAAGATTGGTTTAAAATGACTAGAAGAATATTAGATTATTACAGCTTGCCATATAGCATATGGGATGGCAATGTGTGCTGCATGATGATAAAATGTTCAACCAGCCGATGGTTATTTTTTGCTATTGTAACAGAGTTTCTTTTCATTTACATTTACATTTACATTTACGGCATTTGGCAGATGCCCTTATCCAGAACGACTTACATTTATCTCATTTATACAACTGAGCAGTTGAGGATTAAGGGACTTGCTCAAGGGCCCAGCAGTGATAGCTTGGCAGTGCTGGGGATTGAACTCATGACCTTTCCACATACATTGTGTGTGTATGTATGTGTGTGTGTGTGTTTCTCTGTGTGTAGTTGAGGACGGTTACAGGAAATGAATTTTTGCTGCAATCAGACACTGACTCTGTAATTAGAGAGTGGTACAGCATAATACAGAAAGTCATTGACAGACTTGTAAGTCCATCTTTATCATTAATATATACTTAATATTACCATATACTTATCTGTATTGTCATAGTGGATTTGGATTGAGCGTGTGTGTGTGTGTATGTGTGTGTGTGTGTGTGTGTGTTTTGCAGGATAAGGAGAATCCTCTGGATAATGTATTGCAGTATTCTTTGAGGAGAACAGGCTCCTTGGAGTTGTTGGACCATAGTGGAGATGAAGAGGAGAATCGTACAGGACACAAGCCCTCACGTTAGTCATACAACACACACTGTCCTGTAAATAGATTATGGAGCTCTAGGGCAGAGTCATATCATACTATAGATGAGTATTGCCATAATAAATACAGTCCAGCCTTAAAGCTAAGGCTAATGAAATATTGGTAAGCTGAACATCTCTATTCAAAACCAGAGACACAACAATGAAAACCTTGACACTTTCAGTTTTAAAATAATAGTATTTAAATATTAAAACTATAAAAGCAATAATATTTAGATAATATTAGATATAGATATATTTTAAGAATAATTATATAAGAATAATTTTGAGGTCATTCACTCAGTTCTAACCACATTTCCTCATTAAAATCTCTCTCTCTCTCTCTCTCTCTCTCTCTCTCCCCATTCAGTCCCACGCTCCATCTCTAATTTGGAGACTTCGGAGCGGAAGAGAGTGAAGAGTCGCTTGAAGAAGCTCATTCTGAGGAGACCACCAATTCAGGCATTACAGGAAAAAGGCCTTATCAAAGGTGAGTTATATTTGAAGTGTGTGATTGTTTAGGAGAGACACTTATTTAAAGAATATTTAAAGCAGGTATACAGTACGTGCTACAGTGTCATATACAGTGATGTGCAAATGTATTAGACACACTCATTTTTTTTAAATATAGATTTTATTATGTTCTGCATCACTGAATCAGTAAAGAAGCTACTTTTCCAACAAAAAAATTAAATGTTACAGAAAAAAATGTTTGTATGTCAGTAAAGAGAAGGAAAATATTACGTAGTAGACCACTTTTCAGACAAAAGCTTCCCATATTTCTAGCAGTACTGATACTGTTGCTTTGTGTCTAACCACATTTGTCTCAAAGCATAAAATAAAACAGTAAAACATTTAAGAGTTATGGACGTATGAAAAATGCATCTTGTGCATCAAGGGTTAATAACACTACATCCGTCTACATATATATACAATTCTTCACAGGTTTACTTATCTTATAGGAGTGGTAAAGATAGGGTGTGATTGATGTGTGTGGCTGCTTCTTTCAGACCAGGTGTTTGGCTGTAGTTTAGAGTTGCTGTGTGAGAGGGAGAAGAGCACCGTGCCACGGTTTGTCAGGAACTGCACCGAAATAGTGGAGAAGAAAGGTATGCCTACATGACATAAATACATCAGTGACACTGAATCCCTGCCTCCTATCAGAAGTGTACCACAAATTTCTAGGCCCTGTACAAATGCAAGCTCTCTAAAAAGGGGATGAAAATAATGAGATCATCTATATATAACATTTTATATGTATCTTACCTTACTACACTTGCTAATAATAACTCAATTCAACAAGACCTATCCCCTTAAACCCCTGAAAATTGTTCTTCCTTGTTGCCTACCTTCCGATATTTTGCTTCCCTTTTTTGCTTTTCTCTTTCCTCTTTTGTTTCACATCTTTGTCTTTCAAATTTACATTAAAACATTACCTGTTACTTTTCTAATGTTTTCTATTACCAACAGTCACAAATGAGACGTTAAAATCTAGGGAGAGTTTAGACTACATTTTATGGCACAATTTGACATCATGTCATTATGGGATTAATTAACTACAAATTTACATTTATATATTAAAGCAAAGTCTTTACCACACAGTGTGTATATCAGTTGCATCAGTTACAGTTGTATCAGTTGCCAGGTGACCCATACAGTGTGTCCCAAGTAGTACCTGTGCCAGATTTGTACTAAATGTACCAAACTTAATATACCAAACTGGGATATATGGATGAATGTGTTCAGCAGATGCTTTGTAAAATAGACCAGCATCAATGTCATGCATATTTACTGTATGTTAAGTAGTTATTTATCCCGTAGGTAATTACATAACAACTGCACCCATCACCAGTCACAGCTCCATAATTCAGAGAGCATTAAATACTTTCACAAGTACCATTATGCAATGGGAAATCAACACTGCACCTGATAAGGATGGTTCTGGAGTCGGATTAGTAAATGCGCTGTGCCATAACCTCTTTTTCTTCCTTCCACTAGTTCCCTCGATGTGACACCTCTGATATCATTACCACCTATGGGTAAACATGAATACTGCCCAGTAGATAATTAGCTTGTGTGTGTGTGTGTGTGTGTGTGTGTGTGTGTGTGTGTGTGTGTGTGTGTGTGTTTTCAGGTTTAGAGACAGATGGTATCTATAGAGTCAGTGGAAATCTGGCTGTAATCCAGAAACTACGCTTTGCTGTCAATCATGGTAAGACCAGAAAAGATTATACAGATCTACTATAACAGCAATGAGAAAATAAAAGGTATATTGTCTTAACTCAAGAGATGTTCTATTACATTCTATGTTCAGGTGAAATCTGATATAAAGACTTGAAGGAGAGTATATATATATCGTATGCAGTCAGGTACTAATAGATGGTGTGTAACTCCTGTCCATTCTTCCAGAGCGAGCTGTGTCTACAGACGGACGTTATCTCTTTCCAGAGGATTTAGTGCCAGGTAGCCTGACCAATCAGCAGGAATGAAAATCCTTTTCTTGCTTGCTCCCTCTCTAAAGCTAGCTTGCTTTCACTGTGTTGTCTGGGAGTATGCCTCCTTGTTGCACTGATCTGACAGCAGCTGCTCATGCACAAAAGACCTAAATCAACAGTTTTGCCTGTAACATTACTGTACTGTAATAAATTATATAGTAGGGAACCAGATAGCATTAGAACAAGCTAAAGTGAAGTGAAGTGAAGTGAAGTGAGAAACACCGGTTCACACCACTGGGTATGAGCCTTAAACACGAGACGTTTTAACCCATCCAACTGCACACACACAGTAATGAACATACACACACCCGTGAGCACACACCCGGAGCAGTTAACGAGGTCACATTGTGGTCCAGAGGGTATCCATTCATTTATTTGTAACTTTCGTTTGGTTTCCAGGACCAGTCTTATAAAGGTTCTAATCGGACCTGCCTAACAGGTTGTACTAATACGTGGTGTGTAACTCCTGTCCATTCTTCCAGTTCTTCCATTTTAAATTAAAATTGTCTTGTGGACCATAGTTGAATTGAAAGATATGTATTGGGAATCAGTACTATCTAGAGCATAGGAGTCAAACATACCGGCCCGATAAAGGTTCTAATCTGGTCCACCTAATGAATTTCTTATCTTTTCCAAAACTGTCTTGTGGACTTGAAAGATTTGAGAAAGGAGCTAGTCTCTGTTATTCCACTAGGGGGCAAATTAGAGTAATAAACTCAGGGCCATAAACTCAGCTACTGACAAAATGTGCTAATGGTATATACGTCTTTATTAGAGCAAAAATTGAAATAAAATACCAGTTAAGTCCTTTTCCCAATGAAATCCATGTCATATATAATAATAATAATAATAATAATAATAATAATAATAATTTTTGTGTGTGTTTATATATGTATATCGATAGATAGATAGATAGATAGATAGATAGATAGATAGATAGATATTGGTTTAGAGTGTTTATTTCTTTTGTAGGTGAGATGTTCAATCCATTTGTGCATTCAGAATGTAACCATCAAATAATGGTGATAAATGAACACAATTAAGAGTGTGTTATTATTGATGTTGATGATGAGCAAAAGTATTAGATACACACATTTTTTTAATATAGATTTTATCATATTCTGCATTATTGAATTGGTATAAAAACATTTTAAATCTCCAAACATTACTTTTTCGACAAAAAATAAATAAATAATAATAATAATTACAGAAAAAAAGGTTTGTATGTCAGTAAAGAAAGGAACATATTACAGACCACTTTTCAGACAAAAATGTCCCATATTTCTAGCAGTACTGATACTGTTGCTTTGTGTCTAAAGACATTTGTATAGAAGTATAAAAGAGTAAAAGATTTAAGAGTTATGGACATATGAAAAAGGCATCTTGTGCATCAAGGGTTAATAACGCTACATCCGTCTACAGCTCATCTATACATGTGTGTAGATAAATGAACACATTTAAGAGTGTGTTACTGTTGATGTTGATATTATTGGTCACTAAGCCGATTATTTTTAGTCTGACCCACCTGACATTGGACAGTTACCTAATACGTTGAGGAAGTTTGTGACTGACACCTTGTGGCCTGTGCACTGCACGCATGCATGCTGCTCTGTATTGCTCTGTTGATTTATTTTTTATTTATTTATTTTTGTTTGTGTTTCACCGACTGAGAGAAACATGAAATTATGTATTTGTATAGCTTTAGTGCTCTGGATATACAGTTATTTGTCATTTTGTTGAGCTTTAGAACCACACCCACATTTCTGAGAATTTATGAATCTTCACTGAGATGTGTATGTGTGAAAACAGCAGAAAACTATGCGATAAAATCTATAAGCTGTCCCTTGTCTCACTGCCCTCGTTGTCCTCTATGTTTCACTGCAGTTGTCGTCTCATGCCAGAAAGCTCTCCGCTGTGATAAACATGAGCATATGTATTTGAGTATTCCTGCTCTCTCCCTCAATGCAACACCCCTTAACCAACTTCTTTTTTAATCTCTCTATCATTTGCTATTCTCCTTTTTCTCCACTCCCAAACTCATCCCTCCTTTGTTGTGGGTCAGTGGAGCATGTGGACCTGGAAGACCCGCAGTGGGAGGATATCCATGTGATAACAGGAGCCCTGAAACTCTTCTTTAGAGAGCTTCCTGAACCACTTGTACCTTATGGACTCTTTCAAGACATTGTCGAGGCTGTCAGTAAGTGAGAGAAAGAGAGAGACGTGGATGGATGGATGGATGGATGCTAGTCTAGCCTTCTTGGACAGAATTAAAAAGCATATATAAGAAACTTAGAATACTTTTTATTATGTTGTGATGTTTGTTATGGCAGCATTTTCTGAATGTACTAAAATTCAAATGCTAATCCTCATGCTACAACTCAGCCAAAAAAAAAAAAAAGAAAAAAAGAAATTCTTCCAAAATCCTACCCACAGAGTTTGATTGACAGGGCTACCTTGTTGACTGTGAAAATGCAAATGCAAACAGGATTGCAGAGGTGTTTTATTTTTGGCTGAGTTGTAGTGTGAGGATGAGAAAGTGCAATCGCAAACGGATGGCATTCTATTCATTTTTCAATATGGCACAAACATACCAATTAAGACACTGAAACTGAAATGTCCAACAGACTTTGCAATTGTGTTTTTATTTTGGCAGCTAGTGTACATTGCTGTGTACAAAAATGTATGTTTTGCAGTTGATTTTGAAATATGTCTCAAATTACGCACTGAAACATGAAATGCAATTGCAAATCCGTATTTGAACTAGTATTTCTGAATTAGCATACTGTATAAATTTGAGTAAAGTTGGGTCTAGATGGAAAAATAACTATATCAAGCCTACAACCTGCTGATATTACTAGTAACCATAGATACCATTTTGCTGAAAATAGTTATGTGTAGTGCAGTCGTTATTGGTGCTTAATATATATGTACATTTTAGAGCTGTCTGATTACATGGATAAAGTGGAACGGATGAAATCACTAGTTGTCTGCATGCCTCCCCCTAACCACAATACTATGAGGCACATGTTCCGGCATCTTAAACGGTATGTACTGTATTTACAGCTGAGAGTGCATTAAGAATAGTTGTAGTGATGATGTAGAAGTGTAACATGAGCACCCCTAAACCGAAAATATTCACCACTTCTATTTTTAGATATGTTTATATATATATATAAAACACTAGTATACCTATATTTAACAGTTTTTGATATAAGATATTCTTGTTTTGGAATTTCTTTTCCCCTAGTAATATTATTTTCAGCCACAAGGTGGGGTGGGGTGCTCACGTTGTTTCAAAGTCTATTTTGTGCTCCTCACTCTGTTCAGTGGTGATAAAGAATCAGTTTGGCTTTTAATTTGGTTTAAAAAAACAAAAAAGTAGACAGATTTATAGAAGGATTTGAAATAATATTCTGGGAAGTTCTACAGAATATAACCTCACCTGAGTTATAGTACTTCTCTTGCTTCTCCTTTTCCCTTCCTTTACTACTTTATATACTATACTTGCCATTCTTGTGCACCCATTTCTTTCATCTCTTTACTCTGCATCTTGTGAGACCCCTGTGTGTCATCTGATAGAAAGAACACCAACACCAGCACCATCACTTCTGGAACCACTCCTCCCTTTCTTCCCTTTCACCCTTTTTCTTTTTAATATGGAAGTTTTGAGCAATTGCTGGCTGGATCTGTGGTTAAGTGGGAAAGGCATTTTTAGAAAAAAAAAAATCCTCATACTGGAGGTTTAACCCCTTCCTTTGCCCCTGTGTCCTTGTTGCACTCCCACCCACATGCGTACTCACACAGTATCTTGTTTCCTCTCTGTACATTACAGCGTGATGGAGCACTCAGATAGTAATCGCATGACAACGCAGAACATTGGAATCGTCTTTGGGCCAACTGTGATGCGTCCGCAGAGCGACTGTGCGAACATGGCCATTAACATGGTTTATCAGAACCAGGCAGTAGAGCTCATCCTCAGTGAATATGACCAGATCTTTGGATCTGACTCATCCAGATCTCTCTGACGTTAGTGTGGAACACGGACAGCAGCATAACCTGCTCACTGTGAACCAGAAGAATCTGAAATGCATGGAAAGGGAGCTAAATATGCAACTGTTCATTAAACTGCAGCGATGCCACAAATTCCATCCTGGTGGATGATGGATGGATGAATGGTTGGATGGAAGTGCTTGAGCAACAATCAGCCAACTGGCCTTTAGTGGGCACAAAGTCACACAAAAAACATGTGTTTTCAAATTGAATCAAGAGGCTTATTTTATGTTCGTTAGTGTGTGTGTGTGTGTGTGTGTGTGTGTGTGTGTGTGTGTGTGTGTGTGAATCTGATGTCTCCTCACAAGTGTTTTTCATTGTATTGTTTGCAGCGACTTTGGGAAAACCACACATTTTGTGTTGGCAAAAAAAGACATTAGCCTCCATGAACTAAATTCTGTAAAATAAAATCAGCAATAGTCACCCAATAGGCATAAACAAGAAGACAGTTCTGAAGTCTAACCTGCTATTCAACTGCACTTGAGTCATTTCATTTCTTTTTTAACAATCCAAATTGCTATGTAGTCTCCTTTTCCATTGTTCCAGCAGTATGGCTGTGGCATGTGCATGTGTGTGCCTGTGTATGTGTGTGCGTTTTGCGTGACAGATAGAAGGGCAGAAGTATGTTCCGTATTTTTCTAGTTGATTCGATGGAGCTTTTTGCCACTATTGGTCCAAATCTCTGTTTTTAATAACAGAACAAAAGAAGAGCTAAAAATGCATTATGTTTAAAAAATGTGGAGTAAACCCCCCACCACCCCCCATCAGCACCAGGGCTTTGGTAATTTTATATTGACTGTGGCTTGGCAAGAGACAAGAAGAAGTGAGAGGCAAGAAAAAGAACATGGAGAGCATATGGATTTTAATGTTAGAGTTTATATATTTATTCATTTTTTTTATTTTCTTATTATTGCTATGGGCTATGGGGGAGATTTGCTATGGGGAGATTACTGAAGTAATATAACTGGAGAAATGAAATGAAGTCTTATACTATATTTGTTACTTTTAAGTATTTTGTTGGATATTTAATGAACTGTTGTCCTTGTCTTAATAATGTTGTAAGTTGCCCATGTATTTTTGTGCCATTAATTTTTTAGGAACCTCCAGGGCATAAAAACTCAGGGGCATAAAACCCAAATGCAATCCTACTCTGCATGGTTTGAAGATTTTCTATGCCCACCACACACCTAATCCAAGTGCTGTTTAAATGTGTTTCTAGAACTGTACAAGTCTTGGAATTTCAAAGATATCTTAAAACTGTGATTTGAAATATTGCTTGGAATACTCTGCTCCAAGCCGGAACAATGCTATGCAGCCCTACACCTGGGTCTTAAAAGGAAGCTCACAAGATGTATAGTTTTAACAGAGGAGATGTGGTTGGTTGGGGGAAGGAAATAGCTTGTCATTGTTTTCATTGAAATTGTAATTCGCCTCACAGGCAGTGGAGGACAATTACAATTTGCTCCTTTAACTGTTTAATTGAATCATCTGCATTAGAAGTAGAAAAACTTCAAACTGTCGAAGTCAGCAGAAGTCAGAGTTCAGAAGCCTCGTCTTAAGCTCAGAGCGACCGCAGAAAACAAGGCCATACTGAATAGTCCATCAAAATGCTTTTATTTATTGTGCCAAATGTTTGGCCCAATGACCTTTGACTGATCCCCAAGATTTGTGAAACAATTTCCATTCTTACATTGTACAAATATATATGTTTGTCCCTAAACTGTATGTTAAGCAAAAGTACACTTGTACTATAGTATAATATTTCTTTTTTTATCAGTTAACTTCAGGTTTTGGACTGCAGGCATTTGGTCTTCCATTCTCATAACCCAGCATTTGTATGTGATGGCTTGAATACTGTTCTTAAGTTTTACCAACATGGCTAATTGATGGTCTATTCCATTTCTCTTCCTCCAGATCCTGTAAGCTACTTTGAGCAAAATATTTGAAAATAAAAGCCAATTAATAAATATGTGAATATGTTTGCACAAGAAATTATTTATTAGAAAAGAGCTTTGGAGAATGTTGTGTGTGTGGACTTTTGTTTGCAACTACAGTAAATGTACTGTACATTAGTGGTTTAAAGGGAAAAAAAAGCAAAATTATACACTTAACACCATCTATCCCATTCTAGATATGTGATTACACATATAAAGGCTAAAATTTATTCTTGCTTTCTAGGTTGTGAATGCCCTCTTAAAATGATGAGTTGGTATAAGTATGTAGTTTAGGCTAGCACCTGCATAAAATAACCTAGCTGCATACATGTCCACTCCCCTAAACTAATGCTTAGTTGAAGCACCTTCAGATTTTACCACAGCATTCACATCTTGACTTAGCAATATTTTTGGCATTCTTCCTTACAAAAGCATTCTAATTCTGTCAAATTGTCTGGCCATCTCCTTTGCACAGACCTCTTCAGGTCACCCCACAGAGTTTTGATTGGATTTAGACCTGCACTCTGGCTGGTCCATTCCAAAACCTTGATCCTGTTTTGGTGAAGCCATTCCTTTGGATTTGGAGGTGTGCTTTGGGTTGTTGTTATCCAGAAAGTGTACATTCCTCCTCATCGTAAGTGTTTTAGCAGAAGCCTTTTTGGTTTTGCCCCAAAATTGAGTGATATTGTGATATTTGTAGCTATTCATTTTTCCTCCACTCTAATTAAATCTCCAGTTTCAGCTGAAGAAAAGCAACCCCAAAGCAAGATGCTGCCACCTCCATGCTTCACTGTCGGGGGGATGGTGTTCTTTTGGTGATATGTTGTGTTTTTTTTTGTGCAAACAAATCTTTTGGTATTATGGGCAAAAAGATCAACTTTGGTCATATCAGACCATAAAACATTATTCAGCATGGTTTTTCTTTTTGGTTAAAAAAAAGCCTTCTCTCTTGCCACCCTACCCTGCAGCCCAGACCTATAAAGAATTCTAGAGATTGTTGTCACATGAAGGGGGCAATCAGTACTTGCCAGAAATCGCAGCATTTTTTTATGTCATTGTAAGCCTCTTGGCAGCCTCCCTGACCAGTTTTCTCCTGGTGTTCTCAACAGTTTTAGAGGGATGTCCTGTCCATAGTAATGTCACTGTTTTGCCATATTTTCTCCACTTATTGATTATTGTCTGTACAGTGTTCCATGGGGTTAATCAGTGACTTTAATTGATGGCAGGTGTATACTAATTAGCATTTAACATGCATTTCAATGTGATTGGCTGATTCTGAACACTGCCACATTCCCAATTATAAAAGATTGTGCACACTTATGCAAGCTGGGTATTGGATTTTTTTTTTTTCCCTAAAACATTTCTGGTTGTTTGTCACTTGATTTTTTATATGTTGCAATTTCACAATAAAGGTGAAAAAGGTTCTGACATGGTTTAACTAGGTTTAATTTTTTTAATCACAGAAAACTGCCATTTTAACAGGGTTGTGTAGACTTTTTATATTCACTGTATGTAAGCTAGAATTTCTGCTTTTCTGTGCCACTCACTTAATTTATGTCAGATCTCTCTAAAACATTATGCAGCGAGACCTGCTAGCAAGCTTCCTAGATTCCATTAATGTTCCTCCACAATGGATGTTTCACAACATGTAAAGACTAACACTCCATGAAAAGTACTGAAATCAGTGTCATGATTTAACTAATTCTAATTTGTAACAGTATGGTTTTAAAGCTGTGTATACGTTTGCTTCCTTCCTGATGTCTACTTTTTTTTTGCATATATATCACAATTATTACAAATCTTTAAAATACAATTTAATATAACATAACCTGAGAAAACACAAAATACAGTTCTTAAAATGCTAATTTCATTTACTGAAGGAAAAATGTTATTCAAAACCAGCTGGCCCAGTATGAAAAAGTAACTGACCTTTATTTACTCGATCAACCAATTAACCAGATTTTATTTACAGTTGGCTCAGATTAGACTAGATACACCCAGCTTGATTACTGGCGGCCCTGTTGAATCTAAACATCACTTAAATAAACCCTTTCCAGCACTGTGAAGTAGGCTAAAAGGTCTCAACAAGCAACATGTTATTCCATGATCAAAAGAAATTCTGGAAGAGGTGAGAAATTTATTGAAATACAGTACTGTGCAAAATCTTAGGCACCCTATTTTCTTTAGTACAACTTTGTTATAGATTTTTATTTTATGACTTCTACATTATTGATTCAGTACAAAAACATTTTAGATTTCCAAACATTAGTTTTGCACAGTACTGTATATCTGTCTGGAAAGGGTTACAAAGGCAGTTCTAAGGATCTGGGACTCCAGTGAATCACAGTGAGAGCCATTAGCTCCAAATAGAGAAAACTTGGAACAGTGATGAATCTACCCAGAAGTGGCCAGACTACCAAAATTCCTCCAAAAGCACATTGATGATTCATCCAGGAACTCACAAAAGAACCCAGACGAACCTGCAGACCTCATTTGCTTCAGATAAGGTTAGCATTCAGGATTTCATCATTAGAAAGAGACTGGGCAAAATGGTATCCATGGGAGAGTTGTAAGACAAAAAACATTGCTAATCAATAGGAACATAACGGCTCATCTCACATTTGCCAGAAAAACACCTTGATGACCCCAAAGCCTTTTGGGATAAATTTTAGAAGACATGGGTCCCTTTAAAAGATAAACACAGCATTCCACAATAAGAACATCATTCCAGCAGTCAAACATGGTGGTGGTAGTGTGATGGTGTGGAGAGATGTTTTGCTGCTTCAGGGCGTGGGCAGCTTGCCATAATTGATGGAACCACGAATTTTGCTCTGTTCCAGAAAATCCTGAAGGAGAATGTGTAGTCATCAGTCCGTGATCTGAGGCTCAAGTGCAAGTCCACCACTGAATGGTTCTGAAGGCAGTGGTGGTTAAAGTTTCTGGGTTACTGATCAGAAAGTCAGGGGTCAAGCCCCAGCATCACCAAGCTGCCACGATTTGGCCCTTGAGCAAAGCCCTCAACTCTCTCTGCTCCAGGAGTGCTCTTTTATGGCTGACCCTGTGCCCTGACCCAACTTTCTAACAAGCTGGGCTATTTGAAGAAAGAACTTCACTGTACTGTAATGTCTTTATGACAAATAAAGATGACTTTTCTTCTTCAAAAGAAACAAAATTAAGGTTTTGGAGTGGCCTAGACGAAGTCCTGACTTGAACCTCATTGAGATGCTGTGGCAGGAATTTAAATGGGCAGCTCATGCTTGAAAGCCCTCCAGTGTGCTTGAATTGAACAGCAATTCTGCAGTGTAAAAGACTGATCTTCAGTTATTGGAAGCATTTGGCTGCAGCTGTTGTTGCTAAAGGTAGTTTATGGGGGCAGTTACTTTTTCACATGGATGATATAAATGTTGCATAACCTTTTTTCTTTAATAAATTAAATGGTATGGTTTAAAAACTGTATTGTGTTTCCTCATGCTCTCTTTGTCCTATACTACATTTTGCATGAGGATCTGAAACCATTTAGTGTGGTAAATATACAAAAATAGAGGAAATCAGAAGGGACAAATACTTTTTCACAGCATTCTTTTCTCTCTAGGCTAGAAAATGCTACAGATGCTTCCTCTCTTCTCTCTTCACTTCTCATTGCCAAGGACTGTGGTGCAACACACTAGCAGATTTGTGTGTCAGGGAGGCTATTACATTAGAGCACTATATCCAGACTTTTAGTCTTACCTCTGCACGCCGCTCATTCGATCCCAATTGCATGAAAACCATCAGGGAGAGGGAACAAAGACTATTAGAGAGGACCTACATGTACTGTGGAGGAGATACCCATGTGCAACCTGTCTTGAACACCCTTATGCTGCAGGGAATATGAGTGTGAGTACTCCAATCAGCATCAGCAATTTAGAGAACCTTATCATTAAAGTTTTATCCAAGAAACTTCATGTCATGCTGGTCAAGATTTAGTAGATACTATATATTTATTAAAAACAAGACTGACCAACTAATACTGTGTAGACCAGTGGGACTGTGCCATAAAACAGTTCCATAAAAAATATTCATTCATCTTTAGTAACCACTTGATCCAATCCCATGATCTATCCTATACTGGGAAAATGGGCAAAAAAGATTTCCAGGGAGCTCAATTTCATAAATGTAAAATATATCACTAAATTCTATTACCTCCAGGAGCACTAGAACAAGTGCAAGGGGCTCACATCTTCACTGAAATCAACCTATGGAGTGTGTCAACTCATTAAAATGAGAGAGGGGGATAAATGGTAGACAGTCTTTATCACCACTAGGGGGTGATGTGAGTACTTGGTCATGAGTTATGGGTGTTGCTAATACCCAATTGGTCTGTCATGTCTTTTTTGAAGTACTCAGAGACAAGTTTGATCAAGATATCATTGTTCACAATATTTTTGTTATTTGGCTGTTGAGGCTGAACATGTCTACTATGTACAACTGCAATCAGTAAATATTCAAACCTCTCTAACCTTAAACGGTATTATGGTGATGTGTATAGAATTGAATGAAAATATACAACAAAAAAAGTCTCAATAAATAAATAAAGGATATTTATTGATACATACAATAAAATTTGGTAACATAAGTTGACATAATTTTGAGTTTAATTGAAATTAATTGGTATTATCCAACTTCAGTACTTGGCGGAGCATCCTTTTGGTCTGATAACCTCTAATAAGCAATTTCAGTAAGTGCTGATAAGCTTCTGATGCCTCTCTCATGGAATCTTTGCCCATTCTTCTCATGCAAAAGCTTCTAGCTCATTGAGATTTGATGGCTTCTGTGCTGAAAGTGCTTTCTTTAAATCCCACCAAAGATTTTCTGTGGGATTTAAAACTGGAGGCTGAGAGGCCACTCTAGGACATTCCATGACTGATTCCTTAACCAAGCTTTGGTTGATGGAAGTTTGCTTGAGATCATTGTCTTCCTGAAGAGTCTTGGTATTTCTGTGAACCCATGATGCCCATCACATGGTCAAGATGCCAGTTCCTGCAGCAGTAAAACATCCCCACTTCATCACTGACCCACCTCTATGCTTCACTGTGGGGACAGTATTCTTCTGGTCATAAGCCTTGCCTTTCTTGCGCCAGACAAACCGCTGATCCATATGGCCAAACAGTTCCTGTTTTGTTTCATCATTCTATATAACTGTGTCCTAGAACTCTGCAGGTCTATCCAAATTCCTTCTGGCATATAGACCCTTCTTGTGCATCTTGGTCAAGAGTGGCATGCATCGTGGAGTCTGGTTTCCGTGGAGTCCTTGGTTGTTAAGTCACCTTCTTATGGTTGCCACTGACACATTTGTCTCAGCCATTCTCAGGACATCGTGTCAAGTCATTTGGAGCAACTAATGGGTTTTTCCTTGTTGTCTTGATGAAATGGCTAAGGCCTCTTGACGAAATTTTGGGCTTTCTCCCACGGCCAGGCAGGTTTGCTGCTGTGTCATAAGTTTTGAACTTCCATACAATGCACTCAGTGGTGTCTCTAGGAATGTTCAAGGTCTTGGAAATCTTCTTATCCCCATTGCCCTTTTGTTCAATGAAATGATCTCCTCTCTCAGGTTTGCATCATTCATTTTCTTTGTCATTTGCTATATCATTCAACTGATAAAAACTTAAATTAAAGCAAAATCTAACTCTGTAGAAAAGTCTAAAATTATAAATCCTTACATTCTTTCAGGGTTTGAATATTACTGATTGCAACTGTATGTCTCATACTCAACTGACTATTGCAGAATGGGCTGTATGTCAAGGCAGAAATGTTTCATAGAGTTTCACAAGTCTATAGTCTTATTCTTAGGGTATAATGTTAATAGGTAGTGAGTGCTTATAGATCAGAGTAGAGTGTAAGCAGTTAGGAGTAGCCACAACCTAAAACTATTAGAGATTTACAACAATTTTTGGGTTTCAAGAACATTTATATAAGACGCGTTTAAGGTTTTAGCATGTTAGCTGCCCTACTCACTTCATTACTCAGAGATAAAACTAAAAAAAAAAAAAAAAAAAAACATTAGCAAGTCCACCTATCACCCAGTTCTGCTCACATTGAAATACAAGAAACAGCCACTCTGGGCAAAAAATATTTTTTGTGTCCTTGATTAGTCCCAGAGATAACTAGATCTGCATTCAGACTTAGTCTCCTTTAACCCTGTCAGTTCTGAAGCAGTACCAGTCTCATGTTAGTGCAGACTTCCTGACAGATTTGCCATTCTCCAATAGTCACAATTTAGGTGGGTATTTTTTCAAAGACTTGCCAGTTAATTCCCTTAGCAAAATTTCCTACTGCATTCAAAACAGCAAAAAGATTATCTCATGATGTTGTAGGTTCTACATAATCTTTAACTCGAGTACTCAGTTAATCTCACATAAATGAAAAGCCCTCTGTATAAATATTAGTGTCACTTGGGGTTATCATCCTCAGTCTAACAGGCAAGTTAAACAACTACATTAAGGGATCAGGTGTTTTTTTTAACGTTTATATTGTAGTCATAACCAGATGGGTTGGAGCCGTTATCTATGATTGGTAGAGTATGCCCAAAATTCACAAAACAGGTCAAAGGGTTAGCCACTTTCCAGTGTATGTTAGGGTTCTAGCTTCCATTACTTCCTTTGTCAGGTTAACCTGGCAGTCAGTGGATGGCTATATGTAAAGATGTTCTGAAACCTGTCAGTTTGATTCATTCATTCATTCCCTTTCTTCTTTTCCTGATGGGGGATGCAGTGGCAACAGGCTGGGAAGATCAGCCCAGACTTCTCTATCTCTGGCCAGCAGATTCCTGCTCCTCCTGAGGAATCCCCAGTCTTCATCTGGTGGGATGTACCTGACACATCTCTACGAGCAGCTGACCAGAGCGCATCTTTGTAAGCTCCTCACCCTATCACTGAGAGAAAATTCAGCAACATTATTCTTTTTGTCCCAACCTATAGCTCATGACTATAAGAATAAGGATGTAGACTGACCAGCAAATTGAGATCTAAATTGAGGTATAGCGACTGACTAGCGTTACTGATCTGTTTTTCAGTTTCACAACTCTCTTTGTCCATCACTCATGAATAAGTTCCCAATATACTTAAACTCCTTCACCAGGGTGGAGCAAGGTTTCACTCCTCACCTGAAGGGAGTATCCCAATCTTTTCCAGGAGACAACCATGACCTCAGACTTAGAGGTGCTGCTTTTCATCGCAGCTGCTTCACTCTCAGCAGTGAATGTTCAAGTGCAAAACGGTGCCACACAAATAACATCATATGCAAATAACAGGGATGTCAACTTTATCCTGCTGCGTCTTCATATCTTGTCCATTATTGTTATCTTGTCTTTAATCTCATGTGATCTATTCTTAAAATGTTTTATTTGTTTTGTTTGGTGGAATTTTGTTCCACACTGTTCTGTCTATTTCTGAGTATTCTTATTAATTTTATTTTATATTCTATTTGATCAGCACTCACTGTTCTCTATATACTCTCATATATTACTCTGTCATGAAGCCAAGATGAACACAGTTGTGTTCCAGTGTCAAATCAATTTCCTTTTTTTATATTAATTTATGTAGTTAAGCAGTTTCGGGACAGCCCAAAGTCCACATCTGACTCATAATGTAATCAGGGGACCTTACTGCTCATCAGGGGATGAATATGATTCATTCTGTTAAGAATCTTTATAAAATGTGGCTAGTACATATTTTATCAAAAACCTGTGGTAACTACATGAAATTTTAAATATTTAAAGATAGTTCTCTCATTTAGGAATGGAAAAACAATTTATTCTAGACATACCAGGTTCACACTGACCATTGCGCCTTTTAAAAACCTGAGAATTGATATGTACAACTTTATTAGACTGTAAGTAATTGTATGCACAAACAAATAATTCTATAAAATGGTACAATAATTCTATAAAATGGCTTTTATACAGCAACACTGAGACACTGATGCGAATTAGACAGAATATTTAAATAGCTTAAAGGGATATACATTTAGCAACATTTACATGTTGCCAGAAAAACACTGACTTTATTTAAACAGTTATGGAACAGGATAAAGCTGGAACCAAACCTGGGAAAAGCACCATTTTCTACTTGGGCAGTTGAATGCTACAGGCGCTGTGCATTGATCTGAACCCTTGCATAGTTAAACACCACACTTTAGCAAACCTTAGTAATAGCATATTTCTCACTCTCTGCGGTCTCATGCAACAATGCAGTATGCAACATCAATATGTTTAGTTCTCATATGTAGCAGGTTTTTCAGAGTTTGACAGGCTACATAGACCATTTGCTTCTTTCTCTATCACAGAATCTATCACAGAGGCATGATACACAGAGCTCATGTTTTAACACAGACAACTTGACATTAGAGAGTGCAAATACTTTTGGATCTCAGGAAAATGGGACAAAAATGAAATGAAGAAAATGAATGCTATAATTTCGTTTAAGTGAATGTATGGTTGTTTACCTGGGTTAATCCACAAAAAAAATCATGTCATTTTATGTGAAGATAAACTGGCTTTCATTTCTTAAAAGTATTATACTGTGTTTGTGATAGATTTTGGTAGTCTGGGTACATTCTGATGATGATATCTCTGGTCAAAAAAATGCTTTAGAAAATGCAGTATTTAGTGAGCACCAAATATACAGTCCAGTTTTGGTTACCTAGCCCTTGTGCGTATACGTCACTGTATTCATAGTAATGGTGTGCATGTTTTGCATTATTGTGTTGAATCAGCATAGATCCAAAGGCACGAGGCGGAACTTTAAGGCATTCAAATTCTGTGCTGTACAATACTGTCCTTGTGTTTTTACACATCTTTGGCAAATTGACTCAACGCTTAAAAAGTTCTCTGTGTAGAGCATTCATACTGTCTCTTGATTCATGTTTCTTTGTTCCTCATCATGTTCCACTATGATCTCGCTGCTGTGATGATCGTTTTTTGTGTCCTGTCCTTTAGCCTCCTTTTCATTTTTTTTCTTACTATCGTCACTTGACTGTTCCAGGTATCTGCTTCTCTCCTCTATCTCCATTCTTCTCTCCACTCTACTCTTGTGCACATGATTACTAAATGAGTTTTCTTCTTCCTCCTCCTCCTCCTCCTCCTCCTCCTCCTCCTCTTCTGCTCTGAATCCTAGTGGAGCCCCGTCCAGGCTGGAATCACTGAGGAATGTAGCTGTTTCCTCCAGCGTGAGAGGATTGTCTCCTGTCTCAGGATGAAGCTTGGTGTGCGAGTTTGTGTAGACACTTGTGTCCCCCAAAACCTGCTCCTCTACATGGGCATCTGGGTCATTGTCTCGACCACAGAAAGCATAGCGGTGGTTCATATGCTGTGAGTAGGAGCCTGAGTGCGAGAATCGCTTGCCACATTTATCACACTGATAAGGCTTTTCTCCAGAGTGAAGCCGGCTGTGCTCAATCAGGTGGTGCTTGTGTTTAAATGCTTTCTTACAGATCTGGCACTCATGAGGCCGCTTTCCTAAAATGACAGAAAGAAAAGACAATCAGCTGCATGGCTCTTGCATTTTTTGCAATTAAATGGACGTGATATATTCTGATTGATACCACAAAGCTGGTGAATTCTCAAATCTCATTGGTTAGAAGGTATTTTCTGTAATAGCACAGCTTTCACAGACTTATATTAATGCACACATTTTAATATATTATACTTTCTATTGTAACAGTGTGTAAAAAATGTGTAATTGTTGATATAGTGAAGCTTCCTGTGGGAAGACAATTATTTAGCATTTTTGGAAAGAGTCTCCAGAGGTAAGCTGAGGTAAGTTTTCTGACAAACAAGATATTTCATTACAGAGGCTTTGCTGTTTGTCTGTAACATGACAAGCTGAATTTTTTTGAAGTCTTACTAATTTAAAGAGAGAAAGAAGGAGAGGAAACCTGTTATAACCTGTAATAATCTAAGTGATAACAGGAACTAACTTGTTTTGTGCACATTCCACAACATTAACATTAATATAAATGGAGTATGACATGTTAATAAAAATATTAGTGTTGGCAACTTGCTGTAGGATAAGAAGAATAAATCAATTCATGTTATGATGTTTCTGGAAAAGAATCACTTTGAGGTGATGCTACCCTGTCATTAATTATTTTCCTGTAAGTGCATACCCTGTTGTGTTTTATTCCTTACATAATAATATACACTAATCTCTGTAATATAGTTTGTCAAATGATAAAAAGTATTGTAAATATAATTTCCAGACCTGCAGATTATATATAAATGTATTATATTAATACTGACTTGTGAAATATTGATAATTGCAGAAGGCTGTAGAATGAGCAAATTCTCCAAGTTTTCATTGTGTTCTGAACATCCTGACCTCCAGAATAATACTTCTGCCAAGGTTTTCAATAATCATGACACAAAGATAGCACAATTATGACTGGTATGAGTAAATTCCTCTTTGCTGCCTAATTAATAAAAACTCTAATGTTCTGTTACATTCAATTAATTTTTCTAGAAGAAACATACAACCACAAAGCTATATCAGTCTTGATAGTATATTCAGAGAGTTGTTGTGTCAGTACCTGTGTGTTCATATTTGTGGCGCAGCAAAGAGCTGCTCTTCTGGAAGCTTTTGTCACAGATGTCGCAGGCATATAATCCTTCCTCAGTCTTCCTGAGTCTCTTTCTCCCTGGACCATGGTCTCCGTCTAGCCCCTCCTCCATCAGAGCAAGATAGTCCAGACTTCCTCGAGTTCTGGCATCACCCTTAAAGACAGATATTCATTTTGTTCATTGGGGTCTGTGACAACATCGAATATGAAGCCCCTGAATAAATAATAATATATGTTCTACAGTGTAAACTTCATTTCATTTGTGAAGTCATTTTATGAGTGTGAAATTTGAAAATGTGTAACTATGTGTAAACAGGCTTGCATTTTCTCTGCCCTTTATGCATGTTAGGGCTGGAATTCCCCTCTGAGTAATATGCTTGTTTACAGCACAAATGGGGGAAACAAATGCATCAAGAGCAACCTACAACAGCCTATGAGACTGCAAATGAGAACCTCTTATGATTCTTTATGTGGCACTAAAGATAGTACATCTGATGATGTACTCTTGAATGAGAGACCCTGAGTTGAAATGAAAGTACAAATTGCTTATATTGTTAAAAGCTGAGGAAGGGGCTGTGGGTGACTTTCAGTATAGGTTTTAATATGGGTTTTAATGAGAATGTTTCTGCAAAATTTCATTAAAATATATGTGATAGGGTACCTAAAACAGGCCCCAAATTTAGTTTGCGTTTTTGTACTGTTCTTTTGTGGAAGATAATCAAAGAAGAAAATATCATTAGTGGCCACATGATTTTTGGGGTCAGATTGAATTGCTGATTCAGCATGTGTTCTCACCATGATATTTATCTCCTGATGCATTCTTTGCATGGTCTCAGACTCTGCTTCCATCATATATGCTATGGGGGAGAGAAACCCAGGGCTGGGTGCTGGTGGCGTTAGAGGAAGTGATGTCAGCCCATTACGCCCCATTGCTGCAAGACCACTTGACATGATAGGATTAAAAAATGGGTAGTTAGCAAAAACTGCACTTCCAAATAAAGGCCTATAGGCCCCTCCTACTTCGTGATGGGATAGTGGGCTTAACCTTCTGGTCATATGCTCCACATCCCTGCGGTCCGTTTGTGGTGAGCTGCCGTTGCAGTCTGAGCCAGGCTCTGAGCCTTTGCGAGCTTTGGGAATGGAGAGGTCTAGAGGTTCACTCTGAGAACCCTCTGATTTAGGCGATGATCTGGCATGGTGATGAAGAGGCTGGCATGGTGATGTGACTGATGGAGAGCTGAAACCTGGACGTCGGTGTTCCTGTAGCGAGGGCGAGGGCGAGGTCGGGCTCATGATGCTGGAGTTTCCAGGGCTGTCTGTCTTTCTGTTTGGCCAGAAGGCATGTGCAGGATCAGAGCGGAAGTGCAAAGGTGACTGCAGTGGCACAAGGAGCTGCTGTGGAAGCGAATGCCAGGATGCTCGCTGTGGAGAAGAGAGCTCTCTGGTCATTCCATTAGGGGTGGTGGGAGTATTCTGTGTGTCGTAAAACTTCTGGGAGACACGTGAGAAGTTGAGCGGTGATCCATCTTTGATGCAGTGCATCTGTGCAGCGTTCTGCTCATCTTTTCCCTTGCACAGATATCGCTCGTGCTGCTTTAGAACAACTTCATTTGGAAACAGCTGGAAGCAACGCTGACATGACACGGCACAGACAGGCATATCACTTTTCCCCTCTCTTCTTTCTGACGTATCTTCTTCTTCCTTGTCCTGCCTGCTTCCTAGCTGCTCATCCTTCCCCACATCCTTTCGGAGCATTTCCTGCAGGAGCTGTTCAAACTTGCCACCAGAGTGCAGTAAGGGCAAAAGTGTAGTCCCATTTAACACCCCCATCCTCATGGCTGCAACAGAATCCCACGGTTTGCTTAGATCCGAAGCTCGGAGTGCAGAAGCAATAGATTCCTGTCCCTGATTGGCTAGTTTCTCTGTGAAGCAATGACTCAGTGTGGCATAAGGAGAGCTCTTCCCTCTGTTACCATTCCTGCTTCCAACTACAGGGGGTGACGTTGGGGGTTGGAAGAGGTATGCAGGGTGAGAGTGGCCATTGAAATATGCGCCGTTTCCTGAGCCACCCCCACTGAGACACTTTTTGCTGCTCAGGTGTGAGCTGTAGGAGCCTGAGTGACTGAAACGTTTCTTACAGTTGGAGCACTCGTAGGGCTTCTCACCTAAAATGACAAAACAATATTTAATACAGATTTTTCTACATGTCTCTGACTCACCACCAGAGCTGTAGCTGAAGGCGGGTTGGGGATTTCGGGTTTGAACCCACCTTGAAATATTTTATGGCAATTCCAAATGCTTATTCATGAGTGATTAATATACAAAGATGATTTTATATAGCTGCACCAAATAACATTGTCTTGCCTTGTGCTATAATGATCTTCAAATAAGGTCAACAAAGTCATCATTATGATTCTTCCTAATTTAACCACTCCAGACGTCAAACAAACACATCTCTTAGTCATATTTTAGTCAGATTTTATTGGTTATGGTGAGAAAATCATTAGTCAGCTAGATACACTCTGAGTACAAAGTACAAAGATATCACAGCCAATGTAGTAAGGGAGATGTAGTGCAGGAGAAAAGAAAGAAGGCTAGATCTGCTGTTATAAGGTGAGATGTGAATGTTTCCCTACTACTAGCATATTATTTTAATCATATTCAGTGGAATGTTCATGAAGGTATTTTGTTTCCTATGCTTATTAATGTTATTAGTATGGCACAATTGGTTGATCAGAGTCTTAAATAATTAAATGACAAAATCTTAATACTACCACAGAAGTACTTCTACTTCTGTCTGGAATCCAACCAAAATGCTTGAGCACACCACACTTATAAATTTAATTATACATAAAATACACATAAACATAAATAACAAAATCATACAATGATTTTATTGGCAAAAATATAGCCTTTCTTAACACCTTATCTTACTCACCACAATATATTAATTTAATGCGCATATGTGCTTGTGTGTCATATTACCAAGAACTGTTTAAAAAGCTATGGAGTAATTAGTCACAGTTTCACTGGGTAACGAAACAAGATCCTGTGTGTAATTGTATGGAGACTTCTTTTCATTTTTTTCAGTGATTACGTGAATTAGAAAGCAAGCTTTTCTTACCACTATGAATACGCAGATGCTCCTTAAGATGATGCTTGTATTTAAAGGCTTTTCCACACTGCGTACACTTAAACTTCCGGTTTTCCATGTTGGGGTCAGACACAGAATTCTGTAACACACACATATTCATCAGAAAGCCAAGGAAAATTGAACTTTCTGCTGTGATCAACTTCATTACAATATTTCAACATTCTTATGTTGTAGTCGGCCGACTACATATATCACAGGACGTGGTCCCACCTTCTCTTTAACCTGGGCGTGTAGTGCCATGTGCCGCTCCATCTGTGCCCTGTACAGAGTGTTGTAGCCACAGAGTGGACACGCAGTGTGCCCTCCCTCCCTCTCCTGGCATAACTTCATGTGTTCTCTGAGATAGGTGCCCCGCTGATATGACCGCTGGCAAAATGGACACACCTGCATTTCTGTCTCTGTAGGATCAGGGCTCCCAGGGTATGCGTCTGTTAATCAGGAAGGGAACATTGGTTATTAAAGGTGAAGGTTATTTTTATTTTTTAAAGTATTTTTAGTATTTTTTTCTGGATTATTACTGATTTTTTTTTTTTTAATTTGTAAAAACATACTATTCTGCTAGGCAGGAAAGACCCTAATTCTTTTAACAGTTTCATTAGAAATAATAACAGTTGCTTTTTAGCATGTTTCTCCAGCTTAATACAAATATACTAATGTTTGCTTTGAGAGATGTACAGTTCACTTGAGGTATACTGTCATGTTTATGCATATGTGGGGAGAATTCTAGTGTACTTTTGATATGCTAGCATTTATAAATATACTTGAAGTACACTCAGTGACAAATAATGTGTTCATTCATTTTTAAATGTAGTAATACAGGCGTGAAAAGTATTTAAGTCTGTAAATACTCAGGTCATTTATTTAAAACTGTATTGGAAGAAGAAGAGGAAAATTCCCTTTTATATAAATATAAATATCATTTTAAGTTCAAGTGTGCAGCACTTTGGCTTAAATTTTATAAGTGACTTGTATCAGTAAAAACATACCAGTGAGCAATATACAGAAATGTTTATTTTAATATAAATGAGCATGTAAACTGTTTGCCCTGTGATGGGTTTGAATCTTGGTAATGACATTCCTGAAACCTTTGAGCAAAGAAAATTCGCTATGGTTGCCATTTTGGGTGTTAACTTTTTCTCATTCTGGTTCCAACACAGAAAAATATTTCCAAATCCTAACCTCCATCAGCCTTAGAATGATATACCTTTTCCCTCAGGTGACTCCTGAACTCCTGGTGACAAGGTGGATAGTGTGTCGTCCTGCACACCAGCTGTGTGGTAGGAAGTGATGGAGCCGTTGTGTTGCTGGCTGTGTCGTGAGTCAGGAAGGTGGGAAACTTTTCTCAGCTGCATGAGGAAGTCATACCCAGTCCAGTCTTCCACTACACGGCCATCTTTCTGTGCTGAGGGAACAGGGGCAGGGTGTGCTGATGTTAGGT
>CM074946.1:10046286-10050846 GCA_037577455.1 Pangasius macronema
TTACAAGCTACTCTGGTAATGGCAAATCCGAGTGGAAAGGAATGGAGAAGATATTTGATTTTGTAAAAAAAAAAAAAAGGATTTAATGAAATAGATGATGATAAAGTGACCTTATTTTGGCCAGCAGTAAAATAAAAGTAGTAAATAATTCTGTATTTGATCCTGCTTCAAATCACATTGCTACCACAAACCGAAAAAGCAGTTTTAGGCATTATCTTAGTTTCACTGTCATTATATATGTACTTTTACTCATCATCACTATAGTTGTTACAGTACACAAGAACATAAAAAAATCTATGAAATTGATATACACTATCTAGTCAGGAATATACAATACCATTGTGTTATAATGTATGTAGGTGTTTCTCAGCTTTCGTTTTTGCACACAAAGCCTGTGACCACTGTGTGAGACTGAAAACTAAATTGAAATTATTTCAAAAGCTAGTGTTGTTTGAAAAGTGCAAAAAGGTTTAGAAATCCAAGAAAATGGAAATTATTCTATTGCTTCTTATGGTACACAAATGTACAGTGTGAGAGATTTATCAGCACAGTAGAAGCCACATGAAAACTTAAAAAGTATGTCAGATTAAGAAGTAGAATTCAGTTTCTCAGGCTATACTGAAGTTTTCTGTAAGCATTTAGCACTACTTTTTTTATTTTTTATTTTGTAAAGATGAGGCTTCAGAATCATTATCACTAATAATCCAGACTGTACTTCACTACTGAACATCACTCAGCCTGTCTGAACAGATCAAAGTACAAATGCAGATCAAAATTTCTGTTTTACCTTCTGTAGGTGAGGTAAAGGCCGTTCATACATAAATCCACTACGAAGATTTTATTCCAGACTTTTTGCTAAAGAGCAAAAAAAAAACATTTAACTTCTACATTCCTTAAAACGTGAAAAACGCTTGAGAAATTATCAGATGCCGCTATTTTCAAACTCTGACAATGAGTCACACACACACCACATCACAGCTACAACACTCCCTACACCTCTCCTACACACTATCTTTTAGACGCACACACACACACACACACACACACACACACACACACACACACACACACACACACACATGCGCGCATAGACGCATATAAACACATCAAAATCTTACTCAAGCCTTAGTCATTTTCAGAGGACCGGTACACAAATATACCACATGTAGATAAGATTAGCTTAAACAACAGATAGCAAACAAAATGCAAAAGTAAAGATGGACTGTTAATATTCATTTCACACTGTTGGTGTTGTTGTTTTTAAGAAGAGAAAATCTGCTTCCTCAGCTAAAATTGAGTTGCCACATTGACTACAAGCACACTTTCAAAGTGTGTCATGCTGTCTATAAGAGCACATAATGTCACATGCACTATAGTGTAGCGGGTGTCAGTGAATAACACATGTGACATTGTGTGCCCTTATAAAGGGGTTAACGTGAGGTATGTGTGAGTTTGCGTGCAGCACATTCAGCACTTTAAATGACAACTCACCAGAATCTTCATTAATAGTGAGCGATGCTTGTTTGTTTTATATAGTTTTGTATTTCTCTTCACATTAACTGAGTGTAACAGCCATTTCTCTGAACAAACTCTAAGAGCAGTGTAGTTGTAGTTTTTCCCTTTGAGCTTGCAGATGGTCTGGCTTTTATTATTGTGGCAGTGAAAACTCTTCAAGTAGTTTTGGAGTAATAAATGTGGATATCGTGTTTATATACAGAGATAAATCTGTGTTCAAAACTTACGAGTGAGTGTTTGTGACTGCATGTGTGGACACGGTCATGTTCCAAGATGTGCTTGTATGTGTGAAGGACATTAAGTGATTCTTTGCTTATTTATAAAAAATCTATCTTGCATTTTTTTTTTAATGAAAAAAACATTGAAACAATGTTTGAAACAAATTATGCCTAGACTTGTTTGCATATACATGCATAGTCATAATCGGTCCACCCACACAAGCTCATCCTTACCTCATTCTCATAATTAATTTGGTATGCATGGATACTCGTACCCATTACACCAGAACATACACTGGCACCACACAGTTCTTCTGTTGTACTATGTCCAAACCCAGAACTTATTTAAACCTGATACCACTGGGAAAAAGACCATCTTATTGCAGTACACTCATTTTCTAAGTATAATCCAACTATTATAGTCATTGGCTTTGCGCTAGGCTAATGTGTACCATCATATTTATTTATGGACACAAACTTTTTTAATCGTTTAAACTGGAATAATGTATATTTGAAGTATTTTGTATCATATCAAATTCACTATTCTTCATTTTATTACATTGGATTCAAGTGGACCTTATCCGTTTTGATTAAACCCCTTCAATATGGCTTGTAACAAGTGATTGATTGTCAGCAACAGCGTAATGGTATTAAATTGAGTAAAAGTGATAATATTGTGGACCCCATGGTGATATCTCACAGATCTCCAAGAGGTTCATGGAATTAATCAGACTTAAACTGAATTAAAATGTAATGCTCTGAATAAAAGGCTTGATCTAAAAAATGTGAATAAGGTGCTTCTCAGCCACTGACAGCAGGCTGAACTGATTATCCTGGTGTGACAGGCGAGCGCTCACTAGTGACTGTGTATCGATGCATAACAGGGTTCGCCCCTCTGAGCCTGTCCCAAAGACGCATCACTAATCAACTAAGCTCGCAAAAAGACAGGAAGAAGGCAAGATTTCTGAGAAGGACAGACGGGGGAAGAAAGCGCATACATGGAGAGGGTGATCTGTAGTTGTGAGTGAGAATGAGTGACACAGTGAGAGACCCTTGACTCAGATCATTCTAGAGCAAATATTCAAGCAGCACAGGAGAGAGATGCATGGGGAAATTCCCTAAGCTGAACTCCAATAGCAGGGTGACAAAGCCTTTTACAAGACTGCACCCACACCACCACCTTGTATCTATCAAACCCTATAGAGCTTCTCCATCAAACAATGTCTGATGCATTCACCACAGGTCATACTTAATAATAATAATAATAATAATAATAATAATTTTACACATCAACCTTGCACACAAAAATTCTACAAAAGATGAACAAATTCATGCAAAATCAGTCAACTTCAACTCTCACTCCTCCATTCAGAGCATTTTGTACAACTTCTGTGCCACGCTGTGTTTTTTTTTTTTTTACAAGATAATGTATTGCACATACATAAGAACTTACATGTCAAAGAGACATTAGGTTAACCTGTGTAAAGGTTTAGCGGAAATTATTTTCATCTGATAATAGAGAGAAAGCTAGATAGAGAGATACAGAGAAAGCATGAGAGACAGTGTGAAACATGTGACATTTATGTTATGCACAGGCATCTGATATTCTGATATCTGTTATTCTTGGGTACAGAATGATATCATGTACATCATGCATGTACCTGTACCATGTACACTTGTGTGTGTGTGTGTGTGTGTGTGTGTGTGTGTGTGTGTGTGTGTGTGTGTGTTCTCTGGAGACAACCACACCTTACTTTTCACATCTCCTCAGTGGTTTTGTACAGGTGTCTACTTGCTGGCTACTTTGCTGTGTAAGATGAAGGTGTCACTGACCACAATAACCTATTTCTGATTCACGTATTATTAAAGCTAGGTGCAAATCTCACTTCTGTTGTTTTTGTGTGTGTTTGTGTGTGTATTATACATACATGTGTATCTGTATATGTATATATAGTGCATGTGGATGTGCATGTCTATTACCACTCTCTGAATCCAAATAAGTCTGTTTCATTACGCTCATTCCCATTCTCTCTCTCTCTCTCTCTCTCTCTCTCTCTCTCTCTCTCTCTCTCGCTCTCTGTGTCCTTCTCTTTCCTCTCACTTGCACCGCACTATAAATTCCAACCCTTCCCCCCAAAATTTGTTTTCTTCTTCTTTCTTTTTCTTCCCCTCCCAACATAAGAAAATGTTTGCGACCTCTTCTAAGCTATCTGATGTGGTTCGTTATTTTGTGCATTTGCACAAACCACACAATCGTGGTTCGTGATTATTAAAACATTCTCATAGCTCAGAGCACACGCACAAAAAGTTTTGAAGTTTTAATAGGGGGTCTGAAATAAAAGTGCCTCTTTGAGCTTAACAGCTATATAATGTGCAAGTTCGTTAGTCTGACTTGACTTGCACTTGCTGAGAAATTAGTTTTTGGGTTTCTCAAATATGCCTGGTATCCATAGCAGTAGGACTGTTTCTTCTTTTTATGGACTCAAGTGGCATTTCTGCTTCAACTTACCAAAGCTTTCAGCTTCCTTACATGGTCCTGATGTATCTCAGATAAGCAGGGCTGAGCATTGCTGTTTCAATAAAAACCCATCATTTATTTGTACAATTTATTGATAAAACCACAGCAACCTTACAAATGCTACAATATCTAGTGCATTGGGCTTGGAATTGATAGAGTTATCAACAGGCATGTCTCAGCACCACCTTGTGACGTGATCAGGAAATACAGTCAGGTCCAGAAGTATTTGGACAATGACAGAGTTTTTGTGTTTTTGCCTTTATACACCACCACAATGGATTTGAAATAAAACAATCAAGATGTGATCGA
>CM074946.1:10064546-10084610 GCA_037577455.1 Pangasius macronema
TTAAAATAAAGCTGAAAGTCTACACTTCGATCTCATCTTGATTGTTTTATTTCAAATCCATTGTGGTGGTGTATAAAGGCAAAAATCACAAAAACTGTCATTTTCCAAATACCTATGGACCTAACTGTATATGAATATATGCACTGCTGATAACTGTAATATATTTAAACATTTTCAATAAAGTCTGATTTAAAAAGTAACTCAAATAGCCACTCTTACAACCTTGGTGAGCAGAAAAGCATGAGAGTGCACAAAATGTCAAACCTTGAAGCAGATGGGCTACAACAGAAGAAGATGACATCTTGCCACTTCCTGTCAGCCAAGAACAGGAAACTGAGGCTAGGCAAAAGTGCACTGAAACTGGACAGGAACATTAAGAGGAACTACCGTAACCCTGATCAAGACAAAAGGGGTTAGTGAACACGAATGAATATATTTTGATTCAGAGCTCGGCTGTTTAGTTCAAATTTTAACTCAAAAATGTTTATTATGTAATTCGAGGCATGCCAATTTAATCATATAATGGTGTGTTTGTTATATTATTTCGAATATTGGTTTCTATAGTTCAGCAGAGTAGCTTTAGCTGGTATTTAACAATCTTAATCCATGTGCCCCTTTTTAACTTGGAGCACCTGTCCCTCCAAGGGTCTTTGCCTCATCCTGGTAATAGCTATAACATGCAAGAACATTTTTTAAGGAAAGCTATGACCCATTTTTTGCCTTTCCTGAAATGTTTATCACTTAATACATAATTAACTCTCAGGAAAGATTAATTAGTTAATTCAATTCTTTTTTAATATTCTAAGATTATTTTTGATTTGTTCTAAAATAAAAATTATTTCATATTTTTCTGGCAAGTTTAAAAGGTAAAGTAAGAATATCTATAATTTGTCTTAATAACAAACAATATCATGAAGTAATTATCATACACTAACAGAATATGGAACAACACAAGACTTCCATCACAGGCCATGTTTATTAATAAACAGGTAGAATATAGTACCTTTACTTTGTATAAAAATGTAGAAAATGGTATGCAAAAAATATATCACTTGATTTCCTGTATATAGATGTAATAACTGCTAATACCATGAATTTTCAATGCTACATTAAATTCTCTTTTGCCAGCAAAAAAAAAAAAAAATGTGACAGATGCCAGAACAACACACAGAGAAATGCAAAATCCACAAAACTATTTTTTTCTTAAAAAAGAATGTTAGAAAAATTACATTCTCTATCGCAGCACTATAGAGGCATGGCGACATGACTGTATTAACGTTGATACTGAAGGGTGCACATGCACTCTTCCCAGTGCTAATCATCTTTGGTATGCCATGAACAGCTGTAGTGAAGCACAGGGATATGCTTGTTTTCAATACTTAAATGAATCCTTCACACCATTGTGAGGCATCGCATAAATGTGCTAAAACAAAGGACATTATGTCCTTTAGTTTGTCAGCTGGATACTGCCTGAATGCAATATCATATACTGTACTATAAGACCCAAAACAGAAAAATTCAGCTCAGTGCTGTTGTCAGTGCAATATTAAGTTTACATGATGTGGTGCAATTTAAGGCCTGAAAATACTACAAAATGTAAATGTCTCTTAGGTGAGTGGTCTACATTTACCTTTAGAAATAGGAGTTTCAAATAAAAACAACTGTGGGGTCAGAAGAATTTGGCTTAGTGTATCCAGGCCTTTAAAGGAGGATACCATTTAAAAAATTATCATCAGTGCCACTTGACTAAAGATACCTGTTTGAAATAGAATAGGCAAAAAAAAAAAGACAAACAGGAAAAGTTCATTTAAATCAAATGGGTTCCAATGGGTTCAACCATAGGTCTTCTGTTTTGACACATTCACTTGAATAATAATCATCAAAATAACTACTGATAAGGCTTTGAATACTGCACTGCACATATGCACTATGACTGGTCATTATGGGTTTTGTACTCTGACCTGTCTGACTGTCACTCTCTAAAATGATAACTCTAAAGCACATGTAGAGAGTCATTAGCCACAATAGGCAAAGGCACTTCAGATGTGTTCTACCATTTATTATAACTGAGCTTTTCTAGTACCTCAGAAAGGAAATGTGCTCTCTCTAACTCTTCCTAGTCATCATATATTTTATAATGCAGAAGATAGTTTTTTCCTCTATCATTGTTTCAGTTTAAACTCCATTGCTAATATAATGGTAAAAGGAATTTACATTTAAACAAAGTGTTTTGTTACTAACCCTCCCAGCATGGCAACTGAAATACCATTTTAGTCTTGATAAAGAAACCCAAGGCAATGTTTATTAAACAAATAAAACAAAAACAAATGGAAACAGAGAAGCAGAATCAAGTCTCTATAGAAACCTGGCCCATCTAGTAAGACTCACTACAGACAGTGAGTGTAGGAAGGTCCATAGCAACAACTGTTTCACTGAATGCATTCATCAGAAGTCTAATTAGTCAATTGGATGTTGATATAGCTAGAATGATAGTCTATGCCTTACAACCCTTTGAAACATGTAAAGCTATTCTTTAAGTCAGTGTGTTCAAATACTTGTTCTCCCCAGCAAGGGATGTCAGCATGGAGGTCATATCTCCAATGGCCATGTTAGATAGGTTGGAGGGAAGGGTGATGGAGTTTTGTGGAGTGGTAAGACGGGAGGAGGCCTGGGAGGATGATTGGTGGCCCAGAACTGGATTTACTGGGCTGTAGGATGAAGGATCTGGATCCTCAATGATGGAAGCAAAGTCAATCTGAGCATTCTCCAAGTCCAGGTTCTCAAGTGTATTTGACATAGATGCAGACTGGGGATATGCCACTGAAGCAGCCTTTGTTGAAGGCTCTATTCCAGCAAGGTGCTGCTGGGTCCGGCAGGATCCATCATGGGCTTCCAGAGACTTATCCATGTTGTGGTGCATGTGGATCTGGCCTGAGTAATAGAAATTATCAGTGTGTTGCTGCTGTTGATGAACAGGTGGTAACCTGACATTTCTCCTGGGGCTGGCAGTAGAATGACCAGGACTTACGTTAGGTGGGCTGCTTAGGTATGCTCCATTTGCCTTCTGGGAAAGACTGCTCTGGCGACTCAGAGGTTTTCGACCCTGAGGTGGATGTGGCACCATATCATGGCTATAGGAGGAATCCTGCATGCCAGCCATCTGTTCCTTGACTGGCACTGAGCTGGATGCTTGACTATGTCCCGAAGGACTCATGACATTCTGATTTGAGTAGCCCTGGTAACTGTTATGGTAGATGTTTTGATTTAGTTGCTGATCTTGAGGGCTATGCTGCATCAATGCTGTCTGTGCTCCCAACTCCATGCTTTCTGGCTTCCGAGGGAGACTACTATTTGCTGTTTGTTGCTCTTGCTGCTGCTCCCAAAGGAGTGCCTGTTGTGATTGCACATAGTTTCGTACCATCATCTCCTTCACCTGCAGCATTGGAGTCTGTGACCTCCGGTCCTCAGCCAACACAGAGCCAGCACAGCCAAGACTCATGCTTCCCCCATGGAGGAATGATCCAGGCTGGCTTTGGTGTTGATGATGATCAGTCTGGGTCTTGATCTGACCATGGACAAAGTCACAGCTGGGGTTGGAAGATTTGCTGATTAAACCATGCTCTTTTGTCTGTGGTGCATACCCTTGCTGGCATACCTCCATAGTGCTAGGCTGGCAATGCTGTTGAAGAGCCTTGGCATTTTGGCAGGCATTGGAGCCTCCCATGGGTGGATGGAACTGTTCTGGTTTGACAGTAACCCTCTGATGGTTAGGATCAGTGTTGGGATCATACAAACCTTGAGAATACTGTTGTCCCTGCATTCCTGTGTCTTGGAACTGCATAGCTGCTTGCATACCAACATGAGGATTGTGGAGCTGGCCATTTTGTCCCCAGGGTCCTGATCCCTCACTAGGCTGCCCCAGGCCAGGGTAGTGTGGCCCAGAGGGGCTGAGCTGACAGGTGCTCATACTGTACTCGGCTTGCTGGAGGAGAGTGTTTGAAATCTCATTCTGACCCATAGTTTCTCCAACACCAATATTCCCACGTTGACTGTGGTACTGCCTCTGCATTTGTGACTGGTAGGACGGATCCAAGCATCCCATGCCTTCATTTCCAGGAGAAAGCTGGTCACCAGTATGAGGATGGGACTGAGACTGCTGGTAGCCCATGTAGGCCCTGTCTGCACCTTGTATCATGCTTCCATGATCCCGGCCTTCTGTGGTACTCCTCTGAGGCTCCATTGCCATGGCCTCCATCATCACGTTCTCAGTAATGCTTGGCGGTCGTGGTGAATACATGTGTCTGGTGATGTTGGCATCAGACCCACAGTGCTGCAAGGCATTACGACGGCCCATCAATGTCATGTTACTCAGGCTGTTAAAGCGCTGCACTTTGGGTAGGCCTTGTGGGTCAGCTCCAGAGCGCACGGGATCACTGGCACGTCGCATGTTGTTGCCAGGCGCCTGGTGTGGATAAATAACGCCTGTTCCATACTCGGTGTTGGCACTGTGTCTCCTGGTTCCCACTTGATGAAGGAATGGTGGGAGTGGCTGACCGTCGTATTCACTCAAGAAACCACTTCGTCTACTGGGGGTACCAGGCTGCTCCATATTGGGTAGAGGTGTTGGTGGTGGTCCACCAGTTGCTGCTGCATATTTAGCCTTTAAACTATATTGTTCTGCAGGCGTAAGACATGGTAGACCTGGCAATCCACTGGTGCTCTGGCACAAACTAGTTCTGTGGCTAGTCTCGGGTGATAATGGGTCCCCACCCACATCATTTCCAATGACAGACTGGCAATGCCCACCTGTGCCCACCTGAGATACTTCACTTGAGCGTCGACTTGATAGGTAGGGAGAAACCACAGAAGAACGGCGACTCACAGTGTAGGCAGAGCTTAAACTACTGGTACCACTTCCACGGCGGTCACTGGGTGGGCAAGGCATAACCATTCTGCTGATTCCACCCATTCCACCTCCACCCAGGTCTGGGGTAGAGAGCTCCATCACACGACGATTAGAAAGCAAAGGAGAGGGGCCACACATGCCGATTATCTCACCTGATGCTGAGGAGAGAAAAAGAAAGTTAAATGTGTAACTGTGCTACTAAAATCTTTACCTGGAATATTCAAGAGAAAATTCCAATAAGAAATGAATGCATTATGTATTATGTAATTTCATCAGATTTGTACATCACTGATTTTCCAGACAGATTTTCCCATACCTGAAAGTGCTGGTAATTTATTTACTGTGCCCCGGCCTGGTGGGGTCTGCCTGCGTATCTGTTTTATTTTATCAATCTTCAAGTTCTCCAGCCTCTTCAGGGCCTGTGCAGACATGCCCATACCCCCAGAACCCACTCCCCCATTAGACTCAGCCACACTGGTTCCCCCTCCATCTTCCACTGCTGTCAGGTCTTCCAGACTTCCTGCTGCATTCAGGTTCATCTCCACACCACTGTCGTTGTTGTTTGCACTCCCTAATGGAGAGCGCTCACTACTGCAGGACGACTGGCCTCCAGGACTTGGCTGAGACTTCTGGTGTACCCAAAGCAGACAGAAATAAAAAATCAGTCATAACAGAGCAAAAACATTCTGACATGATTTTAAAGCATTGTTAAAAAAGTAGATGTTAAACAGTGAGAATAACTTAGGATGTGTTGAAAACACATGAAAAAAAAAATATATATCTCACTAGTGTATTTTCAGGAGCCAGAAGTTTGCAGTCCTCTCTAGTCCTTTCCTCTTTCTCTACCATCAGCTCTGAACTTTGACCTGCAGAGGTCAGAGTAGAACCTGGTGGTCGAGGTCCAGTGTCGCCACGGTGTTTCTTAGTGATGTGAGCCTCAGGTCCATGAACTGTCTTTACATGCTTGCGCAGGGAGCTTGGGTCTGTGTAACGCTTTGTACATCCAGGGATCTTGCACACATAGGGTTTCTAAGGATGAGAAGCAGGTATGTATGGATAGTGTAAAATACATTTGACTGCTAATGTCTAATTTTGTGTGTCACGCTTTTGTTAGTCTGTGGTGTATACCTCGTTGGAGTGTGTCCTGTTCTGGTGCTTTGCACGGTCTGAGGCATTAGAGAAAGCCTTGTTACATCCCTCATGCTCACATACATATGGCTTCTCACCTGTGTGTGAGCGCAGGTGTGTTTTCAGGTTCTCCAGACGAGAGTATGCTTTGTTGCAACCCTCAAACTAAGGCACACAATAACATATAATAAAGGGTAATGTTATGGGTTGAAGAGACTGTATATAAAAGAATACAGCATCAGTCACACAGACACTCACAGTGCACTTGTGAGGTTTCTCCCCAGTGTGTCTACGCATATGCACCACCAGCATATACTGAGCCTTAAATGGTCTCTGCTCACGAGAGCAGTCCTTCCAGTGGCACACAAATTCTTTTTTCTCACCATGGATATGCTCATTATTGATGTGCTGGAGGAAGATACAATTAAATAAATTAGTCAATGAAAATGAAATAAAAAGGCAAAATAGATGTAAATTACATAAATAACTACACAAAAGCTCCCACACAGAATCCCTGCCCTCCACACTATCATTTTATCAGTCTTACATGCACAAGTTGTTCCTGGGTGTCAAACTCCTTGCTGCAGCTCTCCCAGTGGCAGTTGGTCTCATAGATGGCCTCAGGCTCTGGTTTCTCCTCTTTGTCTAAATCATCTCTGCCCTCCAGAAGCCCAAGAAGAGGATCCTACAGGAAAAACATTTTTTTTTTTTTTTACAAATTATAAACCTAGACAAAAAAACAAATATACTGCTCACTAACCATATTGCACAACATACTTCAACACATACTATAAAGGAATTTTTAACTGTTGTCTTTTTTTGTGGATTATTTATATAGAATTTTTTTAATCTAAGGGTTCTACAGCATTTATTCTGCTTGAATTGAACCCTGGTGTGTTGTTCTTCTTTGGTGTGGTTCCATTGGGCAGGTGAGAACATAGCAACTGCACTCAAGTGCAGACAAAAACAACCAGTCCAAGAACGCCTGAACAGTCCAACAGTTGACAAACAGTTACCAGGCCTGAATACTCTGAGAAATAAATATAATCTGTGGATTTTGAATAGTTGAATAGTGCAGTACCTGAGTTCCAGTGGAAGATGGACTGGCCACATCTCCTTCTGAATGCTCTTCTAAACTCTTCACATTAATGCCATCCATCACATTACCTATTATGGGTTCTGCCTTCAGCTAGAGACACAGAAACACACATACACACACCATTATGGGTCAACTTACAAGTCAATTCAGGATGCAGTAAAAGGGTGAGAAAGCACAAAATCTTATTTACATGTCCATGTTTTGGAGGTGCATGCAGACGGGGGTTGTGAGGAGGCAGGCGAGTTGGGGGTCCATGGCAGGGAGCAGGGGTGTGGCCAAGTGGGGTTCCATACATGTTCCCTGGAGGCCTGGACTGGTAGTTTGTTGAGCTTGAGTAACCCATCGATGGGCTACACAAGAAAAAAAGATTCAGCTACTCAGCAAAATACAGATGATATCTCATGTAACAGCAGTTACACTTAAGTATATGGAGGCATGGCCTATGCACTGAATATCTTTGATACTGAAATCATATAAAATGCCATTTACCTCAAAGCTCCCACAGATAGATGTCCGTATGAGCTAGCAGCATTTTGCCCACAGCGAGAGTTAACAAATGCCACCAGAGAGTTGGGAGATGTGCGAATGACTGTCTGCAGGTCCACGCTTGTATCAGACAGAGGAGAGATGGACAGTGCTCGCTTCTTGCTCAACTTCAGTATGGAACGAGGGGTGGAGAAACGAGAACCTGGTGAATGAGCAAAACGTTTCCTTATTGGTTTTCTATTAACATTTCCTTTAACTAAGCACTGTAGATTTTTTAATTTGTGGGCATGTATGTTGTGCTATGGTGCCTTTGATTTTTTTGTTATTCACCTTTTCATTGTAATGTTGTTTCTACTAGTGTGTTTACCCTGTTTTATGTAGTTCTTTTTTTCTTTTTCCCCTCCCCTCAGGTAGCCAGACCTTCATTGTAAATATTAAATTGTTCTTAATAACTTGCCTTCTTAAATTATGATATGCTATGCAGATGAATGTAGATTCATCAAATATCTTCATCTTATTTTATGTTACTTAAGAACCAATGTGAGTGCCGTCTTACCGTCTCCTGAACCCAAGTGTTCTGGGCCTGACTGGTTGTGAGGGAAGCCATGATATGCTGACATTGTGTTACTCTGGCTACAGTAGGGGGTACCATTACCTCCTAAAAACACACAGAATGAAAATTAAGCATGAAATACTGCTACTGCCTAGAAAGGAGCTCGAAGTAGAAACATTTCTCAGTGGGTCTACTAAAGAATTCCTCCTAATACATAAATACTGAAAGATCCTAGAATGGAGCCATGTGCTTTGACAGTACATATAACAAAAAAAGCTAACTTAGTAACTGCTCTCTGTACACATGCATAAAGTCACTGCCTAAACCANGGAAGCCATGATATGCTGACATTGTGTTACTCTGGCTACAGTAGGGGGTACCATTACCTCCTAAAAACACACAGAATTGACAGTACATATAACAAAAAAAGCTAACTTAGTAACTGCTCTCTGTACACATGCATAAAGTCACTGCCTAAACCAATTTCTCTACTGAGTGATTGTGTTGGTTACTTGTTGGCCAAGGATCAGCTTTTTTGGGTAAAATTAGTGCTTGGGCACTTGGAAATATTCAATTCAAATAAAAACATTTAAAATTAAAATTTATATAGTTCTTTTAAAAACTATGAATTTTAAGTATTTGATAGCAGCACACACCCTCAGGTGGGGGCATGCCACGGTGTCCCATCATGCCATGGGGTGGGTGTCCTTGCGGAGGCCGCATGTAAGGATCCATGCAGGTTCCAGGGTTGAAGGATGGATTATACATTGCTCTGCTTTCAGGAGGTTGACCACAAGGGGGAGCACCACACACAGGAGACACCTCACTGTAGGGTGATTTTATGGATGGGGCCAGGCTACAAACACACATTCACAGAACACAATAAAGTTAATGATTTTCTATTATTTCTTACAATTATAATACTTTTAATATTAGACTTGTAAGTATGGATGCTGAGAGCAGTGATGACACTTACAGATTGTGGGCCTTGATGCCACACTTCAGATATTTTGACACAAGTCTGAATTTTCGCCCCGCCTGTTTACATATATAGCAGGGTCCAAAAGTCTGAGACCACAGTGAAAATCTAGAATATTTTTTTCCTTTAAAATTGGAAATAAACAGAAGGTTTTCCAATTTTTTAAAAAATATTTAAAACAAAGAATGTAAAGGTTCAATATCATGAACATTTAAGATTCTGCACTATTTCTAGGGCCCCTTAAAAATGAAAACATGCTAAATTTGTGATATTGACTATAATAAATGCTTTGTACAAAAGGTCAGATTCTCCTCATGTCTAAGCTCTTCTATTGAAGCATGTGTGCAGATAACAGTCCGATGGATTTGACTTAAATTGGATCATAAGCTTTTGCACAAACTTCAAGAGTCCATGCCAGCACAAGTGCACACTGTCAAAAACAGGGCCCAAATATCAAATACTAAGAACTCTGAACTTCATGTAAATGTACATTTCTCTCAAATTGTTGTCAATAATATAATTTGTAATTAAAAATGTTGTATTAAATTAGAAAAGAATGCAAAACAGTAGCATTTTCACTAGTGGTCTCAGACTTTTGGATCCCACTGTATGTAAGACCTGACACATTGAACACGTCAATCCCCTGGTAAAATGAACTAGGCTGAAAACTTTTTACCAGTAGCCTCACCATAGTTGTAGAAAGAACAAGTGATTCAGTTGTTTCCACTGTTATTGCTGTGGTCTCTGGCCTCTTTGTATGTTGCCATAAGGCCAATCATTTTATGTGAATTAAATGGTCAGATATCAGATGTATTTCCTATTTAGAACCTCATTTGAATTTGGCTATATCAAATGTGAAAAAATCAGCAACAGTATACAATTTGTGGGGTGTGGGGGAGTTTAGGGGGGGAGGGGGTCGCTGGCAATTAAAATTGAATTGGCTGGCAATTCAAATGCAGCCTATGTTGTGATGTAGATTCTTGACCACTGGGTGGCATCTAGAGACTGTATTTTGAGAGCAAAAGTGACAGCAGGGGAATTCCCACATTCCTCTAAAGCTCTGTCTTTCCCTCTGTCTTCTACACACATACATGCTCCTAGTCTTGTATTACATTTTTGTGAGGTATTTCCATTGATGTGTGCTTTACTGTAATGCTCTGCCTAACCCTAACTTTAATCTCAAGAACAAAACGGAAATTTTTTTGGCTCTTTGAATTTTTCAAACAAATTGTAGTTCGAGTACAAAAGTGATTTTCTTCAAAGGGACCACCTAAACGTTCTCTTAAGGTCATAACTGTTATGTATTCCTATCAACATGCAGACGTATAGTCCCCATGAGACAAATACNCACACACACACACACACACACACACACACACACACACACACACTTCATTCCTCCATTCCTTTACTCTTACACTACGTTCATTTCGACACCCAGTCGCTGTAGTTCTCTCAGAACGTCATGTGTATTCCATAGCTCCTAATCTCCTTGCGCTAATCCACCAAGTCCCCTTCCCCCAATTCTGCCTCCCTTTATGTGTTGTCTATTTTTTGGGCATTTTTTTTTTCCCTGAAGCTCGCTTCCTTTCATGCACTCTTTCTTTCTTCCCCTCTTTCCTCACCGGTAGCCCTGTTCTCCCTGGTTAACATTCTTTCTCTCTCTCTTTCCCCCTCTGTCTCTGACAGCTGCTTATTACTGACTGGTCAGAGAGCTGCTACTCTCCGCATGACTGACCAAACACCACTCAGGTTACCCCAGAGAAAGAGCGAGAGCCCAATGCTGGCTCAACCTGGGTGGCATTCTGCAGGAGGAGGGTGGAGATGGGGAGTAGAGGAGGAGCTAGCAAGTCTTCTGTACAACAACATCAGGACACACAGAGAGAAACTGACAGAAAGTTTGCCTGTTACTGTAACTCCAGTCTCCCCAGGGTGTTTGAATTAGGTACACCATTTGCAGTAGTGTTTTAGTAGGGATGCCCTTAACCTGCCTGTTTGGAAAAACACAAAACGGGTGTTTTGTACCTCCCCACTCAAGTTGAAGGTATAAGGGCATCGTTTCTAAATGCTCATCTTACCCTTTGCTTGGTTGACTGGTGTTGTTGTAGTGATACAGCCTGTGGTGAGGCTGCATGACCACTGGCATTGGGGCCAGCACTCCCGCTAGTCCTGTAGGACCCTGTGAGGACAAACACATTCACAACAGCATGAATGAGAAAGAAAAAAATGACATGAACACAGGGTTGGGCAATATGACAATACCATTTTAATACTGTCCCCATGAACTTTCTGGCTATACCATGGGTATCATCAGTTTTATAACACTGACTGACTTCATTATTACTTTCACTAGCATATTTTATATACTGTATCTTTCGTTGTGTTAAATAATTTTTTGCTCAGTTTGTTATATAAAACATAAAACAAGGTTCTATCTGACATTCAGTCTTTAACCTGATAAAAACTAACAATAATACTTAATAAGAATACTAAGTTATAATACAATTCTAAAACACGCATGAACTTTTTTTTTCAATACAAGCTAACAGTACTTACACCCCAACATGGACTTAAGTCTGAATGTAGAAAAAATTGAAAAGATTAAAATTAGTATTAAAATTAATATTACTAAATCATAATATGATGACAGCACTCACACAGATTGAGTGTTTTATATAGATAGACACTATAGACAGGTATATGTGGATGTTTTGAGGTGTATATTTGATAACACGTGTTAATGAGGTGGATACACTAAATAGAGATCTCTTCTCAAGCTGCAGCTGCTATAGTAGTGTCTAATCTTTCACACACACACACACACACACACACACACACACACACACACACACACAGACACCTGTTGGAATCATTAGGGGGTAGAGCAGAGATTAGTCTATAAGCCAAAAAGAAGGGCTCTGCATTACTGAGAAAGTGTGTTCATGTATGTGTAGCAGAAAGTGTTAATGCCTGAGTGACTAAAGGCATGCTGCTTGGCAGGCGTGTGTGGACAAGTATAGTGAGGGATTGTGATAGAGAGAAATTGATGATTGATTACATGGCTAAAGTGTTTGAAAGTATCTATTATATGCATGGGATTTTCCTAAGTTTGTTCCGGTCGGCTCTCACAATCAGTTCTGATGAAGTATTGCGAGTCCCCTAGAGACTGTCACTACTAAGGAGGCTAGATGTGTGTGTGTGGAAAACATGAAAACATGAGTTTTTTTTGTTCCAGCTCTGTTTTTATATTCTGAAAAGCATAGCATTGTGTGTGTGTGTGTGTGTGTGTGGTTTGGCAGGTGCAGCAATATCCTGCCCTACCTTTAGTGGTTCAGTACTAAACAGAATTTTTATAGTGAAGACAGACTGGAAAGAAAGTATTTCAATTTCAGATATTGAAATGAAGAAGTATATTAAAATGTATTAATTATGATTCACATGTGATAAGCAATTTCTATATAATATCAGAGAGATGGGAGTGTCTGCACAGTGTAAGACTGATTGTAACACCAAAAGTTCTGTGTGTATTACATACACCACTTGAACAGAAACTGAGGTGATTATTTTGACATTTATTATAATCACTATGTTGAGCAGCCACCCAAGATGCGCTTGATCTTTACTAGGTTACGTGACCATAATATAGGCTATATTTGTGCTAGGAACTCAATAACTTGCCCAAAACCCCCAGAAGCTTACATTCTCTGACAAGTTCTTTTAAAGTCCTCTTTATTATATAGTTCTACATCTTAAAGTCTGCTGCTACTTGGTTTTGGAGAGAGACTATAGAAAAGATTCACTTCCCAAAGCAAAAATACAAAATGTCTTTTCCAACATGCTATAACGTAATCTTTACCAACATGTACATGTGGACAGGATATACACTCACCAAACACTTTATTAGGAACACCAATAAACCTACTCATTCATGCAATTATCTAATCAGCCAATCGTGTGGCAGCAGTGCAATGCATAACATCATGCAGATATGGGCCATCAACCATGGGGAAAAATGTGATCTCAGTGATTTTTGATGTTGGCATGATTGTTACCATTCTACAGGGTAGAGGACAAGAGTAAAAAGAACAGAAGTAAAGATATTCTTTCATCCTGATATCTCTTTTTTCAGCATTTGGTGTTCATCAACCTTTCTGTCCTCCTTTACACAACCCTAGGTCAACAGAGAATGGTCAAACTGGTTTTGACCTGACAGAAAGGCTACAGTAACTCAGCTAACTACTCTGTACAATTATGGTGAGCAGAAAAGCATGTCAAACCTTAAGGCAGATGGGCTAAAACAGTAGCAGAAGACCATGAGGCTGCAATGGGCACAAGCTCAGCAAAACTGGACAAGACTGGAAAAACGTAGCCTGGTCTGATGAATCTTAATTGTTACTGAGGCACACAGGTGGTAGGGTGTCTAGGGTGCTGGAGGTGGTGTAATGGTGTGGGACATGTTTCCTTGGTACACTCTGGGCCCAATAATACCAATCAATCATCACCTGAATGCCACAGTATATTTGAGTATTGTTGCTGACTATGTGCATCCCTTCATGGCCACAATTTACCTATCTGCATGACAATTAGTTCAATGTTCTTCAGTGGCCTTGCAATCATGTCAACATGGACCAGAATCTCCAAGGAATGTTTCCAACATCTTGTGGAATCCTCAGTGCTCAGTGAGTGTATAGTACCTTATATGGTAGGTAAAAGATGGCATAAGTTTACAGACCAGGGAATATACAGTTGATAAAAATTAGCTTGGGCTAATTAGCTAGGGCTAACAGAAAAGAGTTTGTCCGATCGCCTGAGGATTGTGAGTTCAAATCCCAGCGTTATACTGTCAGTTGCTGGGAACCAAGGGAGGAAAAATTAGCCATCTGAGCATTAGTCAATGACAGAAACAATAGCCAGTTGTGGGCGTCTGAGAGTTCATCCATGCAGATAGTGCTTTCCTCCAAGTGAGTTACGCTGCCCTGTGACGCATCATGAGGAGCAATTCCAAAAGATGCAGCTGGCTGGCTTCAAGAGGAAGCATGTGATAGCACTTACACTCTCTGATTGGTAGCTAAAAGATGTAACAGAATGACAAGAGATTCTCTGGTAATAAGTACATTACTCCCCCTCCCCATATAAAACTAATCCAGTCCAGTCATAGTGACTTAATATGCTTAAGAGGACGAAGCATGGAGCTACATGGTGATCTACCCCAATTGCTACCCCGCTACCCCGCTTTCCCAGCCCCAAAAACATCACACATATAAATATAAGCACAATGTGAGCATAATAATAAACTCCTGAAATTGGCAAAATAATTGAAAAAAAAATCCATTATTTACACAACTCGTCCGCAAGTCACCAAACATTAAAATCAATTAAGATTAAACTTAAGCTGCAATTTTTGACAGTTACTGCTAACTTGAATTCCAGTTATATTAATTAAGGTATGGTTGGAATTAGATTGTGCTGTTTACTGAATGAATCCCAATCTGGATTCTGTCATAAATTGATTGCAGTGGAATATAATCTTTATGCCAAGTTATAAACCTGTTATTTTCCAAATATAGAAAGAATAAACAATACAATATTGATATCCAATACATTACATGAATCATTTAATACAGAGCAGGCCCTAAAGGAGGACAGAAAGGATGATGAACACCAAATGCCAAAAGAAGAGATATCAGGATGGAAGTGTATCTCTGTTTCTCCTCTTTTTACTCTTTTCCTCTAACCTATAGAATGGTAAATAAAGTGAGGGAAGAAATGAAGCACACTCTTTCCCTGTAAAAACATGTATGAGCATCCTTTAATCTGAAGCAGCTTCATACACAGTTATTCACTATCAGAAACTTTAGCACTTACAAATGCATCCATCCTGGTCAAGGATAAATTATCATCCAGTACTATTTGTATCACACTGATGGAATTAATATCTGTGGCCAACAGCATTCTCTGTGTACAGAGCAGGACACCAGTCTAAAACACAGTGTTCTGTACAGCCTCACTGTGTTCACTCTGTTTAACTTCTCGCCTCTCAGACATGTAACTGACCCCACACATAAAGCAACATCCATCATTTTAATCTCTCTATTACCACTACTCCTTGTCTATCTCTGTTCCCATTATACACGTAACAGAATGAATTTTCAGGCACATCCAGCTCTCTCCTCCACCTCTTTCTCTCCACCCTCTGCACTATCCCCTAATCCTCAAATCGCTCTGTTTGTTCAAACCCGCTTGGCATTCTGCGACTACAACATAAACAATTCGGTACTGTCCCTTGCAGAAAAGTGCACGTCACTATGAGAGAAGGATCTCTAAAACAAGACATAGGGCTGAACCCCCTCCTCCTTTTCCTCCTCCCTCTTTAGCTGCTCATCTTGCACACTCTCTCATCCCAACCCCCATTGCTCCCTCCCTCTCCCTTGCTCATGGAGCAGAGTCGAGGTGGGTGTTCTGGCTGTTATGAGCTAGAGGGGATAATGGCAGCTCTAATGTAGCTTGCTGTTCCTGAGGGAATGAGGGTGAAAGGGTGGGGGGACTGGACCAGACTTAAGATTTTTGGTGAACTACAGAGAAAATTAAGCATTTCCTACACTTTTGTTCTCTCCTCTTTCCGCACTTTTAAAGATGTTACTTTTTTCCAATGGTAAACTTTACATTATCATTCTGCCTTTGTTTTTGTAACACATACTCATCCCTTCCTGCTCCCCTCAACCCAGACACCCCACCCCCATTCACGCACTCAAATTCTTCAGCGCCACTGAGTACCTCAAGGTGAACTTCCACACAGGAAAAATCTGTTGTACTGTGTTTGTTTGACGTTTTGCCGAATTCAGTTTCTACTGAACTTAATTGGTGAAACAAACATTTGTTTATCTGCACAAAAAACATGACATTGGTGGGGAGTTCAGGTGCATCGGTTTCTGTCAGCACAGAGATCTTTGTGATCTTTTGAGAGCACATGCTTTGAGTGGCCGACGACATGCTTTGAGTGGCCGCTGAGTGACTACTACAAAGTGTTGTGGGTGTGAGACAGAAAGAGACAAGTGTCTCTGAGCATCTTATGTGAAGAAGGAGTCTTGATGAAGCAGCAATCCATAAGGTAATGATCTAAAAACCCATTCTCCCCTAGTTTATTAGTCCTCTAACCTCCATCCATCCCACTCCTCTTTCTCTCTCTCTCTCTCTCTCTCTCTCTCTCTCCAGGCAGTGCATACCTGTGGTTTCCTGTCACCCTCCCTCCCTTCACCTCATACCTTAGGTTCTCTTTCTTGCTCTCCTTTAATCCTCATACCTCCTTAGCTACTATGTTTTCTATTTAACACTCACTCACCTCTGTCCCATGTTAATTTATTATCTGTTCCTCAACCCCTTAAAGTCCTGGATTATTATTAAGTTTTAAATTTTAAAGCATGTTATCCAATAACCACTGTAAATACAACAAAAACTAATAGTTAAGGTGTGACAGAGTGAGTCTGGACCCTCACATGGATTTTGGGAATTAAACTGGTTAAACTGAAAATGAATCTACACTTTGTGGCAGTGATGTGGCTTTTAATTTTTTTTTATTTAGGCTCTGTTCTTTGTCCAGAGAGTCTTACATCCTATAGTATGGGGTTATTAATGTGCCCAAATGTGCCCACACGTATCCCTTTGAACTCCCTGTAGGAGACGGAGGAAGTAGGGAGGGATGGAACAGATGAAGAGGAGGAGGAGTGGAAAACAGCTCCACCAAAAGGCTGGGATGCACAGCTGGGACGCAGCTGCAGCGGCCGAGCCCTGACGCACACACACACACACACACACACACATACACACACACAAAGAGTCAAGAATAGTACTGTATAACCCTCTGCTAACCCTGATGTTGGCTCTGATGATTGTATAAAAAAATAATAATCATAATAATGATGGGTGGCCCAAGAACTTGTGTGTGCGCTGAATATTTTGAGAACCATTTCTTTTACTATAAATACCACAGAAAAGCAGGGGGACAGTGGCAGACAGCGATGAACAGTAGAGAGAAGAAGCAGGCACAGGATAAGAAGAGAAACAGGATGGTAGGAACATGCCTGGTTTTTGGAGGAGGTAACGCCAAGGAAACCAAGATTTAAATTTTCAAACGGGTTTCATGGCAAGGCTGCATGCTGAGTGTCCTCATGCACACAGACCACACACACTAACTCTGACGCTGGCTGGGATCATGTTCTTGTCTGACATGGCAACTGACGTACAGTAGGTTATGTGTGCTTGGGCTTAATCTCAAGAAATGACCAGAAAAGCAACAATCACAGAAATATGAAATCCCTTATTTAGAGAATATCTGGAAATGTACCATAGGAACAGTTCATTATCTCAACATGCAGTTTGACTGCCATTATTCTAAACATCACTGACCCTATGATGTCAGTAAAGGGTTTGAGATCGCTTAATCTCACTCCTGAACATTTCCATTCTTTAATATGGGAAGGTGAACTTTTATGTAGCCTGTTTCGACTCGCACTCAGCTTGTTAATTGGTGTGCTTACACATTTGTATGCTTATGTATGTGTGAGTGTGTGTTATGAGCTGACAAGGACTCCAGGCTATGAGTCAACACTTTGGCTCTGTTCCTGGCATACTGTGTGAGCGTCTTCCTTCGTTCTTTGTCTTCTGTCTTTGTCATGGCCATTCCCCGCTCTTACTTATCTCCCCTTCTCATCAGCTGCTCTTAAGGACTTTCTAGGTAATAAAAGAATGCTTAATTGCAAACAATTTATTTGCCATCAGAAATTTCAAGATTTATCTTTGTTTGATGAGAGTGCTAAAATGCAGTCTCAGCAGGGCTTAGCAGGAGCTGCCAGAAGGTCTAACTTCTCAATCTGCTCATTCTACAAAACTTTCCTTTCTTCAGTCCTGTGGTTTTTCCAGACCCAGCATCTCTCACACTACCCTTTCCTCGAATACTGAGAGGTCAGCAACAGCATGCCTACTGCAGTTTACATCTGTAAGAGCTAACAGTGCAACTCTTCACCTCAGAGCAAAATATATTTCTGAGTCAGTTCTCTCTCTTGCTGTAGCTGTAAGAGGGAAGAATGCTGCAGTGCTCGTGTGTGGCCTCAACGGCTGCAATGCTCAGCCAACGATGCTCACTCACACACACCACGCTAACTAATTCACACTGATCATATTACATATACAAAGGCACACACATTCATGAACACACTCAGAAAACCAACAGTTCTAAATTGCTCTCAATACCCAATGGTATAAAAAAAAACCAATAACAAACTTACAAAGTCAAATATATTTATGTTCTATATGGACCTTGTACTATAAAGTAAAAAAAATATATATCTGCCTTTCAAAATAGTGCCAGATGCTACACTCACATACACACGTGTGCACACCAGTTCTGAAGAGTTTCTATCACTATCATCATTTAACAAGTGCACGCTTTCATAGTCTGGAGTGAGATTTCTAAGGTAAAGGCTGGGAGTAATCACAACATTGTGCACAGAATGATCTCAAAAACAAATGAGACAAACAGACTGATTAAAATTGATTCCTGGCTCACTTAGAAACAAATTAGATTGCACAATATTACATAATTTCCAAAAGCAAGGTAGCTGCATAATGTTAGTTTTTGACAATAGATCTGGTATAGCAAGAGGGCATGGGTATAAGGGCTGATACTAGCATGAAGGCTATACTGGTATTGGATTGGATGTATTTTCTGACATAACATAAATTATGTTGATTAACACAACTCAGAGCTTGGTTATGAAGGAACTGCACTCATGTTTCACATAACTGAACAACAGAATTCAGCCCAGTTCCTAAGAGAAAGTCGGTGTCGGATTAGTATTAGGTTCTGGACAATGCTAGTGCTGGGTGATTTTCATGATTAATATCACTTAGATACGGAATTGGTACAGGTTTGAAAAGTCAGAACAGAACAGAACAAGTTTATGTAAAATATAATGCTGCATTACATCCTAAGTGGTAATTCATAGGTCAGAATTATGTAATTTTCGACCTTGGCATGTTCGACAGACGAAGTGGGAAAACTGACGCAGCCGTGTTCGTATTTTGTTAGCAACAAGGCAGCTAACTCGGATGAGTGACGCTGTGAAGATATTTTTTTCTCAAACAGCAAACTGTATAGTCAGTGTTTTAGATTTAACAAACAAATATGTCTGTATGTTGATTAATCTAAAGCTAATACGTTTTATATACAGTTTAACTCATTTAAATGTAAAAGCCTTACTTTGTTTATTTCTGATGCTGTGCACATGATGTCACTGATGTGTGACTTGATGTCACTCCGTAAACGGGGAAGGAGTTCAGAAGAATACCCCAAGATGACTTCTCAGTTGAAGTGGCATTGCATGTCGTGAAAGACATGGTCCCCAAGACCAAAGACATGGGTCCTCTCAAGAAAGATTAGTTCACTAAGTTGTGAAAAAATTGTAACAGTGCCATCTATAGCAAATACTGCAACAATGTATTTGAACTGTTTGCTATCGATGGTGCTGTTACTATTTTTGCGCATCTACATTTTCCAAAGTCCATTCTAATAAAGACAAACATTACAAAAAAAAAAAACATTAAAAAATTACACAATTTATTTATAATTGCATTATGTAAGAACAAAAAATTAAACTAGTAATCGAGAATCATTCATAAAGTTGAAAAACAAAATCAATTTCTTTTTTTTTTTTGCAATATCGCCCAGCCCTAGACAATACCTGAAGCTCTATTTGTATGGCTTAAGATTTCACTCTAATGATAGCAGTTAACTTGAAGTGTTTAGGTCCATATGATGCTCTATAATCATTGGATGGAAGCGGAAGCGGAAGTGACTTTGTGGCCAAGTATGGTGATTCATACTCGGAATTTGTGCTCTGCATTTAACCCATCCAAGT
>CM074946.1:10084673-10095894 GCA_037577455.1 Pangasius macronema
GAACCCACCACCTTCAGGTTCACCTTCGGGTTACAAGTCCGACTCTCAGACCATTAGGCCACGACTGCCCCCAATGTAATGTAATGGATGTAAGGTGTTTCACTGCAGAGACAGAATTAGACTTGTGCTGTCAAAGACTAATAGCCAAACAACAGTCTTTCTCAGCCAATCTCAGCACAACATCACGAAACAAACTAAGTCTCTTGCAAAATCTGAATAATTTCCTTCACCAGGAAGTGGTGGAAGTACCAGGAAGAATCTTTGAGAAGTCAAAACTTCACAAAGATACTAGGGCATATATGAACACAATGTTTATAACTTCATTAATATAACTAAGTAACAAAGTGCATTTGCTTTGTTATGGAACTTAAGTCCATAACATATTTTTACATGTATTCTTTACTACATTTCTTAATAATTATGTAGCTCATGACAGATAGCAACAGACAGCTTGATCTACATTCCTAACAAATCTAACGTATTAACAAGATTGAGACCTAATACTCATCTGGTATTGGTCAGAATGATGAGTGAGAATTAACGACAGAGAGAGTCTGTCAGTAGTCTGTAATGAGAGGTTGTAAGGTGCTGCACTTTCTTTAAACATTTTGCCTTGTCCAATCTTTTGTGAGTGGGATAAATGATCTGTGCAGTCTCTCAAAGGCTGAATTTTTACATACACCCCAGTGCTGTGCTTGATCTTATATCACACCTTATATTTACATTTTATCCTATCCTATTTTCTATCCTTGAATTATAAATGATGCATAAATTGCATGAAACACCAACATAATGAGATTTAAGAACTAAGATTTAATTCAAGGTGCTTTATATTATGTAATGATTACATTGTTAATAATATTAGTACAGTCTCTAATGTTAAAATGTATTGCTTTAAAGGGATTCTCAGGAGGGTGCTTCTATTCAGTTGGGACAGATTTAGGTTTTTAGGTCTAAGTAGAAAATGCAAAGTAGCATGTAACATTTGGCTGTTTTGTTCTGGAGAGAACTGCAAAAATCTGGATATTCTGGAAATATATCTTTGTGAAACCCTCCCACCCCCCAAGTAAAGGATATTTATATCAGGAATGCTACATCAGCTGCTACTAATTCTGTCTACTGGTTTACTAGCATTCCATCTTGAGCTTTTTGGTAATACAAGTGGAGCTGATTTACCTTTTTGAACTAGACCCTTCTGTTTAGGTCAGCACCTACTTCTCCTTTCAATCCAGGATAGAACGAGAATGACACAAAGAGATGCCTTCTCCCCCTCTAACCTGCACTTATTCTCTCTCCATCTCACCATCGTTCGCCCGTTCTCCTTCTTGCCACCACTTATCAGACAGAAAGAGGGGGAAGAATCCTTGAATGGATAAAAGAGGCTACACTCTCTCTCCTACCTGGGGTGGGGCAAACATTCAACCATTTATGATGAGGGGTAGGAAACGAAAGGGAGAGGAAAGACAGAGAGCAAAGGAGAGAAGAGAAATAAAGGGAAAAGCTCTTGTGCCTGAGAGAGCAGGTCTGCAGAGAGCCAGGGTGTAGGGCTCTTGGGAAGTTTGTCTTGTAATTGAGTCAATTGTTGACCTCCTGTTCAGCCTGCCCGGGCTACTCTGAAGAGAAAGCCTCCAGAATAATAAATGTTCTCCCTCTCTCTCTCTTTCTCTCTCTCTCTCTCTCTCTCTCGCTCTCTCTCTCTCCACCCCCTCCTCTACTCCGTTGTCTTAGAGTGATTGTGCTGTGATTCAAAGGCTGAGTTAGGGGAAGTCGTACAATCTTATCACTCACTTTCTCCTTCTTTCACATTCTCACTCTTTTCATTCTTCTTTTTGTTCTCTCTGTGGGAACTTAAAATTAGTGGGTAAGGAGGATGTTAACGGGTTACGAAGGATGGAGCGAAGGGGGTGAGTAGTAGACAAATATACCTTATAGTCTTTTTTCCCGCTGGACAGTGGCTTATAGAACTGCCAACTGAGTCTTACTGTAACAAAGTCTGTGAACTGAATTTGTTTCTTAGCAGGGTATCAAGTGTACTGAACAGGGTCACATAGGTGGAGCTAGAAATAGTGCAGACCCTTGACTGGTCAAAAGCGGCCATCACACAATCATCACTTGTCACGAGTCAGTAAACTGTCATGTTGAAAAAGTCACTTTTCTACCATACAAGATGGCACAACAATCTACAGTAATCTGCAGTTAGGAGCCTAGTGACTGACTGAAAGAGGCTTTCAGTCTCTGTTCAAATGTACGACTTCTGTAGGCTTTAGGAAATATCAAGGTTATCATATCAAGAGTTGTTCCTTAATTAGTCACAGTATTCTTTCACTATACTGTATACGTTTCCTATATAGAGTATGTATTCAATGCATCATATACCTAATAGAACACCATTTTAGAATCTGCCACAGAAAAGTATCTGTATTTTTGTTGCTAGTGAACACTGTAAATCAGATACCATTTGTACTCAACATTCTTCTTCTTCTTCTTCTTTATTTATTTATTTTTTACATTGCTACACTTAGTTTTATACACATGACTATCATTGGTGCAAGCCAATAAACTCTTTTTTTTGGATCAGTATGAGCCCTGTGAGATAGTCACACACATTTTAAATAAAATGAGCTATAGATTTTTTTTTTTAACTTCTCAACAAAGAAATAATCGCTAATATTGAGCGGTAGACACATGTAGTTGACTTTGCAAGCTCACTGCTAGTCACCACCTCACAACCTCTAAAATTCTCCCCCTACTTTCACAGGTACTTTTACTTTCACAGGAACCAACTATTTTTATTCTCATGTGTACGTTTAGGATATTGGGAAACCGACACACTTGTTCAGGGTGAGGATAGTTTGGGATTCAGATTAGTAACTGTACAACACTATCCTTTTCACTTTCACTCAGCTACTGAAATCACGGCAGTCTGTACTCCAATCCTTAACAACAAAAAAAAGACTCAACAGGTTATTTCCAATGCCATTTAACACACACCGAGTATTGACAGTCAATGACACAACACAGATGTACAAGACTCAGTGAATGTGATTCAAGATGTCAAATTACTACGGGATCTCAGTGGAAAAGTCTTCTTCCCCCATAGCCTGCCTGTTTGCCCAAGAGCTTTAGAGGCCTGTCTTTGTGTGGATGGACTACAAAAGCCTTTTCTTGAGTTTAAGTATATTTGTTCCAAAGGCGTGAGAAGCTGACATTTTAAGTTTTCTCTTTCTGTTGACATCACAGCTAATGGTTTATAATATAATAGTTACCCAGTTAGTCTACATAATTAATATAATTTTATTGCTACAAATTAACAGTGAGATACATAAGTTCAAAACATAACTAACAACAGTATTTGACTGATGTTAAAAATAAAAACAAGGTACTTAAACATTTAATCTAGTCGTACACCATTTTTGTTGTCTCCAATGTACTGTGATGAAAGTGTATACATTAGAGAAAATATCCTGGAGGTTATTTTACTTCTTTTACGTCAAACTCGGATAATATAATCCAAATTGTTGGAGACTTGAGGTGTTTGAAGACGTTCTGGTGTGCACTCAACTACTCCACCTTTACTTTCAACCATTTACTTTTACTACATTGTGTTTTGTTCAGTCAATTAAATAATCTATTACTCCAGCATTGATGATGAAAATTTGCTTGTTCACTTGCAATCATTATTTGTACACACAGGTGTTTCATGATAACCACCTGTTCCATGTGATCAGAGATTACTGTATACTAAAAATTTTGTAATTAGGACTAAAGTATATCATATACACATATTGTGTGAACAGGACCACCTTCGACACAATATATTTGATACGGTTTGTCTGCTCATTCACAAGAAAACGGATCTTTATTCCGTCTTGTGTCCGCTGCCATGTGTCCCCTCTCCTCAAGTGTTTGTTAGGAAATCCTGAGTAAACCACGGCTGTTTGTTCTCGCTTTGTGAACGACCCATTTTTATAGACTTCCACTGTTGACAGTTGTTTTACTTCTGTTGGCCTTGTGCAAGCTGGATAACCCTGTGCAAATATGTATGTGTACACACTCATGGACTCACACAACGAGCACAATCAAGCACATATCCCACTTGAAGAATATGCTAATAACAGCATAGTATAAGCTAAACAGCTTAACAGACCCTTAATCAATTTAATTGGCCACTTAGCTAAAACAGTATTTCTTTTAAATAGGTCTGTTTTTATTTGTATTATCGTTTGCTTTTGATCGTAAAACATCACAGTTAAAGTCAGTGTAATTTATGCATAATAACTCAACTCACCAAGTAAGGCTTGCCTAGGCTTATGGCACAGTTTCGCACTGACAACTACTGTGATTTTCTGTCATTTGTGAGATGCACGCAAAAAATGTAAGCAGCTTTTCCAACTTTTCTTTTACTGCATATTTTATAGAGGTGTCTTACCATAAACATCCCACAATAATTAAACAAATGAAACTGAAGAAACCTGAGAGAATTTGCATTCCCTTGGGTGTATTAAGAACAAATGAAATGACAGGAATCAGAAAGGTCAACAGAGTATTAGAGGATGATATATTTAAGGATTTGTCTGAGATGTTAGTTGAAAGTCTGCCCAATGACGGAATGAACTAATTGGCTGGGAATTACTACTTGACTGTAGCATGGTGTGTATATTAGGCACAGAAAGGTCATTTGATGGTGCTTTAGTATGTGTGTGAGGTGGAATTGTTACGTGTAGCAGGGGGCTGGCTCGGAACAGCTGCTCATTAGTAGCATTTTGGCCAGGACCACAGGCCTGCCGTCAGGTTGTATTCACCTTAACGCAGGCAGATCATGGGGCTCAGTGGGGGATTTGATCCCAGGCCACAATAGACCCCTTCCTGGGTTTGATCCCTAATACCAATTCTCCCCTTTCACACATCATCTCAAAGCCCTATCCAGCAATGCATCCCCTCCTCCCCTATCTATCCCTCTGTCTCGCTTTCACTCTGTGACTGGTCACAAACCCATGACAATGGCAAGGCTGCAGCACCTTCTCTTTGTGTATTGGAGGACAATGGAGTCTAGTGCCATAAATGCTTCCTCTTCACCCTGGGAGAAGTATGTGTATATGTGTGTGTGTGAGTGTGTGTGTGTGTGTGTGTGTGTGTGAGTGAGTGACTCACTACTGCTAAATGGGTCATTAACATGAGAAGGTGATAGAGTGAAAGTGTTATAATGACAGTCACTGGTCCCAAGTTCTGACAAGGAACTGTGATTGGTGTGAAGGTCACAAGAACACTATTACACACTTTTTTTTTTTAATCAATTTCTCCAAATTTAGTTTTGTCCTATCACACAGAGAGGGTAAAATTTAACACATGCTTCCTCTGAAACAGGTGAAGCCAACCATCACATCTTTTTTGCCACTCTAGCAACATCATAGAACCGCTGAAGGTGCATGGATGAGAGCATTAACTGCTCTGCACTGTTCTCTTACATGAGCTAACAGATATCTCTTTGCTTTGCCAGTGTCCCTCTCATTGACAAGGGAACAACTCAAGATTGTTTGATGAAGCTAGTGCAATTACCATTACATTGTTTGTTATTAAGTTGTTTTTCTCTAATCAGTAACTTCTCTGTGCTTGAAATTGTGAATATCTCCCTCATAATCCACATATTCTAAATATTTCTGGAGATGTGGCTAAACATATAATATTTTTCCAGACAAGACTTAAGGATTGCTCTAGAGCTATATGGTAGTAAATTAAATTGTGCTAGTAGTTGCCCAAACACAGGTCACTCAATATTACAGTGAGGGACAAGGTTAACGATTGAAGCTGTATTTGCAATTTTGTGTCATACTGGGTTGGCTACAGTCAAACCCCATGTGTTAAATGAACATCTTCAGATTTTACTTTATTACTAGTGTTCATATAAGCTTGGAATTACTGAACACTCAGGGCCTAATGTATAAAGATGTTTGTTTTGAGTACAAAAATAAAACTGTGTTATGTGCAAAACTGGCACAGAAGCCTAAAAGCGTACAGTACTGTGCACTCTGCAACATGTAACGTGCACTGCTCCCCCTCACACACATGCATTTGAGGGAAGATCGCACACACAAATAGGAAGTCAGAACAAAGGAGAAATGGAAAGCATGCCTGAATACATATTCCATATACTGAAACTTAAGCAGCCATTTTTTTAACATGATCCCAAAACCAGGTTTAAATTAGTGCTGTACGTGTTTCTCAGTGTTTGTTGAGTGTTACCTGGTGTGCCGTTTTACCGCTAAATGGCCTTCTTCTACACTGTCAGTGCAGGTTGTTTTTTATTCATTATCATAGATATTTTTTATTTATGTCAACTTGTCTAATAATACGAGACCATTTTAGGATCTTGGTCAAAAAACTATTCAGGGAAACTATGTCTTTTATTACTCCTTTTCACTTAGGCTGATTTGTTATGCAGAGCTAGAAAGCCTGACCATATATCACAAAAACAGACCTCAATTTCCTCACATCTACCACAAAAAAAATTAAAAGAAATGAAATCTGTGATGTGGCCAATTTTCCAAATGTTTTAACTGCGCACTTTTATAGGAAGTCGCTTACTCCGTACACAGCAGCCTTTTCATTAAAGCCAATTATTAACCAAATGGCTATTAACCGTATTAATGCACTGTACACTGTTTGCCTGTTATGATACATTATGGTACATTATGATACAATAAGATATGACACATTTATGATACAATAAAAAAATCATTTGCATTTCCTCTTTAGTCCCTAGCTTTTTCATAGCTCTGTGACCATTTCCACTGCTTAACACTGGCTGCATTAAACCACAGTTTACGTCTTCCACAGAGCATTGGCAGTCCAAGGCACAGTTGGCGTGATGAGCTACAGCCTTAGCAGATAAACGCGCTGCGAGCACATTTTATAGCTGCATCTTTTGCTTGTAGTGCTTTTTACTCTGTGTCTAATCATGTATATACATCTGGCTCTCAACTTTTATTCAGTTTGGGGTATGTACTATTGTTTAGCATGAGAGACTAGATAAACAGTTAACAAAGCGTTCACAGCTTTTTGTGGCTTTGCTGAAGCTTATGCAGAATTGTGTTTAAACAGGAAACTGTGCATGTTGATGGAGGCCAAATGTGTCTGACATAAATTAGAGAGATATGGGGGAGAAGAGGATTCCTCATGAGATCAAAAACTCCTAAATGAATAAAATCCTAAAGCCAGAGGGTACATTAGCATTTTAACAGGCATACTGGGGGCCTGTCTAAGCCTGCCTTAACACACGCACACACACACGTAGGCCCTAGAGCTGACTGGCTGGCTGGTTGCTAGACAATGTAATTGGTTATGTGGGTTATGTAAAGGCCCTTGTGCACACAAAGCCAGAGGGGCAGCAGTGCTATTGTGAGCTCTTCAGCATCCGCTCCTTCCACACAGAAAGCCCCACTTTCTAACCAGCCATCACACTTCAGACTGTTAACCGCCTTTACTCTCTCTTTCTCAATCCTTCTCTCTCCCCTTCTCTCTCTGTTTATGGAGGAATGAGGCAGTGAATTATCCTTGCAGCTCCCCCTCATCCTGTCTACTTCAGCTCTGGGGTTAAAACAACTGCCTCCTTGACCAGTGTGTCTAACAGCCCTGGAGAGAATTCAGGTTCTCTCTCTNTGTGTGTGTGTGTGTGTGTGTGTGTGTGTAGTCCAGTCTCTGGAACCATGCCTCAAGGTTTCTCCTGGGTTTGGGTTGAGCTGCATGAGGCTTAGGGAAAAAAAACGCTGTCCAGGCTCCACCCTGAGTGAGTGAGTGTGTGTGTGTTCTGATCACACAGTGGTGAGCCACACACCTCTGCACCTCAGGTCTCACACTACTCTGACTGAGTGAAGTTAGCCCCAAATATGAGCAAATAATAACAATTAACCATAATTTTATCATAGCAGGAAAGTGGTTATAACTTGTAACATAATCCCTATAATACCTGAGGAAAATCTTTTGCTGCTGACCAACGTGAAAACACACACGCAAACACATACAGACAGACAGCTGCTAAGCTGTGTTTGATGTGTGTATACCAGCTTTCTAGCACAGCAACATTTTTCCAGTTCAGTGTGGAGTTTCCCTAAGCAGAGCCACTTCTGTGTCTGTGTATAAGGGTGTGAACCGCAGTGTAATGGGACATGAGCATCCCGCACTCAGAGAAATTCTGCACTAAAAGTTTTTGCCCTTTGACCCATACTCTCGCTTGTAACACAAATATAGCATGATCACACACTTTCCCACACTCACCCACTAGCCCCTGCATAAATCTCCCTCTCTAACAGTCCACTACTAAAGAGTCATTACATTCAGGTGTCTCAACAGGGAGCCACTAAAAGCATGACACAACACACACCTGCTCATCACAAAACTGGCTAGCACAGCTATGGTGACCTGCTGGTAAAGTAATCAGGAGACAGATGATTATGTCTGCATTTTCCGCTTTAAAATATAACTGAAAAATCTGTTTTTTAAATGAGTTTAAATGGCTGATTCAGATGAAATGACTTCCGGTTTCTCTGAAAACCTTGTGTACTATTACTCTGCGATTCTTACTATATCAACTATCACTTGAGTACATTTCAGTCAAATTTGCTAACACTGTGCTAAATTTACACTTTTGCATTTAAATCAGTGACATTGTCTGTATTTCTGTAAAAAAGATTCAGGTAGTGTGACGCATGAGCTCATGACTTTGTGATGTTATGAACCAGGCTCAGTTGATTTGAACATCACACCCAATACAGAAATTATCCACAGAACCCACAGCCAGCTAACCAAAGTCCTTGTAGTAAAGTCTGTTCATTTGGTGGCCATCTTTGCAATGTTCTTGTTTATGTTATTTTCAGTCACACAAGACCAGGCTCATTTCTACTTGAATGGGGAAAGATGTGACTACCAGAAATAGATTGACAAGATACACATTTTAAATGCAGATTTGAAACAGTTGTTAAAGTTTTTATAGTTCTCACAAAAATGTTGTAAATAACGTGTGAACTTTGGCTCAAATAATATTTTACTAAGGGGCAATACATACATCATACAGCCACCACGTTTAATGTACCACACTGACCCATTAATATTTTAAGCAGCGTCTGTCAACTAATGTTAGTTACAGAAAACTCTTTGTGTTAAGCACATTAAATTGTCCAAACTGATCGTAATTTATTTAACGACTCTTGTACTGTGACGTTTAATGATGACTAATATGATAAATCACACTCCTGTCTATCTGTCAACTAGTTTACTAGCAGTTAACTTGCCAACTAGCTGTGTGGGATTAGAGATACTGGATCATTTTCAAATTGCACATTTATAGATACTAGCATTATTTAATAAGAGTGCATTTGTAAACATTTTCATTTGCCATTTAAATTTTTTTTTTTGTTGACATTTTAAACAGCTTATTATTCTACTTATATTAATGGGAATTTTTTAGACAGTACTATGCTAGTGATTTTGTACATTTAGGATTCATTAGGATGTGAGTTATTTATCAATAAGTCTAATGGCTATGATGATGTACAATGCATTTGGATAACTTAAATTAAAGTTAAATGAGAATTAATTGAGAGAAACAGCTAGCTCCCACACATTTGTTTACACCACCTGAGTAAAGCTGAGAGAAGAAATGCTGTTGCTGTGTGTATATGTATGTGAATGTGTAGCTGTGGGATGAGCCACAAACCCCTCAGCCTACTATTTAACCAGGTGTGGACCCACTGTCCTGCCTCTCTGTCCACCTGGGAAAGACTTTTACCAGAACAATGGATTTATACTCAGTGTCTACAGTGCTATCTCACACACTCAGGTCGGATTTCCCAAAGTAAGCTGCATTTAAATTTTATTTTCAGTGGACTTTATATAAAATAAAAAATGATAAAATGAAATAACTTCAAGCTTCAGATCTCTTAATCATCTGAGTCTTTAACTCTTGAAGTATTCTTGAAAAGTTCAATCAAACAGACTTTGAGCCAGCACCTAGGAGCTATATTCCCATTACACATCTATCACATGGTGAATAGAACATTGATGAAGTTCACATTCACGTTACTTGCCTGTAGTGATGTTCTTTTGAGTCCTTTATCAGCGGGCTAGTCTCAGCATGGGCCTTCAATCCTCCACATAAAACTAGTCACACACACAGTAGGAGATCAAACAACTAGCGCAGATTCACTTTTGCTATCTTTCTTCTGTCCTTTTATTCTTGTGCTGTGAGGCCACTGAAGATGTACCACAATCCTTCACTGAGCTTGTACCTCTCTCACAGTCACACTCTCTCTCTCTCCCTTTCTCTCTTTTTTCTCTCTCACACCCACCCCTTCAACCCCCTGATGGCAGGTGGACTTGGCTCCCGTGAACTCTGACAGAAAGTTTTAGAATGGTGGTAAATGGGGCAATTGGAGAAAGAGGGTGGGAGAATACTAAAGGATGAGCAGAGAAAAAGGGGGATGTGGGGAATTGCATCCAGGAAGAGAGCTCAGAACCTGAAACAACAACAGCTGTGGCAGCGTGCCAATCATGCAACATTTGTCATCAACAGGGAGGAGCATGGCAACGTTGCTGACCTAACTAATCTTCATATACATCTACAGCAAAGTCACTTCAGGCTGAGACCAAGAGTATGACATATTGTAGGCCTAGGACATTCCAGTTTTTCCATTTTGTGTTTTTTTTTTATATAAAACATAAGACGAACAAGTAGAAACAGGCCTTTGTGATAGAAATGTAGAAAATGTATCATCATAGCTTGATTTATGGTGAGAAAGCATCATCAGGAATCAGGAATCCTTAGGTTCTACATGTAATGTCCAAGGACATAAGATGGGAATTTACGTACAGATATAGGCATTTTAAATGTAGTTCGACTTCAAGTGGTCATCATTGTGAACAAATAGTTATAAAATTTCAACTGCTCCATCTTATGCTGATGTAGTACCATTCTCATGCCACTCAAAACTATACTCCTTATAGTGAAACTGTATAAAAAACTTATCTCAGATCAATATAAAACCACCAATTCAATCATCTATGATCACCAGTGTGGAATTTGTTTCCACATAATTAAATTAATAATTTGAATTAATATACAGTACTGTGCAAAAGTCTTACGCATCCTATTGTTTTAGTACAAACTTTGTTATAGATTTTTATTTTATGACTTCTACATTATTGATTCAGTACAAAAACATTTTAGATT
>CM074946.1:10095994-10114063 GCA_037577455.1 Pangasius macronema
CTGTGGCTGCTTCTGCAAGATGCTCAGTAACACTTACAGCTCATTTCCTTATAAAACTGCACACACTGTATCTGAGACTACAAATTTTTCTTAAAAGCGAAGGATCGTCACATCAAATATTGACTTTGTTTAATTTATTACTGTTTACTGCTCTTTATAGTATTTTATTAAATGTAGAAACATTTAATTTCATTAAATGAAGGCATCTTTGCTCTACAGCATTTCTTTGCATGTGCCTAAGACTTTTGCACAGTATTGTAGCTTGAGTGAGCATGGATAATTTTTATCTTGACATTCATTCCTATGTTCATTCAGAGTCGATTTTTCCCTTTAGAAACAGGTCAGGGGGATCTACACTCTCACTTTCTCCACGCTGAGATGTCAATTGACTGGTGATATTTATCACCCTTGTACTAAAAAGGAAGCTTTCCCATTTAACCAGTAGCTTAGTGACGTGGTGACACACACACTCCCACCGGTGAGAAAACATCTGTGGCAGCGGCAAGCACCACACCGGTTTGCTTTGCCCTAAAGAATGAGGGCGGAAAGGAGATGGTATCAAAAGTGTGTGTGTGTGTGTGTGTGTGTGTGTGTGTGTGTGTGTATTCCAAAACAACTGGGAGTGGGGCTGAAACAGATGAATCCAGAATAAATTCTCCACGACAGAATACAACGGAATATACCAGTGTATCTACTGCAAAGTATTATGTGTACTGTTTTGATCTTATCACCATTAAAGCATTTGGATCACTTGAGAGAAGATTTGCAATGACTGCTTGTTGTCTATTAATCACAGTTTGTACTCCTGTTTTTTTGCCAAGATCTTGGAGAACAAACCCTGAAGGTCCACAGGATCAGATTAAGTGGAAGTGCAGGTCTCTGTGGGCCCTTTTCACAGCATCTGAACTAGAAAACGCTGAAACTCCGACTGAATGCTGGACAGACGCAAGGGACGAACTGTGTGTAATTAATGAACACGATGAACACACGTCATGGGAAAGAGGCAAAATATGCGCTACATTAGGACAGAAATAATCTCTGTTGTGCTTAAATTATTTTTTTATTTATTTTTATACAGAGAAACTTTTCATTAACTCAAAACACACTGAAATTGCTCACACTAATCCATCTAGAGCCTAGCAATATTATGACATAAGAGATGCTATGATAAATTATGTCATACGTTATATTTTATGTGAGCAGAGTATCGTCAGTTTTTAATAACAATTATAAATTCCGATTGGGACAGCTGATTAGATGTTAACATTATGGACTGAATCATTAAAAATTCAAAATGTTCAAATATTGCACAGATATTTCTTTAAAATACTCTTTTAGAGTGTTTTATAATCTATTTTTGTAAATGTCAATAATCAGTGAACTCTTTTTTTTACTGTTTGCTGGCAGTTTGTTAGCGAATCTTTATATTATGAAACATGTCATGCATTGTAGAATATGTAGTGTATGACATTTTTTGTTATGTCATCCAATCCTCACTTATAACACTATCAGTTCTACTTTAATTGGCATTACCAGTCTGTTTACATCATACACTTGTAGACACACTCACCTAAAACTCTAACATAGTTAAGAAATTATCACTCCGACCCTCCCTCAGAATGAAAATGAATGCAATGTTGTACTAATAACTTTTATTATCATTCAATAATATTTATTATCATTAAATAAAAGGACCTACAGGATAGAATATCATAGGAGGAGGTAATCAATATGTTTTTATCTGTTTCTAACATGGTGTATATGGGAAAAAAAATGAGTCAATGAGGATGTCAGTGTTATAGTGATCCTGTCGTGTAGGATGTAGAATAAATGTCTGCCTTAGCAGGAGAAGGAAAGATGCGGGCTATGATTTTTTTTTCCCCCTCTCACATAAAACAAACAAAGTGGGCTGGCACGAAAGCACTCATAGCAGAGTGAGCCTTATCAGATCTGAAGCTCAGGCTGGAAAAACAGCATTACTGTAGAGCGAGCGTTCCCCGAGAGGTCTTCTCAAACGTCTATTCTACTTTCTTTCTCCTACTAAATGTTAATATGTATAAATACAACTTCTTATTCCAACATTTACAAAACTTTGAACAGGGGGGTAAAACAGCTGGACTGTGCTCGAGGGACCAATAAAACAATCTGGCATCAAAACGCAACTTTTATGTGTAAAAACAAATTACAACTCAACATACATAAGAATGCATTAACATCATCTTTTCCAAAACGAAGGTGTCAATTATGGTCCCACGAAATCAACACCCTCATGTGGTGTATGCAGTAGAAATAGGTAGACAAGGTAGACAACCAAATGCAGAAGAAATGCATAAACTGTGAAAATGAATGTCATAGATTTGCAAATGAATGTAAGTATTATTCTTTTATTCCTAGTGTAAAACATATAATTGTTTCTTTCTTTCTTTCTTTCTTTCTTTCTTTCTTTCTTTCAAAGAAAGAAAGAAAGTACGGGCTGAAATGTGTTTCGCAGAGTTTTCTGTCCCCCTTGCTTTCAGTGATTTGCTCAGACTGTTGCTCCAGCCCACCCAAGAAGCAGCAGCAGCCCATGGGCATAAATCTGAGAGCCTGACTCACAGTGGATTTAATCTACAGCTCTCTCTCTCTCTCTCTCTCTCTCTCTCTCTCTCTCTCTCTTATTTTTTCTATTCCTAACTCCTCCTTCTTGTCTTGCTTGATATCTTTCCCCTCTCACCAGTGGGTTATGAAACAAAACCCTTTCTCAGACTTTGTGAATAATATTATTTTGCTGAGCTGTAACTGGGCTTGTTATTGAATGCACTGTGTGAATATTTGTGCATGTGGAACGAATGCAACAAGTCCGATCACCAGTTGGCTAACTTAATACATACCCATCTTTAGTTTTTAATCTCTATTTAATCTCATTTCTGAGCAAATAAGTGAAGACAGAAAGCCTCACTCATGCCTGTTTTTCTGTTCATTACAATATTTCAGCTGTTATAGGGAAGAACAAACGGAGGTTTGATTGGACGCCCATTTGTGAAATTTAGGACGTGACAAAGTTTCTCTAGTCGTAATTGAGTGGTTTCTCTGTTGTGTCTAATTTGTCAAATACTGAAAATCCAAATGAGAAGAACAGGAACATCAGAGGTGTATAATTATACTGATGACAGCAAAAGAATCTGCAGTCTCCGTGGCAACCGGGGCGAATAATAAACACCACTCCCCCTCTTTTCTCAACGAGGTGGACATCAGTGAGTCATCACACACACACACTGTATTAAGCTCACAAAAACACATGTATAGAGTGAGAGAGAGAGAGAGAGAGAGAAAGCCCTTGTGTTTATCAGTAATTTCTGGCATGTGTTATCCTGTGTTTGATGTTTGTCTGTGGGTCTGGTGCTGCTCTATACCTACAGTTTTTTATACACGCACACGCAGACACACACACATACACACACACACACACATACACACACACACACACACTGACCGACTTACTAAGTCCTTAGACCTACCTCCTTAGATTTACCTTGTTACACCTTAAGGCCATTGTAAACAGGCTGCCCAATCGATTGAAAATGAATCAATCCTAAAGAAACACTGTCCTAAAGAAAGACTGTGGCACCACTACACCAAAAACTGACTTAAAACAAGTCATGATTAACTGATCTTCAGTTAAAGCTGGCTACTGACAAGCTTGTTGTGTCTTAGCATATGAAGCTTTTTAATTATTAAAAAAATAGATTACAAAAATAATAATGTGAAAAAAAAGATATGGCAAAAAAATTGTTAAATGGCTTGGCATCTTAATGGTGGATCTTTTAACCAGCTGTCAGTATCTTGCTTTGGCCTGTAGAGTTTAAGCACTTGAGCTAATGAAATTCACTGTCCTTTTTTCTCTGATCCAAATCGGAAACCAAAGTATTGACACGCAAGAAAGAGACTAAAAGATCGTAATTTTGTTGACTTTTTTCACGTGCGACTTAGGACCTGGGGGTTTTTTTGTGTGCGAAAGCCTTAAAATGTAAAACAAGAACAGTCTTAGCCAAAAAACGCTCCATCTAATACACCACAGGGTATCCCTTTCAGAAAAGGTTCTAAGTCTAACCTCTTTAGAAACCTACAACCAAAAACTATTCAAAGAACCTCTGAAACTCATTTTTCTAAGAGTGGTAGAGAATATATATGGACCTGACACCCCTGTATCACATCTGTAATATACTAACCACTAAAATTTCCCCCTGGGATCAATAAAGTTCTTTGAATCTTGAATCTTGAAGAACTCTGCATTCAACCTAGCAATCGGCAAAGTGTTATTTGTCCGTTCATTTCCTATGAAAGTCTCAGGCACAATGAGAGTGTAACATATGAATTGATATATTGTTCATACTAACAATGTGTAGTAAACCGAAACTTAAGAATTTCAATGTAGGATGTGTGACTCGCCATGTGTGAGTATTCGCTATAGTGGCATGGCTACAAAAGACAATCCTGGAGAGACATCAGCCTGTATGGCCAGTGAGTTAGTCACTCTTAAAGGTATATTCACTTCCCGCTAGAAAAACTGCCAGAAGAAAGAATCAAAAATCTGCAAGCATTAAATTCCTGAAAATAAATCTAGAAATAAAATAGATGCATATTAAGCATGTAGAAATAAAAATATTTAAATGCTGCTTGATTTTCTCTTTTTGCAATCTTTCACTGTGTTTTTTACTTCTGGAATTTTTCTCTTGCTTTTGACCTTTGACTAGAGATGGGAATTCCTGCTCTCTTCAGTGAGTCAGATCATTTGGCACAGCTCACGAATAAAAGCTGACTCTTTCGGCTCCCAAATAGCTCATTGGCTTTTTTTTTTTTTCTAGTAATTGTTGAGCAGTAATTGTTTTTCCTTGCCAAACTATGGCTAAAATTGTTTAATGAAATTTTACCCTTCCCTTCGATTAACAAAATAACATTGATTTGCATTTTATTTCATAAATTCTATTTGAATTGTTGTGAAATCAAGGAAGGATCTCTGCTGTGCCTGAGCTTCATTTACATTTATCCTGATATCTGATCACCTTCCTTCATACATTTGTCTACATACAGTACTTCTTCTGCCAACAGAAGGTAGCGGATTGTCCCTGTGATACTGCCTCACACGCATAGCTAACAGTCAAACATGTCTCACCATTCATGCTAACAAACAGCTCAGATATTACAAAAAAGGATGCCATGGGAGAATTTCAATTAAATTACACTGTAAAAGTAATGTAATAGCTTGAATGTTCAAAAAAAAGGAAATACCAGCATATATCTAAGTCTGTCCTAAAGGTTCACACAGGCAACACATACACAAAACAACACATTTTTCACACATGGGCGAGTCTCAGAAGAAGGACAAGCTAAAGAAAAAAAAAAAAAAGGTTATTAGTCAAATAAAATTGGCAAATAACACACTAAGACATCTTCCTGTCTAGTTAAAAACAAGTGGAACTCAATGGGGATGCCTCCAACACCAACAGGTCTAGTCCTTCTTGTTATTAATTTATATGTCTGAAATACCTTTAAAATATACTTTGAACAGAAAAGAAGCTTTTGAAAAAAAACTATTTCAGACAGCTGACCTTGCTGTGACCTTGATTCCGTTTGGATCAATCACAAAGTCTTATCCGTTCACCTGCTGGTTACAATGACAATTCCATCTAAATTCTATAAACACTCAAACTCTAGTTGTTAAGATATTGTGCTAATAAGCATCTTGGACAGACACACAGACAGACCGACAGAATGATGTACAGGTGGACAACCTGGAAAAATAATGCCTTCACCATCTAGTGGTGGAGGTATAAAATGCTCCCAAAAAGGCAACAATGCCCCACTCCTACTTTTTAGAAACTCTCCAGTCAAAAGGACTATTCTAGTTAATTCTCAATTGTATGGTTTAACTCAATTAGCCAACTGTTTTGACCTGCAACAGAAGCCTAATTCAGGATACACTGCAATCAAAGCAGCTCCTCTCCTTTCCTCAGCCCCTCTAGAACAGATAAAGTTTCAGCACTTCTTTCCTGATTTTAAACTCAGCAACAGGCCTCATGGAAAGTTGCATAGCTAAGAAGAAAAAGCTGAAAAATCATGCTAAATGTGAGGTGCTTTAGCACCTGGAGCTCATTAACTACAGTATTATTACTAATATCTACCACATGGGCTATCTCAGAGCCACTCCCATTCAAAGAGACCAATCAGAGAGAAGAGAAGTTAATAGTAAACATATTAGTGAGTTAGAAACCATTTAAAAACTATATCATGGTGGAAAGAGTACTGAACCAATAACTTTATTTCCTCTAATACCTCTATTATCTGTAAAGATAACAGCCGATACAGCTATTAACAATACAACTAATAATTTATACAACTATTAATACTGCACATCAGTTCTATTGGAGCGGTGCTCTTTGGCCGCTTCTTTTGTCGGGGTAAGTCTGAAGTGATCATCCCAAGGCTAAACATCTAATGCCTTTGCCCTTTTGTGTCAAACCAACTACTTAGCAATACTGCTGAACCCCTCCCCCCCTCATTAAGTTCTACCGAGTAGACCCGAGTCACTGACCCAACAATCAATTGACAAAAGCACACTACAATGACATTCTGAGATACACCTGAAAGCTTCTGAGAGATTCTCCGCTTTAATGATGACATCCTATACTCACTACACCTGTAGTTTTGCAAGACCGAATCAAATTTTGCTACAAAAATCTAAGCACGTAGAACTTTAAACAGGTGCAAAGGGTAGAGAAAGAAAGAAAGAAAGAAAGAAAGAAAGAAAGAAAGAAAGAAAGAAAGAAAGAAGGCATATAAAAATACATCCACACTCATGTAGGCAAAGAGGATAAAAAATGCACAGCATCAGCCATGTCCTTTCTTAGGTTTTCCTGATCCACAGAATGAAGGACAGGAGAAAGACAAAAGGCTTGTGAGGGGATAAAGACACAGAGAGAGAGAGAGAGCGAGACAGAGACATAGAGAAAGAGCGAGCAGGGGACATTTACTGTGAGTCTTTTGCTCAGTCTGTTTCTGTCTCTCTCTGGCTGGCGCACGGATGGACAGCTGCTATTAAACTCTGATTGTTTCAGGTTCACGGGGTGTGAAAGGGGCTGATTGGGGGCTACGCTCCCTATGAGGGTGGTCTCCACACCGGAGGGAGGAGTGGAGGGGTGAAGCAAAAGGAAAGGCTCACGTGACGAGTGCATCTTGCTGCGCAGCCTGAAAAAGGAATCTAGCATGGAAAAAAACATAGCGCTTGATGCCGCTTGCCTGCTCCATGACACATACACACTCACTCACACACACACACCTCAGTGAAGCAGTAAGCGGTATCCCACCCACATGCATTTAGCATTTTCAACTAATCTCCTCACCCTGATTCCAAATTTTAAAAAAGGATCAAGAAAAAAAAACACATAATAAAAAAGTAGTTTTGCTCTACAACAATCTCAATCACAAACCACAAAACTGCAATTAAGTTTATGCCTGTGTGCGCTATGCCTGCAGATACTCAGTTCACACGTAAACAGCATCGCATGAGCTTAAAGAGCTCTATTACAGCATAATAAGCATGTGATAATGGCATAACAACTACATTCATTTGCGAGTGAAGTTTAATCTTGAGGTCTCCACCTCCATGTTAGCAAAAGGTGACACGCATACACCAGCCCCTTGACACCTCTCTGTTAGGAACTGAAGATGGTCGGGTAGGGTGATTCTAAAGAAAGTTCAGCTGTGTGTGTGTGTGTGTGTGTGTGTGTGTGTGTGTGTGTGTATGGATGGGTGGGAGGATGCTTGCTAATGAGAGCCTTTTGGCCTTAACACTGCTCCATCAAACACTAATAATGAATAACAGGGGAGAGGAAGAAACCCTACTGGGTCATTCTCACCTCTCATAGGGCAAGTTCAGCTACCATGTCAACCTGTAGCGGGGCACTGCCAAAGGAATGTGTGTGAATTTGTGTGTGTATGTGTGTGGGTGGGTGTTTGTGCGTCAGATCTTCACTGATTTACAATCATAATAGCTTGTCATCAGTCATTACTTGCTATGTGTCTATGTGTATACATACATATACAGCTCCGAATGCAAAGGGTACTGTACTGAGAAGATGCCAGAGGACACTGGCCTATCGGAGAAGGAGATGATTCTGGGCACTTTTAATTAATAATAACTGACCTCTGCATAATAATAATAATAATAATAATAATAATAATCATCATCATCATCATAATAATAATCATCATCATCATTTTAAAAGCACTAAAGTCAAAACCCCAAATAAGAAATTTACTTAATCTGCATCAGCTCCTTGCTCTTGCTGAAATACCCCCAATTTATGCAAACCACAACACAGTCATTTATGGGAAAATTTTTGTTGAGTTTAAGATGTTTAGGGGATCTAACCACAGTAAACGCTTGACTGAGCTCTTTACACTGCAATTATGAAGATTAGTAAAGCTTACATAAGCTTTTACACTCAGAACTCCGGATCTCCCCCCTCTTTCAAAACTTTACCATCGCTCTCTTTCCCTCATGTTTACACTGAAATGTTCAGATTCGCTTCAGATTTTTATATCCACTCAGAGAAATGACACAAAGTGAGGTAACCGAGGAAAAGGAGAAAAGAGGAGTGGATGTGAAAAGGTTGTTTTGCTCTTTTTTTCTTTTTACTGGAAGTGTACAAAAGATAACGTTCTGACACGTCATGCTGACATTGTCTCACTATGCTGTTGTATTCAGAACTGTGTTGGGGTTGTGTATATCAGAAATTAATTCAAATCAATTCATCACAGTATTCAGAAGGAGTTGATAAGTACCTAAAATTGTGATCAGTCTTCTGATTTTTTATATGTTTGCACTGGATCTTTGGGGCTAATGCAGCTAACTAGTAAGTGACGATTATGATAGGCAGATTATAACAGGCATGGCTTGCAACCTGCATATCAAATCATGTGTGAATGGATAAACAATATAATTTGTACAACACAAAATATCAGAATAAGGCTATATTAAAAACGTAGGGTTCAGGTTTCAATATGGCTGCTACTACATTTAAGTGATTTTTTGTCATACAGTGACAGAAACAATACGTCTATTTGTGTTTTATTGCAAAAAAGTAAGGGGGCAGATTTTTTTCAGACATTAGGTATATCTTAGCTGATGGACTTCTGAGATAAGTTGAAATTGTGCATAAATCCAATTTTTCCCAGAACCATTCTTTTAAATCCATCACCAAGATGGCAAGCCTGTTGTCTGGTCCCGGCTGTGGTGACGCACATTTGGAAAAGATATTTGCTCCTAAAGTATTTCAGGTTACGAGAAACAGCTGCTGAGGTGCGGCCCTCGAGCCACACAGGAATACCGTGACCTCCAGACAGAAGAAGGCTTCCTGGGACCTTCTATCAAATGAGTGAAAAGCATGTCACAGAAAGTGCTTGTTCTTCAGAAGTTGGGAATTATATATATAGCCTACAACTCCGATGCTCTGAGGAGCACATGAATATGGGAATACGGATGTGTTTGTCAGGATATATGTTAGCCAGGATCTGTATAAGCCTTTCTTGTAGGAAGCAGTAGAAAGCCTTAGCTGACCCCAGAAGACCACCGTCATACATTTTATTTCTGTCCGACACATAAAACTCTGACGGAAACTTGCAGGGATGCTGGTTGTGCAGGAATATTAATAAAACAAACATTAAACCTATATATGCAGCAACTTAAAAATCAGTCTTGAGGAGCATGGACTGTTAAAGGAGCACCAACTAAACCTCATCCCTGAGAGTGTAAAAGTCTTTTCTTCTCATCCAGTAAGCTTCTCAGCCTATTGATGGACTAGCTGGATGTGTTCGGATGTGTGTGTATGCTTACGTGCTTATGTTTCCCATCTCTAGTCAAGTGATTCTCCTCAGCAGTGTGTCATATAGAGACATGTTTGGTTTGCTAATCAATGCGCAAACACTGCACTTGATTAACACTCCAGCACACTTACTCAAGCCTTTCCACACATTCAGTCTTTTTAAGGTCTCATGGAAATACCATTGACATGTTCATCTCTGATGAGAAATTATTTATTCGCTCCAAATATTAATGAATTAATGTAAAACCAGAAAAAAAAGTTGGAACAGAGGCTTACCTTTCAGATTCCCGAGCTGTCCGCATCAGTTTGTGTGGCCCTAAACTTTTCCCTGCGAACAAAAACAAACAAAAACCTCAGCTTTCCCTAGAAAGAAGGAGGAAAATGCAGAGTTGAAGCTGAAAGCTGAGCGCGTCCCACCGGGGGTTTGAGAATTTCCAATAAAGCCCCTCTTTTTCTCCTGCTGGACACACGCACACAGATGGAGAGTCCAGGCGCGTGAACTTCAAATGTTCACCTCACTCCGGCACGCAGTCCTCCACTCCACACACATGGGACAAAAAACACATCCAGAAGAAGTTTCCCCTAAAGTCGGAGTTTGGAGTGAGCGGTAAACTTGCGCTCCATTTTGGGTATCCTGCTCCAGCGAGCCCGAAGTTTTCGAGGCAGCGCGAGCATGCGAGCTGAGCTCCGAGTCCCCCTCCTCCTCCTCCTTCTCCTTCTCCTGCAACACACTCCGAGGACCACCCCGAAACAGGAAGTGAACTTTCTGTTTTTCTTCAAGGAAAGAGAGAGGGAGAAGGAAAGCCTGACTGCTGAGGCTGTAACTTACTCCTCTCCTGTTTCAAGCATCTTCTACTGAAGCTATTTCTAAGTAGACTACACGACTACTTTTAGCTTTAACTACTAATACTACTATTACTACTACTACTGATAGACTACACGGCTATTTTTAGCTTTAACTACTACTACTACTAATAGTACTATTACTACTGCTACTGATAGACTACACAGCTACTTTTAGCTTTAACTACTACTACTAATACTACTATTACTACTACTACTGATAGACTACACGGCTACTTTTAGCTTTAACTACTACTACTAATACTACTATTACTACTACTACTGATAGACTACACGGCTACTTTTAGCTTTAACTACTACTACTGCTACTAATACTACTATTACTACTACTACTGATAGACTAAACGGCTACTTTTAGCCCTAACTACTACTACTGCTACTAATACTACTATTACTACTACTACTACTGATAGACTACACGGCTATTTTTAGCTTTAACTACTACTACTACTACTACTACTACTACTACTGATAGACTACATGGCTACTTTTAGCTTTAACTACTACTACTGCTACTACTGATAAAATACAGGGCTATTTTTAGCTTGAACTAGTACTACTACTATTACTACTACTACTACTACTACTACTACTGATAGACTACGCAGCTATTTTTAGCTTTAACTACTACTACTACTGATACTACTACTATTACTACTACTACTACTGATAGAATACACAGCTATTTTTAGCTTGAACTACTACTACTACTGATACTACTACTATTACTACTACTACTACTGATAGAATACACAGCTATTTTTAGCTTGAACTACTGCTACTGGTAGACTACACAGCTATTTTTAGCTTTAACTACTATTAATATTACTACTACTACTGATAGACTACACAACTACTTTTAGCTTTTACTAATACGACTACGACTATTACTACTACTGATAGACGACATGGCTACTTTTAGCTTTAACTACTACTACTACTGATAGACTAGACGCAAAATAGGCTGCAACAGACCAAACATGTCGCAAACATTTTGCAACCAGGAACCCCTTCCAGGGTAAACTAGTTTGCAATGACCCCCTTATGATCACAGCACATATTTAATTCTAAATCAATAAGGCAAATATGTGCCATCATATTAATTTATTCAAGAAATTACACTCTGAGAAATAATTTTTAGCAAGCTGTACTTTTCCTTGTTACTGGGGTGGTAAATGTGTGGTCACACACACCTTTAGTGTGTATCTTTTCCCTAGAAATCTTTAGCTTCACTCTAAAAACTAATTCCGATCCATTTATGTACCTTAAATTATTTTTAAATGGTTACACTATGTGCATGTTTCCAGTTGAATACTACATATTAAAAGTAGAAAAAGGTACTGCTCCGGTGACAAGGAAAAGAACAGTATGGTACTCTAAGAGGGTAGATACTTTTATTCCTGTATTTTCCACTGCCCCAGATGTACATTTGAACCACCGTGTATCATATTAAAATCACTTCCTGGTTTTAATTATGAAATTACAGTTAAAGCAAAGACTACTTATATATGTTTTAGTTATCAAGCTTTAGCTTTACCTCTTTCATTTTTAACTGACCAGTCAACTAGGCTTACAACTATGATAATAATATAATGACCCTAAACTTGTTGCTAGTTGATAGTAATCTACGTCACCATTATGTAATATAAAAAAAGCAAGATAGCCAGGGACTTTCTGGACATATCACTGAGCCCAGACTCCACTTTGAGCACCATGACAACAGACACGCAAACTGTCCTGTAAGATCTTGTGATTACACTCTCAGAAATAAAGGTGGCAAACTCCAATTTTCCTTGTCACTGGGGCACCTGTACTCTGAATCTCCACTCCATCCATCCATTCTCTTTACCGCTTATCCGACACAGGGTCATGGAGCCTATCACATGGGACTCGGGGCACAAGGTAGGCGACACCCTGGATGGGGTGCCAACCCATCGCAGGGCACAAACACACACACCAATTTGCGCACTACAGACAATTTGGAAATGATGATGATGATGATGGTAATAATAGTAATAATAATAATAATAATATGATGATGATGATGATGAGAATAATAATAATAAGAAGAAGAAGGAGGAGTAGGAGGAGGAGGAGGAGGAGTCATGCGTTGTAAGCAAGTCTGAAGTTTTTATATGAACTTATGCATGCTGAAGGCAGAGGTGTGTGGGCTGAGCTGAAACGCTGTGTGTGGCTGAGGAGAGAAGAGGAGAGTTGCAAAACCTGGACTGGAGTCTCATACGTCACATGTCCGCATGTAGCAGCCGAAGAGAATGGAAACCGTGCAGTCACATCCAGCTGCTCTTGGGACAGACATGCGACGAGCAGGAAGATCTGTCAAATAGCTATCCATGAATATACTGTCTATTATGTGTGTGTGTGCACGTGTGTGTATGCATGTGTACAAGTAGGTTATGTATATATAACTGCAGTCTACTTCAGTATTCATTGTAGATAGTAGTAAAAGTAATAAAAGTAAAGTTAAAGTAGTAGAAGATAAGCAAGGTACACAAAGTTTCTGTAGAAACAGGAGGTGACAGCAAAGTGGTTCAGAGGCTATAGGTTTGTCCCATTTATTTTATTTATTTATTTATTTTTTGTTACATTATGTAATTTGTGTTTTAAGTAAATATAATTTATCCTTATTTGCAAAAATGTCACCACTACCTACAACCTCAGAAGCACTTTGCATATACAGAAATGCCCTGTTTCTCTAGACACTTTCTGTACTTCTCATAACTTTTACTACACCTACAACAATTACTTAAATATACTTCAGGTACAGTTATTTAAAGGTCTATATTTATATCTATGCCTAAACAAGAATCCAGCAAGGAACTGCTGTATACTTCAGTAGAGATAGTGGTTGTAGTAAAAATTTAAGTGTAGTACACAAAGCTTCCAGAGAAATAATACATTTCCGACAAACGTCTTTCATTAGCTGTGCAAGCAAGAGGATTACAGTCAGGTCCATAAATATTGGGACACTGACACAAAAAACATTGACACAATTCCTACACCATTCACCTGATTTGGATGTAAATACCCTCAAATTAAAGCTGACAGTCTGCAGTTAAAGCACATCTNCATTGTGGTGGTGTATAGAGCCAAAAATGTTAGAATTGTGTCGATGTCCCAATATTTATGGACCTGACTGTATGTGGCTGTAGGAGGTGAAACCAGTAGATATACGAAATGAAGGATTTCTCCTTTCTGCTGGCAAGACACTGCTAGTTTTTACTAAGGGGGCAATAATGTGAGGAAATGTAATGAGAAAAAGCTCACCTACACTCTTGGAACTTTGGAACCACAGAGAATGAGTGTCATGTTTTGACTACAGCTATTATATCATCACTCATTTTGAATATCTACTGGTTTTACCTCCTACAGTCTCAGTAGCACTTTTGCACAGCTGAAGAAGGAAATTTGTCCAACATGTCCTGTTTCTCTGAACTTTGTATACTATATATTTTTCTCATTACATAACTTTGTATACTATATATATATATGTATATATATATATATATATATATATATATATATATATATATATTCAGATGATTTTATTTGGCCTGCATCAAATATCAAATTACCCATTTAAAAATGTGTATAAAACAATTGGAGCCTTCCATTGAGTGTAAAACTGGAATTCCTCTGTAAACTCTCTGGCTAAGTTCTCTTGCTCTTGTCAGGAGCAGATTGTGAATGAGAGTTGAGGCTGTGTGTGATACCATGGGCTTATTTTCAGGCAGATGCTATGGCCATATGCCAGGTGACTTTAGTTATAACTACTGTTCTCTGTTTCTCTCTTTTATCTCTTTTCTGCCACCCCCACTCCATACACATATGGTCCAGCATATGAAGAGTTCTGCATTCAGGATGAGTTGAGTTATGAATATAAAAGCAGAGGAGACTGAAGATATTTTGGGTTTGTCCATTGCTACTCAACATAATGCTGCAGTTTTATGTATTTTGTATTATGTATATGTCCTAAGAGTGCCATTATGTGTACTGTACATACTGAATGTATGACAGTACATGTGAGTGCATGTATACATGCTTCTACATGTAAAGTAGAAGATCAGCAACCTTGTCACGCTTAGAACAGAGGCAACATTTGCTTGATCTAAAAGCAGACTTCAAAGAGGCTTTCAAAAGAAATTAGTGAAGTTCAGCTTTAGTACTTCAGGCTCAGATAAGATACTGACCACCTGTGCATCCAGTGAATTGGAATAAGCAAGCTGTAGCTTGGTTCATAAATAGTCTAAAAATTGCAGGTGTCCATTCACAGATGTCTGGCCGAGCTCAGTCAGAGCTTTGCGGATTAGTACAATGGCATGCCATAAGCCAGAGCAGAAGCTAATGTGGCCAATCTATTCATGGAAGTGATAAAGTGAAGACCCAGCTCTGTCTTGTTTATGTTTGATAGGCCATGTTCATGAATATGGTCATGATCCATTTTAGTATTATTAGTATCAATAAAGACAAATCAATGCAATTGCAGGATTCTTTCTACTTTTTTTTAAAAATTATTTCACTATAAACCTCAATTTGATTTGAATTGTTAGAATCTTCAATTCTTGTTTAAAATCATAAAGCTGTTGGCTCCTCCATGGATACAGCTACATGCAGAGAGAGTGTGTGTTAAGGTGTGTACATTTAGGCAGTACATCTGTTGCCTGAGCATTTTGCTGTACAAAATCCACACCATCGTTATGGGATTTGTTTTTCCATTGCAGATGGGCTCATGCACATGTTTTCTTCCCATTGGCCCAAGATCCAGAGCTGCTACCGATATACCACACACAGTGTCTCATATAAAAGGCAGCGTCTCCCCTTCTCTCCCAGCTTCTCTGTTCCACCCCTGTACAGCAGAGCGGAGAAGAGGAAAGACAACAGAAGTATGAGGAGAGGAGGATGAGCAAAGACATTCTGCAGATATATACTGAAAACACACTGGAAACTGCAAATGTAAACTGCAAATACAGGTAAGTAAGCTCTGATTAATTTCATTTCCAGCTGCATGCATTAATTAGGAATTGTGATCAGAATGACAGATAAAAATAATTAAAAAAATATTTTTTTGCTATTTACTAAAACAGGCAACATGTCTTAAAATGTTTGTCAAATGTAATAAGAGTATGCTATTTTGTGTTACTGGTCTGGGTTTTCACAGCATAGTCAATCTGCATATTGATATAATGAATCTTTTTTTTCAAGTTGGTTAAACCATTTTTAAATAGTAATGCAGTCTATGGTGCTTGCCCAAACTAGCACCTCTGAAATTAATTTAACTGGAATCCAAAAAATATCATAGTAATTTAATTAATGCGTTCCTATTTTTTATGTGTGAATTTAAAACACAAGTTACCTTCACATAATTAGGTATATAGGCTATTTTTAACTTCCATTTATACCATGCAGATAAATATACTGTATATTCATGCGCTTCATACTGGATATGATGTAAGTTATGTTCATATAATACAATTATACTGTATATTATTATATGTTTTATAAAAGTTTGAATGATTATTTCTTTTGACAATGTACTTTATTACATATTGAAATTTTCTAATGGACAAAGAAGTAAAAATAACAATTACAAGAAGTACAAATAAATATTAAAACACTAACACAATAATGCTGTAAATAGCAAGGAGTCTTGATTTAAGGATTAATCGAAGTCTTGATTTATGGATTAATGGAAATAAAAACATATGATAATTTTCTGAGTAATATTGTGCATATTCAACATCCATGATACATTTTCCACCCAGCAGAGGGCAGTGCTACACAATCTTCTCTCTGAAAACATATCAGAAATACTTAATTCCTAGGATTGTTTTTACCTCATCAGCTTTAACTATTTGTATGCAGTTATATTACTATTCTAAAAAATCAGTGTTTTAACAATGTCATGCTGTATTACATAATATGGTCACAGAAGGAAAACCAACAAAAAGATTATTCAAAGATGATGAAAAATATGAAATATAGGCAGTAAATAAGCCTATAATACATGTATATGTGCAAATAATAAGTGCAGATCACACTAAAGTTACAGTCTGAAACTTAACCTTGAAATGACCCCTTGCTTTCCCCTTTGGGTAGATAATACAAATTCTCTCTTCACACAATGGAACCATCCACAGAGGCACCTCCCAAGGGCACCTGGTAGCATGTATCCACTTGAATCTTAAAGAATTAGGTCTCCTTAGCAAATTATATGAGTGGTTGAAATCCTTGTGCCGGTGGAGGTTTACAGAGTACATCGCCTGTGACATTAATTCCCTGAGAAGGATCACTCACTAGAATAAATCTACTAGTCCTTATTACAAGCACTTGCTGCTCTGTAAATGACTTTTCATGCCCTAACTACAGTGAGAGGAAATAATTATTTGGACACTTTTTGTTACTGAATATACTTCTAGTGCATATATCAACTTCAACTTTACAGATATAATATAAAAGTCTTTTGACTTTTTACCTATGAACACAAAAGTATGTATTCATAAGCATGAACAAAGGTTGGTTTTAAAAAAGAAATTTGGAAAAAAAGTATTGAGACACTATTTAAAAAAAAATGCATACAGTTGTCATGGTAAATTGCACCTGGTGAGAAGACTTCATGCAATAAGTAGTAATCATGATGAAGGTGAAGGAGCTTCCTAAAGTTCTCAGGCACATCATTAAATAACACTTGAATGGAAAAAGCTACAGAGCCATAGCAATGAGCAAAGACCTTAACCATCCTTTTTAGTACAACTGATTTGATAATATGCAGGTGGAAAATTCATGGAACCACAGGAACCATGCAAGATTTCACAACGTGTTCTCAGACTAATAATAAGGAATGTAAGAGAGAACCCTACAGGAAGACCCGAAAGCAGCAGGAACATCAGTTCCACAGAGAAAAATTAACTGCACCACAGTCATTTCTGTTCCTACACCTCACGCAAAAAGCATTTAGATTAAGCTGAATTCTGTTGAAACAATATACTCTGGGAAGATGAAACAAAAATTTAACTCTTTGGTAATAATTCCACTCATCAACCAAGAAAATGAGTCTGGAGAGAAGACCCCAAACATACAGCCAAAATAACTCAAAAGAGCCAATGTATGGTTTAGCTAATCTGCTAACTTGAATCCTACTGAATATTTTTAGAGAAGTGTGAATACTTGTAATATTGTCCCTGGTCTTAAGATTTTTATATATATATATATATATATACTCCTGAACAAAATCTTAAGACCGGGGGAAGCATTCCAAGTATTCACATTTCGTGCTGGTGGATCATAACCAGGTTGTAAGAACTGCTTCAAAATGTCAAAAGAAGAA
>CM074946.1:10114163-10146384 GCA_037577455.1 Pangasius macronema
GTCTTAAGATTTTTTTCAGGAGTATATATATATATATATATATATATATATATATATATATATATATATATATATATGTATGTATACAGTATATGCACTGAAAATGTATACAATAACAAAGCGTTGAATATTTGAATACTGTATATGTCCAAAACAGCTTGATATGATAACAGTGAAGCGTACTGGTATACTAGGATAAAATAATTTACATGTTTACATCCTTAGACACATACACCCACAATATATATTGACTTATTCTTTACTGAACCTAGGAATCTAGGTGTGTCCCTATCCAGTAAACTTATTGTAAAAAAGTGTAAAGATAGTTCTGTAAGATGGGGTGATCAAATGCAAGACGTGGATTATCTCTGAGCAGGGAAATAACCAAGCTGTGTTGGACCCACCAGGTCACCTGGACTGGAGCTGGGCACCAATGCTTTAAGATTTGTTCAAATCATAGTAAAATGTCCTAAAAATGCAATTCATTCCAGCCTTATGTAATCACTTGTGAAATCACAAGTCAAAAGAAGCTGGCTTTAGGCAGGGTGGTGGTATCAGCAGGTGTTGTTTACTAGCAGACCAGAGTAACTGGAATGGACCGTAGACTTTTATGAGTTACTTCATGTAGGCAGGTGAAATTCTTCTAGTAACCTAAAGGTGACCATCAAGTCCTTGTAGCCAGTGGAGACAGTTGGCTGATTATTCATTGGATCAGTTTTGCAGCAGTTTAACAGGTCCACACTGGTAGCTTGGCCAGCCTTGTAGAACAGTCTCGAGGTAACAAGAGTTTGGATGCAGTGTTGTATCCTGACCAGAACAGTCTGATTTTCTTACATGCTCTAATCATCTATGGCTACACCAATGTACATAGGAGTCTGCAGTGGTAATATTGACAATAAGACAAGCTTGACAGTGAAACTGTATTGAATCGGAGTAGATATCGGTATGGCAAGAAGCTGAGAAGAAGTTATGAAGATAGTTATCCTGTATTCAGTCTGTGAGGTATCTTGATATTCGTACCAAGCAGGGCAAAAAAATGTACTTTTTCCTAACCCTAACCCAGTCCTTAGGAAAACCATGTTTTGATGACAACATAATAAATCTGAATACTTAAATATCCTAGTTTGGATTTGATTGATGGCACAATCATATCTGTATTTTGTATCACAAGATGTTTATTGTAATAAAATGGACTTTATTTGTAACCTAGCTATAAATCTTTTGATGCCACCTATTGATCCTGTCATAGATTTTTTTTAAGCTGGAAAATGTCTTATTTTCTCTGTTACAGAAAGTAATTGTCTGTCATTCTATGCATCATTCTTTCTCTCCAGAAAAATACAAAGTTGTAGTCCTGAAAGAAATTGCAGCTGGCATCTCAAGTGGTGAGGAAAATGTCTGTTGGCAAGAACATCTAAGACAGCAAAAAGTTTGCAGATAAAAAGGTTTACAGTAGCCATAAATGATTGTAAAGTTTGAATGAGTTGATGTCTCCTTGTAGAGCCGAATAACTGTGCACAGTAATTAAAAGCCTTTCTGGCCATGGTTATTAGAAAGTTGGCAGACGGTTCTCGCAGTTACACTGTAGAATTATTTTACATGATTTAAAATACCCACATCTCAGTTAGTTATCAGTCCCTTCTGGAATCAAATTAGGTTAGTGCAGGAAGTGAGTTTGATGTCCGAAGCATGTATCTTTAACTGTAGGCCCTGACTTGTTCATTCAGCTCTCACATGCACTATCACCTATCAAGAAAGAAGCTCCTGGCAGATTGTTTCCATAAAGTTTTACAGTGAAATACTCATAATGTCAAGTGTGATACTGGTGGATACACAATGCTTGTCTTTATTTACATGATTTTTCTATCCATTAAAAATCCTATGGATAGAGAATCCTTTACGCACATACAGCATGAAGGACTTCTGCATATAGCTGTATAGTCTGTAAAGTTTTTCTGTTCACATGGACAAATGAGAATGAAGGGTAAACACATTTTCATTGATGTCAGAAAACCTCCCAGTGTTTGTCCAAATGAATGATGGTCTAATTGCTATCCAAGTGCTTACTTGTGCTTCAATTAAAGTTGTATACACTGCATCATCTACATGCCACAGACTGATACCATCATTTCTAAAGACACAATTATATGGATACGCTGAGTTGCCTGGGCTGTTGATTCAGGAGAAGGTCCATTACCAGAGGATTCTCCCTTAGACTTATATAAAAGGATCTTGTCCTACGTCTTTTCGCAAGCTACTTTCAGAAGATGGACTGTGGACCTCTAGTGGCCAAACAATGTAGATCCAGTTGATGTTTGAAACAGTAACCCCAAAATAGTGCTGGCCATACACCAGGTCCCCCTTCCAGCCTTCTTCATGGGTGCTTCTGATTTATTTAAATTCACTTCCTGGCTTCCCTTTTCTCTGAAGTTGCTGGAAGAGCATGAAAGGATGACATTCAAGGACAGAGGACTCAACAGCAAACGTATATATGCCAAATGAGACACGTATGCACTCTGAAATATCACTTATTAACTTCAGTGTCACACAGCTCCAGATTTCCATTTTGATCCTGAACTTGGGTTACTGTCTGTGAAGAGTTTTGCATGTTCTCCAAGTGTTAGTGTGAGCTTCCTCTGGGTTCTCTGGTTTCCTCCCACTGTCCAAAAACATGCAGGTAGGTGGACTGGCTATACAAAATTGCCTGTAGGTATGAGCAAATGTGTGTGTGCATGGTGCCTTGCAATAGACTGGCATCCTGTCCGGGGTGAATTCCACTGTCTTGTGTCCAGAGTTTCAAGGTTTGGCTCTAGATGCACTGTGACCCTGACCAGGATAAAGCAGTTACTGAATATGAATTAATTAATTCATATACATATAAGTAGGCTGTTTGCAGTTACTGTTTACTGCATCATTGCTGGATGCAGATTTTAGCTAGCATACACAGTAAAAACTGTACTAGCTTGTTTTTTTGTTTTTTTTTAGTCTTTTATTTTATTTTATTTTTTTTTACCTTTTTACATTTTGCAATTTCCTACAGAATGAAGGTAATAATAGTCACCTCCCTGGCAACTGAGAGTTGATATTGGTGAGTAGTTGATTGAAGAGTGACTGTGATGTAACTGTTAAAACAAATCAGGTAACTGGGTCTAGAGTAATGGGATCAGCACAGAGCTTTGGAAGTTATTTCAAGTGGCTTTTGTAATGCACTCTGGGAGGCTACTAGCACAAACAGTCTTCGTGTGGCCTTCATGTGATACATGATTGTAGGTCTGTATGATATGGTTTATTTGCAATACTTCCCCAGGCCACCCCAGAGAACAGAGTATTAGGCTAATATCTAGTCTATCTCTGCTGATTGGTATGTAGGCAAGAGGTTGTTTTGAGTACAGAAAAAAAGCATTTTAGTTGAAAGTATACAGGCTGGGAGAATCGATGTTTGATAGGTAGCAACAATGTTAATTTGCCCAATAATTCCTTTACATAATCAACTAACCTTTCTTTACTCTGCAGAGCCTAGTTGGACATTGACCCACCAGCTGGCAGTCATTTCCACATAGTGCTTGAGAGCCATCACTGGACACAGACCTGGCCTGGGCTCATTTTCATCATCCGGTCGATAGGTATGTTGGTATACTGCAGCGTTAACATATTTGGTAGGAATGCTGGGTTTGTCCACAGCATGACATTTTTTAAAACTCTGGTCTCCAACACAGACACCGCATGTGACCAATACACCTTGCAATTCACTGGCTTGTCTGACCACAGTGATGGCCAATAATCAATAAAAAAGCTGTCTTAAGTAAAAGCCACTTTATATCCACATCTTTTATTTTTCATTACATAAACTACTCAGCACGGGAAAAAAAATCATGCAGCTGTAGCTGTGGACAACTGTGCACCAAAACATCCTGACCAAAGGGTTTTTCTCTGCCCTGTCCATGAACCACACTGGACAGTGAGTTGTCTGTTGTGTGCAAACAGATCAATTTCCCCCTTAGCTAAACTACCTCCTTGTAAATTTGTCAATCCCTGTGGCAGTGGACTGCAGTGTGACAGCGACATTTTTTGTGGTTAACATTAGTCCTAGCACTTCAACATGCAAGATTAGGACATTTGCCTTGCTTATCATGTGTCATTGATACTGTCCACACAGCATCCAAACATCCCAGTTCACTCCAAAACTCTATGCCTGTGAACACTCCAGACCTGCTCCTTAACCAAAGAAAAAAATATTCACAAAAGGCTTGACTAAACAAATATGTTTTCAGTCTAGAATTAAACACTGAGACTGTGTCTGAGCCCCGAAAACTAACTGGAAGGCTGTTCCATAACTGTGGGCCTTTGTAAGAGAAAGCTCTACCCCCAACTGTAGACTTCACTATATGAGGTACCAACAAATAGCCTGCACCGTTTGATCTAAGTAGGAGTGGTGGATCACAAAAGACCAAAAGTTCGCTCAGGTACTGTGGCATGAGACCATTTAGTGTTTTATAGATCAATAGTAGTATTTTATAATGCAGTGTGAATAAGATAGGGGTGATGTGGTCATATGTTCTGGTTCTAGTAAGGACTCACTGCTGCATTCTGGACTAACTGGAGCTTGTTTATGCACATACTGGAACATCCAGACAGTAAGGTATTATAATAATCCAACCTAGAGGTAACAAAAGCATGAACTAATTTTTCTGCATTGTGTAGTGACAATATATTTCTTATTTTAGCAGTATTTCTGAGATGAAAGAAAACGATCCTAGTGATATCTACATGAGCTTCAAATGAAAGACTAGAGTCGATAAACACACCAAGGTCTTTTACTGCTGCAAATGATGAAAAAGAAAGGCCATCCAGAGTTACGTAATCAGAAAGCTTACTTCTAGCTGCATGTGGTCCTAGTACAAATACTTTTGTCTTGTCAGAATTAAGTAAGACAAAGTTAATAAGCATCCAGTTTCTAATGTCTTTTACACATTCCTCAACTTTATTAAGCTAGTGTCTGTCGTCTGGCTTTGCTGAAACATACAACTGTGTGTCATCACGCTGAACAGTGGAAGTGAATACCATGTTTATGAATAATTTGGCCCAGAGGTAGCATATATAAAGAAAAGAGCAGTGGGCCTAAAACAGAGCCTTGCGGGACGCCAACCTTTATCTTAGTATGTGAAGAGAAGTCGCCATTTATGTCTACAAACTGATAATGATCAGTCAAATAAGACCTGATCCAGGAAAGGGCCGTTCCTTTAATGCCTACTACATTTTCTAGTCTATCGAGGAGAATGGCATGATCAATGATATCAAAAGCTGCACTAAGGTCAAGCAGCACAAGCAAGGCGACACAACCCTGATCAGAGACCAGTAGTAAGTCATTTATCACTTTTATTAAAGTCTCCAACAATTAATGCTTTGTCTAAGGAAACAACCAGGAATTCAGAATATGGGGGGTCTGTAAATAATAATTAGTGGAATAACCTGGGTAGACTTATTTTTAGTGGCTACGTATGTTATATTAGTATAAATAACTTAAAATGCATTGAATTTATGGCTAGGTTTTTGTGTGACACCTAGATTATCATTATAAATGGGTGCGATGCCTCCTCCTCTGCCAGTTAGACGGGGTTGATGTATGTAACTGTACCCGGGAGGACTAGCTTCATTTAATGCTACATATACATTTGGTTTAATCCAAGTTTCTGTTAAACACAGTACATCAAAAACCTGATCAGTAATAGTTTCATTAACAATAAGCACTTTAGATGTAAGTGATCTAATATTCAACAGTCCTAGCTTCAGATCAACAGTGCTGGCTACGCATTCGGTTTGATTTAATTTTATGTTAATTAGGTTACTAAAACAAACTGTCTGAGTATTTCTACATTTTTGTTTAGCTCGGGGAACAGACACAGTCTCAGTACAGTGGAGCCTAATGCCGAGTTCACACTGGACGATTTTCAAAGTTGTCGGGTAATCTTGGTTTTCATAATGCACGACTATCTGGGGTAGCATTCAGCTGTAGGAACCTGCTGCCTCAAAACACCCAGTTGGGATATCGGATTGAACGAGATGATAGTCTTATGCTCCAGGGCCTGGCTTAACTTTTTGGAAGGTATTTTCAGCCTGAGATGTCTGGTGGACTGCCACTACATTTAATCAGGGCATAGTTGTGGGTGGTGTTTGTATCAATGATTTCTGTGTAGCTTCTAGTGTTGAATTGCGTGTTGTAGTCTGACATGAGCCACTTCCCATGTCTATTCACTTTGACACGTTCATTTATAAACTGCAGTAACTTTAGACAATTCCTCAGACCACAGAAACCTAATATGTACTGAACAGCATGAATCCCATAGATGAGTCTGTCAGTGAATTTGTAGCAGATTTATCTCAGGGAAGGAAATAACTGTATTTATGTTGGTTGTTACAGCAAAATGACTGTAAAAAAAATCTCCTGTGGATGGTACCCTGAGTATAGTCTGGTACAGATATCTAACTGTTTACAGGAAACGTTTCATATATTTGAAGTAAATTGTACCACTCTGATACTCTGGGATTCCATAAAACCCAAAGACCTCAAACAGCATTTTAGCAGTTTCCAGTGGGGCCAGAGGGGACAGTGTGGGCAATGGGGAATTTGGGTATCAGAACAAGTATGTAGGCTTTTGACAATTAATCTATGATGAAAAAAATTGTGGTTTGAGCTGTAGGTGTTCAGAGATAAAACCCAATACTGACATGATGGCAAGTAACTCTCTAGGTTGTTGAAAACACAGGCACCAATAAATTCTTCTAGATCCACTGGGACTAAAGGCATGGGGTATCTGTATTTTACTGATACTGAGTTTAAATCTTGATAATCAATACATTGCCTGACCCTTCTTTCTTTCTTTTCATTGTATTTCTATATGTTCTTCCATAGGCCATGTGTCAGAAATTGAAAGAGGTATTCTTTGCTATGAGGATAAGCAGCCCTATGACACAGTGTCAGGGTGATGAGAAGGTAACTTAGATGCCTTCATTATACTAAATACTTCAGAAAGGCCACTACTGACAGAGAGAATCTGGATAGAGGTATCCATTTCAGGGCCTTGGACCTGAAAGTGTTTCACTGGAGATTTAAACAATTGCAGTAACTATGAGGGCCCTATGCTGTTAATTCCTCCTTCATGCCACAGGAAAATTTTCATGTCAGGAAAAAATTGTTTTCTGCAGACTTTTTTTTTTTTCAGAATTAATTCCTTAGTGGTGATGAAACTATGCTGCTGTCCTTGTGTGTGAGATTGCCAAGTGTCTCCTTTGAGTTCAGACCGCCGACTATAGCACCACAGCAGCTTGGTATTGTGGTAGCAAATCTTTAAATATGTATTAAGTTAGCTTGTATATATTTGTCATGCAACACTTTTGAAATGTTATTAGCAGAGCAAAAACTCCTATGTGTGCCTCTTCACCAATCTGATTTCTGACTAATGAGACTATCTGTAGCTCAGTGTGTCATGTAAGAATCCTTTTAGTGCAGCACACTGTGTGAGGATTAATGGGATGGAAGATTATCTGTATGTGAGGACGCATGTGTGGGATTAGAGTAATTTAGTGGGTCTGTGGGTTAGTGTGTCAGTGTTTCAGTGAGTCACTAGGTTTCCCGGGATTACACACTTCTTTATATTAACCACACATAGCAGTCCCTTCATGGTTGTATATGCTTTCACACTCTGCATGTGGACTTTTCTTCACACAGATACACACACAAACCTGCACACTCATGCAACTAAAAAAAATGCATGCATACTTCTTTCCCAAAATGTATATTGTGTCTTATTGAAATGCATTTGCCCTGCAATGGATTGGTGTTCCATACAGGGTGTATTCCCACCCCGCATTCCTGGGACAGGCTCTGGATACACTATGACCCTGTCTAAAATAAAACAATTATTTGCGATGAATGAATGAAGGAGTACTGTGGAAAAATTGTGGGAACACATGCATTTCATGCCCTCAATTTATGAGGACTTGTTATTGGACAGTTATTACATTTGTCTGTGGCATGATTTCTGCACTGTTTTGTCTGAAATACACTTAAAGATGTGGACAAATTTGTTGGTATGGAATGCTTCATTCCTCCTGAAAATGATGAAATTAAAAGCAACTGTCTCATGTGTACCTGCATACCTTTGGTATGTCATAGACAGAGTAAAGCATAGAAAGTGTGAAAAGAGATAAATTATTGCTTATTCTACAAATATATTCTAAAATGGCATGGACAGATTTGTTGGTACCCCTAGAAAAGATTATAAATATTCAGATTATAGTCATATTTCAAGATAACTGTTTTCTTTAATTGGTATCACACATGCCCTCAATCTTGTAATTAGTCATTCAGCCTATTTAAATGGAGAAAAGTAGTCACTCTGCTGTTTGGTATCATCATGTGTACCACATTGAACATGGACCAGAGAAAGCAAAGGAGACTGTTGTCTGAGGAGATCAGAAAGAAAATTTTAGACAAGCATGATGAAGGTATAGGCCATAAGACCATCTCCAAGCAGCTTGATGTTCCTGTGACTACAGTTGCAAATATTATTAAGAAGTTTACGATCCATTGGACTGTAGCCAATCTCAATGGATGTGAGGAAAATCATCTCCAGATTGAACAGAAGGATAGTGCAAAAGGTAGACAAAGAGACAAGGAAAACTCCAAGGTCAAGGTATAGTGTCTGATCGCAGCATCTGTCGCTTTTTGAGTGCCAGTGGGCTCAATGGAAGAAGACCAGGAGGACTCTACTATTGACAGAAAAACATAAAAAAGCCAGACTGGAATTTTATTTTGACAAGCCATAATTGGACAGATGAGAAAATCTTGAGCATTTTGGCAAGTCACATCTGCTCTATGTAAACAGATGAAAAAATGAAACTTTCAAAGAAGAGAACACCATACCTACTATGAAACATGGAGGAGGCTTGGTTATGTTTTGCATCTACTTTGCTGTGTCTGGCACGGGGTGCCTTGAATATGTGCAGGGCACAATGAAATCTCAAGACTATCAAGGCATTCTGGAGTGAAACATACTGCCCAATTTTGGCAAGCTCTGTCTCAGTCACAGGTCATGGGTCCTCCAATAGGATAAAGACCCAAAACCCACAGCTAAAAGCATCCAAGAATGGCTAAGAACAAACCAATAAAAAACACATATTTGAAACAAAATCTAAATGCCCGATCTGAATCAGGAATCTATGGAATCTATGGAGCTGAATCATGCACTCTGGAGAAGGCACACTTCAAACCTGAGACAGCTGGAGCAGTTTGCTCAGGAAGAGTGGGCCAAACTACCTGTCGACAGGTGCAGAAGTCTCATTGAGAGCTACAGATACTCTAAAGGGTGTGCAACATAATATTAGGTTAAGGGTCCCATCGTTTTTGTCCATGCCATTTTCATTTGTTTTATCGTTTAAAATATTCTGTTGAATCAAAAATCTAAAGCAAAGTCTTTTGTCAGTTTCATGTTATTTCAGAGAAAATTGTGGGGGTTTTTGCATGGAAAGGTACCAACAAATTTGTCCACGTCTGTAAGTATAGCATGCAATTTGAAGAAAAACAATGAGATACATAGCATTTAAAGCACTACACAGTGAAATGCAATACAGCTGATCTGATAGCAATTTGTGGTGGTTTGCATTCAATTTATATACACATTTCTATAACTTTGATAAAGATTTTTCACTATGGTTCCACTAATAAGGTTCAACTAATATTAGTATTAGTTTCATTTCAATGTGTCTTATTCCTTTCTAAAGTTAAGTGAAGTGAAGTGAAGTGAAGTGAAGTGAAGTGTGTGGCCAAGTATGGTGACCCATACTCGGAATTTGTGCTGTGCATTTAACCCATCCAAGTGCACACACACAGTAGTGATGAACCTGACTGAAATCTTACTGTCCACCGAGTCCATGTAAGGACAAATGGGAAGTGCATCATATAGGATGAAAAATTTAAGAATGATAGACATATTTGGCCCCTTTCTCAGGTTTTCAACCTGACAGTTAGACTCAGGTTTTCCCAAGTGTTCACTGTGACACCCGGCTGTTGTATGAATGTCCCCAAGGTGCTCCATCTGAAACAATATTTTCAAAATGCACAACACATAGTGTAAGAGGGCTCCCTCCATTTGGAATACATTGAGGCAGCAGGACTCACAAAAGCAATGAACTACAACCACTGTAGTCCCTACAATCCTGATTTTAGGAAGCCTCCACAAGGCCCACTGTGTGATGTGCTGTTGAGCTTTGTGAAATGAAAATGTTGGAAACCTCTGTGGGATGTTTGCCTAATTCCAGCACCTTTTTCTGATGAATGTTGATGAAGCTTCTAATAGACCAATGATTGCAGCTGGCAAAGGCAGCAGGTGAAAACACTCCAGTTCCTTGATGCAGGGGGTGGAGTAAATACTACACAATAAACACATTTTCCACCACAATAAGTACTTTTTTAGTTATAGAAAATAACCAGCTGGTAAAGAAATATACAGAATATGTTGTAGTCAAAAGGTTGAGACCAAGACAAGACAAAAAAAAAAAAACCTTTATGGTTTACAAATCCAAACTGTATTATCATAGAGTGATGATGATGCCGGCATTGCTGAACTAAGCAGGCTGCAGCAAAGAAGTACCAGCGAGCTAAAGTAGGAATGCTGATTTCCGCATATAAAATAATGAAAATGAATTATGTCAATGAGTATTAAAATTGTTTTGTCATCATCTTTATCTTGAACATGTTCAATGTCCTATGCAAAACTGCACCATCCAGAGCCCCTTGCTTCTACTCTGCATGCTTTAGGACACTATGCCATGTGCCTGTGGACTGGACTGGATGTCTATGTTGAGTAGGTTATGCTGCCAGGAAGTGAGGAACAGCTGGAACGCTGAGGCAGTTACTCATACACTGCCTAGAGTTTCTGCCTCAGACTGAGCTTCCCTCTCTCCTCCAAAGTTTGGTGGTGGCTACACAATAACAAAATTGGCTTGTACTGCTCATGTATGCGCATAAATGAGGTACAGGTTGAGGCATACAATTCTTCGTCATTTACCAACACTTGATTGAGCTTGACACAACATTCCACTTGACACAACATGCCAGTAGGGGGGCAAAATCAAGACAGAAATGACAAAAGCACAATAGTTTAACCCATAAGCCTAATTATCTTTTTTATCTCACTCTGTTTTGTGCATAAATGCACCTATTACACAGTTAAAAGACTAATGAGCTATCTGTGATGACTGCATTCTTATTAACATTTGCAAATTACATATTAACTTACAATAACATTGCATGGTATTACTTACACTACTTAACCTGCTATACTTACTGTACATTCCATTGTACTCTCTTGAAGCTTTTCAGTCCATGCTTGCACTTTGGGACCAGTCTGCACCTCTCCTTGAGCCCAGTTGTAGCTCACTGCCTATCCCTCCCAAGCCACTGGTTCCTCCAGGTCTGTGTAGTACAGTTGGAAATCAGGCTGCTCTACCACTTCTTGTGCTCTAACCCTTCCTTCCTATTCTCACCTCAGTGCCAGCCTGTGAGACATTGAGACATTGTGGTAGCTGAATTCCCTGTGTGGTTGGACTAGTCTTCATTACTGGTTACTGGTTACTGGATACTGCTGCTGCCCTTGCTTAGGCTTCAGGGTATACCTAGGCACTAGCAGAGGTATTGACTGACCTTATTCTCAACCTTCAACTGTCGTTAACAAGACTTCGTAAATCAGCAGCAACCAGAGGTAGATACAGGCTTTGAATTTGCTGGGTAAACCTGACTGACCACCTAGGACTCCAGAGCCATAGTTAGTTGCCAGGCTTGAGGTTCTTCAAGGTGCAAGTGAACACCTTTGTTTGACTTTTCACTGGCATCTCAGTGATGTACAGGACTGGAGCATCACTGATGTAAAAGCGGAAATTGTTGGTAACCTTGTCAATGACCTTGTCGGTGATAAATAAAGCTCACCCCTGCCCTTGTGATGAGTCTCACGAGGTTCTGCAGAATCTATCTGATACCAGGCACTGATGAATTCCTCACAATCAGGCCATCCATGAATGCCCTTATTACTGCACCCTAACACTGCAGCCTTCACCAGCATGGTCATGGACTATGCAAAGAGGATTACAGAGATAATATAGTCACTTATGCTTCCACCCAAGGCCACTCCAATGTTAAACCTCCAGTGGTGACTTTTAGGTGGAAGCTGCCATAGTAGCTAAGGATAAGGTCCCTGATCATTTCAAAACTTTCTGTCATCAATTTCTTGGGGATCAAGCCATAGGCAATGGCCAGGACTAGCAAAATCACTACCAGGTCTCCTCTGTCTTGAGTCTGATGACCAATCCTATGTGTTCCAGGTAATCTGAACAGTTAGAACCCCATTTCTGCACTGAGGTGTCAATGTACTTCTTTTCTTATACTCCATCAGCTGCATGGCAAGGTATAGAATATCAGGATGGGATGCTAGCAAATAGATTTGTCTAGCATTAAACTGTTTAAACTGGTACTGTTACAACATTTAATTGATCATTCAATGCAATCCAAATTCAGGATCGTATTAGCATTTTTGGGTTATTTTGAAACCATGTTGCATCAGCAAGAGGACAACTAGAGACAGAGGGACAACGGAGGCTGCTCTGCTTGAGGCCCCTGAAATGGCCTCTCTAGCTAAACCCAAGGCCGGCAACATAGCCAAACCAGCCTTACTTGAGGCCTGAGTCACTCTGCTTCCTGACACTGGCAAGGATGTCATCACTCTGTTTTCCGAGCCCAATGAGGCCTTGCTACACCCCCTGGTCCTAGTGAGGGTTTTGTCTCGCTTCCTCCTGATCCCTGCAGGAACATCATCACTGCCCCTCCTGAACCTGGCAGCAATGTCATTACTTCAATGGTGAGGATATTGGTGAGGATGTTGTTGCTCTGCCTGTTGTTGATCCAATTCTCCCCACATTCACAGAGGATATTATTATCGCTCCACTTCGCTCCACTTTTGCAGTGGATGTGACCCTTGGTCCACCACCATTGGTCCACCTTGCCCCACCTCACCCTGCCTTGCCCCACCTTTGCAAAGAATGTCTTCACTTGTTCCGGGCAATGCCAGCCTCAAGTCAAAATGCTTGGGAATGTAGCAGTGAAAATGTGGTCTGCCCAGGCACATCCACTATGGATCATGCAGTCATGCTTCAGGAGCCACACTTTAAGAGGGGATTTCTGTTACAAATTCCTCCTCTCACATGGATGCTCTCTTTTGTTCTGATTTCATGTGCTTCTTTATGGCCATGTGCATTTGTTCTGATTCTAGTCTTGTCTCCACCCCATCCTGTCATTGGTGTGTTTCCTGATTGTGTCCAGGTGTTCTCTGTTGAATCTTTATATACCGTTGTGTCCTTTTGTACAGTCACCTGTATTTCTTAATTCTGAATATGGATTACCCTTATCCCATTCATACGACAACAATTCACTGACTGTCCATAATGAACACCACACTGATTTTATGCACTTATCCTGCTTCTGCTTCATCCATTTACTGAACGTTAAAATGCACTACAATTATTAGGTACAGGTGAACATATACCTATTCCCTATAGAACAGAAGGTGTGAAGTTTTTAGGTAGTGTTAGCAAAATTTGTTAACAGGTTATATAAATTCTCTTGGATGTCACATGTTAACACAGCTTGGCATTAAATAATCAAATAATCAAAAAAGACTTCCAGAGTACTGTTAAAGCCTTTAAATATTAGAAGGTTTTAAATAACTATTTAAAAAACTTAGGAAAATGTTACAGGCAAGGCTTCTGCCCAATGCATTATCTGTGGCAAGTGCATTAGCTGGTGACAGACAGGCTCCTACTAAGCCTTAGTTCAGTAACAGGTGACCTAAGAACATAATTTCTTACCTGTATAAGGAGACGTGACATATAAAACCTCTTTGAGCTGTTTTCTAGAATGTGCTGTGATTATCAGCCAGTAGCCCTTGTATAAGAAGCCATGCGTAGTGCTCAATACATTATGAATGTAAAGATTCACTATCAGTCATATGTTCTTAAAGATCTCAATAAATTTCACAGTGGATTTACATCTTGGAAAAAAAAGACGAATGTTTACTAGGCAAATATAAACGGCCCATAGAAAAACTAATTCAGGTGTTTGCCCAAGCAAACACACTCTTTGCCTTTCAGACATTATTGATTTTAAGTGCTCAAAATCAATAATAGAGCATGAATAGATGCCAACCGGACAATCAATAATATCTTATGAAACTTTTTAGCATTAAAAATATTGATATACTTTATAGTATTTGTAACCCCAAAAAATTCTTCTAGGCTAGTTATACTTTACCTAATTACTTTTCTTTTTTCAGATGACAAAAATATGGTGTCATGACAATATATCAGTTTTCAGATTTTGATATTTCTCAGAAAAACTCTAATAAACCATTTGCTTTAATAGGTAAAATATTTATTTTTTTTAAATAGAAAAAAATCAGGAGAATTACACTATAGAGTACAAGATTTTCAAAATATAATACTTTAAGAAAATAGCACATCCTTACAAAATTATATAAATTATATTAAAAATGAATGACTTTTCTGAGAACTTAACTTACAGTATTGCCATTCAGACATAAGTTACTGTGTATTTACCAGTACTAATGGAAATGGAAAAACTAAATAATATACACATGTGAATGATTGAAAAACAACAAAATAAAACATGAAAAACTTGAACAAACTTTCCTGGAAATTGTACATGTTCAGTTCAAACATGCAAGTTATAAAGGCAGAAGTTACATAAGCCTGGCATTAGAAAGACTTTGTTCTTTTTTCTGTGGCCCTGATGGTGAAATCAAGAGAAGTGTAAACATGGAATATGAAGCAAATGATGATGCCATAACCCTGAAACATCCCCATGCTAATATGTTAATATGCTAATGACAGGAAGTGCTTTAAATTCAATGAAAAGACAACTTGTTGCAAACCTTGGGGAAGTGATCTCTTTGTCTTTCATGGTTGGTGAAAAGTTTCTGCATTGGATTTTAGCATAAATTAACAATGTTTACAAAAAACAAACAAAATCTAAAAATCTAAACAATATCTAAACAAAAGTAACATGTCTAAAAACAAGTCTTAAGTTAATATACTTGAATAAAACATCTCAAGCACACAGGCACAAACACTCTCTCTCTCTCTCTCTCTCTCTCTCTCTCTCTCACACACACACACACACACACACACACACACACACACACACACACACACACACACACCATTTGCTAATGCTAATGCTTAACATAACCAAAACAGTACATAAAATGCTTTGAGAACTTTGGTAAAACATATCTCAGACTTACAATCCAACAGCAAGCAGACATCAGTGTGTCACATTTACCATCATGTCTTCTTAGACCTTCATTTCAGCATGTGGCAATAATTAAATGTTTACCCATCTCATTGGGTAACCAGGCAGAGGTCAGGCCAATGGCCTCAGATGAAAACTAATCAAACAGTACAGTGAAAAGAATTGGAGCCTCCCTATAAGTACTATAGAAGTGTCAATTCAGCAGTATTGCATTTATATATTTATGATGTAAATATCTTGCTTTGAAAGGGGTAAAGAACAGGATGATTTACTAAAGCAGCTTGGTTATAAACTCTGTTTAACTAGATTGCTTTATACTATTATTGCATATATTGTTTCCCTGGGTATTTGAATATGTATTTCTAATCTCAAACAATATCTCAGAAACCATCATGGTAAAAGTGCCTTTCTGCAACCTGAACTTGATTCTAACACTCCTTATTTGTTTATGTGCACCCACAGGACTCCACGATCATGTCAGGAACATCAGTCTTCACAATGCTATGCTGTGAGTTAAAATAGACCATGGAGAGTGGACGTCTCTGGATGGGAACACAGCAGGATGAGACAGCCGTTTGAATGCCATTGGCCTTCAGCTGGCTGAACACTGTGGCATGAAAGGAGGAAGCGATGCCTGGGGAGCCGGACAGGTGCTGCGGGCACTGGCCCATACAGTAGTTCATGTGATAGCCCTCAGGTGCGATGATCCAGTCCTGCCACTGGATATCCTGGAACTTGATGTAGAAGTCCTTCTTGCAGCAGACACTGACGTCATCACCGCAGCTCAGAGAGCGCTTGCTTACTGTGTGCTTGGGATCGTCATCACGGAGCTGCACCTGTGCCACCAGGTAGGACCTCTGGGATGCATCAGCACCACTCTGACTGCACAGGTTTTGGCCTCCCACTTCGCAGTGGACTTCCAGCTGCAATTGCTGCTGTCCACCATCCAAGAAGGCCTGCATGGTGCGGGTGATGGGAAAGGTCTGCCACCCACCCCGTGCTACCTCAATGCTGCGCTGAACCAGGAGGGTGCGGGTGCCACTGCTTGTGTCTGACAAGTACACCTGGGCAGAGACACGGCCAGCCGGGAGGGGAATGTTGGCTGGGCGCACATACACCCATAGGGAGGACTGCAGCACTTGAATGCTTCGACCTTGCTCCTGCAGAAACTGGAAGGACAAGATGGAGCTGATATCGCTGGAATCCACATCATCTGGAAAAAGAGCACTTTTTTTTAGAAAAAGAGACAGAAACAGATGCAGTAGTACTATAACAAGAAATAGATGGATCTTAATAGAACTGTGGAAGGGAGAAAGGGTAAAAGGTTTGAGGGGAATAAGCAATATCTGCATTTACTTTGTTTATATACTATTTTGACACAAATACAGAAGGAACTCATAAACATGACTATGTACAGCAGTCCTTTTTTTTCAAAACTACTTTACATGAACAGTGCAGATTTATGCAGAAGTCAATTCAACACTGGAGACTTTGTTCTTTAGTGTAGAATCGTCTGTTATTTTTCACAAATAAATTAACCTGCACCTTAAGTTATCTTAAAAGTCACAATTAGGAATTTGTAAAGCAAGTTGTAAATGTAGTTTCACATTCACGGCACTATGTGGGTCACAGCTGATAACTGTTAAAGCTGACACCAAAATAGCAGGTGATTAGATTCCATCATTGTACACTCTTAAAACAAAGGCTGTCCCTTGGGAGTAAATCTTAAAGGCTGTGTGGAGAACCCTCCAGATGAGTGTTTTCCTATGCACAATAAAAAGCTAAGAACTCTTAACTATCCAAAGAACCTTTGAAAAACCTTTTTTTTCTGTTGCAGCACTGTATTAAAAAGGTCTAGTATGTCAAACTATGACATCTCTATAGGCTACTACAACAGTATTATATTAGTAGACTATGTCACAACTCCTATAACTGATAGTATATATAAATAGTATGCCAACTACACTGTATAAATCTGTGCGTTCATTTATTTTAAAGTGTATAGCTGCGTCTGAAACTCCACTGACATACTGACACACTAAATAGTTTTAGTGTTAGTACTAGCTACTAATATTATGCTGGGTTCTAAAGTAGTCTTTGATCCCAAACTAAACTAAACTACGCTTCTTACCCATATTGGCAAAGCTGACGATCTCGTACGCCTGGTTTGTGTGCTGTGCGCTGTGCAGGCTGCTCTCCAGCTCCACCGTACCGTCCGCTCTGACGCGTCCCGCATGCAGCTTGCGCAGAGCAGTGGCGAGCGCAGCGCGCGGCAGCGTCTGCGTGATGTTGGGTCTCTCCCGCAGGTGCAGTTTGCTCAGAATCTGATTTTTGGCCAGCTCGATGAGGAGCTGCTCCTCCGAGCCCTTGTCCATGTGTTGAACGCCGCATGTGGTGCAGCCAGTCACCGCCCCTAGGCCTTCGGGTACGAGTGCGCTCAGCAGCACGAGCGACGTGAGAACAATGCCGCGCCACCCATCACCACACAGGCATGCCCAGACGGCGGGATATAAAGAAGACATCGGTGCAGAGGTTAAGCACATTTTAGAGACTTTTCTGACTTCAGGTTCTTTAGCATTAACAAGGATGGGGCTTTAAAAAAAAAAGATAATAAGCGCAAGAACTGGTGATGCTGTCGCTGAGAGGGGACTGTGACTGGCGGCTGACTGTGGAGGCCGGTTTGTGCCCGACGCAGAACAAAACTGGGGTAATCCACCAAAAGTTATGACACGTCCAATGAGCGCACCAATGAACGAGTCAGGACGCTCTAACGCGCGGGCGCGCACGCACACACTCAAACGGACACACACACACACAGATAGAGAGAGAGAGAGAGAGAGAGAGAGAGAGAGATGCACTGTTAAAAGTTACTATTGCTACCGTCTACGAGCACAAGAAAGCAAACAGAAGGGATACAATACGTGCCGTACAGCCACACTAGAAGGCCCAAATGCTGGCCCTTAGACAGCGCATCACTGGCATATGTGTGTGTGTGTGTGTGTGTGTGTGTGTGTGTGTGTGTGTGAGAGAGAGAGAGAGAGAGACAGAGAGAGAGCTAAGTCCAGAGCTCATGATCTTTATCCCAATGACCTCCATCCTGCCACACATCCAAACCAAACAGTCAGCTTAAGGAAAGCATGCGGAAGCACGTGTTGTAAATATCACGCAATCGGCTGTTCACCTCCATGGGAAAGAATAGACCTAATCTAACGGTTTTCAGGGTCGGGGAATGTAGGTAGCTATTTTTATATGGATTGTTTGTTGTTGAAACTGTGACTTGAACTCTGTCAGTGTGCTCTGCGCAAAACGCGCTTTCCACGTGCCGACGTACACGTAAAGTAAACCTGAAGTGAGAATAAAGTGTTGCACAGTTCAGTGTAAGTATATATGTCGTGCTGCTCTATTTGAAAAGCTTTAATATAACGAATATTAGCCTGATTTTCCAGGAAGACTAGGCGCCGCCTAGCGGCAGGACACTGCAGGTGCAACGCAGAGGCACAGGTCTCGGTCAAGTGTCTCCATGTGCTGTTATTTACAATCAAATTCGGTGGATATCCAGAAGTTACAGTGTCTCGGTAGTCGATCAGTAAAATGCATGGGACATTTTATATTTTACACTGAAGCTGATCAGAGAGACAGAGGCACTCCCTCATCTCCCTCCTCCCATACCCCCAAATAATCTGTTAGTTTTTGCGCAAACCAAAAGCCTTTGTGTACATGCAGGATAAGACATTAGCTGAAGCAAACAGATATTTTCAGGAAAAGTACACAAAAATACACAAAGGACATCGATCCCCACCTTTTGCTTCATCAGAACTTCATAGTCTTAATAATGTTAACCCTAAAGAGAGAGAGAGAGAGAGAGAGAGAGAGAGAGAGATGTAACATATTTCAATTAAATTATTCATCTGTAGACTTTATTTAAAAATTGACAGTGCAGCAGCACACTCCAGTTTCCACTAAATAACACAAAATCAAATAGTGTGTCTCAGTCTGGCAGNCAGTCTGGCAGATGAGAATAAGGTTAGAGGAAGATTACATTCTGCACAAATCTGTCCATTGTACCATTCAGTGTTGTTCAGAATAACAATGTTCACAACACACGTTTTTTTTAAAAAAGGGTATTAAACTGTAATCTTGTAAAATGTTGTGGTACTCACAAGAGGATACTTTTTGTACCTTTCCCCCCAGAAAGGTGCATGTAGTGAACCTTATGGTCCATTTATGCACCATAAATCATTTAATATTTATGTACCTTAAATCATTATATCCACATTTCCAGGTGAAAGATATATATTAAAGGTGCAAAAGATAAAGATATCACCTGAGTGACAAAGAAAGGTACAGTTTAATAGTATTTTTTTCTGAGAGTGTACATTCTGCTAATAATCTTTTTTTTTTTTTTTTTTAACTTTACACAAACACTTGAATCATGCAATCATGCAACAGTGAGCTAACCTGTACCTTGGACTGAACGAGAGCAGATCTGGATTTTACAGGTGGCCTCATATGCACGCTGTTGACTGTGGAGCAAAGGTCACAAGAACCTTCCAACTAAGAGTACCATTAGCCTACAACGTTAATCTGAAGTTAATCTGGATGATGTCTAAATTATGATGTCACTTTAATTAGTGTTTATTCATGTGGTTTTTAGAGCCTAATGACTGATACCACAGCATACTTACAGTAGATGTGATCAAACTTGAATAAGTTGATTATACTTTCCATTGTGTAATTTTTGAAGGATATGTATAGGCTAATGATAAGGTACTGATCGTTATATAAAATTTTGACTTGATTTTTTTTAAAAATGTAATACCTAAAAGGTATATTCAGTAAAAATAAAACAAGTACATTTTTCTGTAATTTTGGCAGCAGGCTACTCACAACCCTATTAATATGTTGGAGATTGATTACCCTTTACCTCTTGCTCTGACACACATAGCTGAACTCATGAAGAGCTCCTTTAGTAGGTTCTGGGGTAAATTAGGTGTGAAAACAATGCAAATTCATGGGAAACTATGAAGTTGATGAACTCTAAAGAAGAGCAACCAGATGGTCTCAACAAGATGCCTCTGTGTCTGCCTTATGGGGTGCACGGCAAGTTCACTTCTGACAAATTATATGTTTTTAGGGGAAAAAAGAATTCTACAGAAAGACGAGGTAAACACACGACACAGAGACAAAGGATACATGCCATGTTCCTCTATATAAAAACAAATTAAATATATTAGAATAAAAAAGGACAGGAGAATCAAACACATCCAGACGTTCACCACAGACACAGTACATACAGTGCACATTTCAAGAAAATAGCCTGTAGTCCCTTAACAGTTTTACAGTGGTATGGCTGTTTGAATGTTTGTAAAATACAGATAGACCACAAGATGGAGCTACACAGAAGTACAAAGAAGTTTAGGTCAAGATGAAATCTGTGATAGACTTTAAACAGAGCTATTTTGGGTGCTTTCACCCCTATAAATCTAGTTGCAGAGACTGAATCAGAGCAGAATTGATACCTTTGGTTCACTAGTTATTTGGTTTGGTTTGACACTACATACAATTAACATAATGAACTTATAAGATACTCTCTTATGTTACCTTCTGTGATGGTTTGTGTAGTGTTTGAGACTTAGTAACTAAAATGACTTAGTTAAGTTGTTTCAGGAGTCTGAGTCTGCTCCAGGAGTCCAACAAGGACACAAATATGTGAAACATGGGTTGAGTGTAGCCTCGCTCTAATTTTAGTGAATGTGAATCTTTGGGGACTGTAACTTCAATTCCCTCCCATATTATCATTTAACTCTATCTGGCATGGGACAGGACACAAATAATGGTTGGGATTGGTTGTTCTTTACAATTTTGTTGTTTGTCTTTAATGGGTTTTTAGTATTTTATTACATAAGGATCTTGCAACACATCAGCAAAATGGCTCCTACCCAGAGCATATAATACAGAGGAACATTTAAATAATATTCAAAATAAAACACATTTTTACATAGCAAGCATCACAATTTTCTGCCAATAGGTAAAAAAGAACAATTTCCATATTTTTGTTCCAAAAAAAACAAAGAAACTAACAAAAACCCTCCAAGAAGTTTTGTCAGACTATGCCTTCCAGCTGTGTCTATGGAACTGAAATAGATTGCATCACCTCAGCTCTCTCCATAGCTCTATGGAACATCTAGTGCCCGGATGAGAATTTCAATCATCTAAAATCGTTTTAGCCAATACAGCACTTTAACATAGTTAAAAGAAATACAAAGACAGAACAATGAACTGTGATTTCTCTTTTTCAGCTGTCTATGGCAAAGGTTTATTATAGTTATCCTGCTAAAAACACTGTCATATGTTCCTTCCTGAATAAAACTTACCAAAATTGTCTCCATCTAAAGGCCATAACATTTGGAATGGCTTTTGATCTAATGTATAAAGTTTAACATAATTGTTTGTTAGGTTATTGTTATATTGCATGTCAATTATGGCACAATACAGTAGATATTGCTACTGCTACTACTGCTACTCTGGATACTTAATAAGGTGTTTAAAGAAAAAGTAAGACATTATTAAGAGTCAATCATACTTCTCTATTCATCATACAGTTCATGCTGCATAAATGAATGAAGCTATTACATACACTTACAGGTCAAGAGCTTCAGTTAACGTTCACATCAAACCTCAGAATGTGGAACTAATGTGATCTCAGGACTTTGACCACTGCATGGCTGTTGGTGTCAGATTGACTGGTTTAAGTATTTCAGAAACTGCTGATCTTCTGGGATTTTCACACACAACAATCTCTAGAGTTTACACAGAATGGCCAGACGGGAAGGCTACACTAACTCAAACAACCACTCTTTATAACCGTGGTGAGCAGAAAAGCATCTCAGAATGCACAACCTTGAGGTAGATGGGCTACAACAGCAGAATACCACATCAGGTTCCACTCCTGTCAGCCAAGAACAATCATTAGCACAGACTCACCGAAACTTTACAGTTGAAGGCTGGAACAAGATCATGTGATTTTTAAGAAAAAAAATATCTTCAACTATCCAGTTTCAATGAACCTGCCCATCATAGCCTCAGATTCTTGTTCTTGGCTGACAGGAGTAGAACCTGATGTTGTCTTCATCCACCTCAAGGCTCAAAGTTTTGTGCATGCTGAGATGCTTTTCTGCTCACCATGGTTATAAAGAGTGATTATATGAGTTACTATATCCTTCCTGGCAGCATGAACCTGGCCTTTTCCCCCTGACCTCTCTTATCAACAAGGCGTTTCCATCCATAGAACTGTCACTCACTCAGTGTTTTTTGTTTTTCCCACTCACACTAGTCCATTTGGCACCAACAACCATGCCACGGATAAAGTCACTGAGATCACATTTTTCCCCATTCTGATGTTTGATGTGAACATTAACTGAAGCTCTTGACCAGCTTCTACATGAATGTAGGCATTGTGCTGCTGCAACATGATTGACTGATTGGATAATTGCATAAATGTGCAGGTGTTCCTATTAAAGTGTACATACAGTGTATATACATACAGAAGAGATAGATACACAATATGGCTCACAGTGTGGACACCTGACCCATATCACACATTTGACACCCATATGTGCTTTCTGAACATCCCATTCCAGATTTAGTTCTCCTTTGCTTTTATAATAACCTCCACTGGTTATTGAGAAGGCTTTCCATTAGATTTTTCCAACATGGCTGTAGGTTCAGCCATGAGAGAGGTCAGGTGAGAAATCTTGGTGTGCAGTCGGTGTTCCGGTTCATCTCAAAAGTGTTCATTGGGGCTGAGGTCAGGGCTCTGTGCAGGCCACTCGAGTTCTTCCACTCCAGTCTTGGCAAACCATGTCTTCATGGAGCTCGCTTTGAGCACAGGGCCACTGTCATGCTGAACATGTTTGGGCTTAGTTTTAGTGAAGGGAAACTGTAACGCTAACAGCATGCAAAGACATTCTACACAACTTTGTGCTTCCAACTTTGTGACAACAGTGTGAGGAAGACCCTCATATGGGTGTGATAGTCAGGTGTCCACAAACTTTTGGCCATGTAGTGTAGATAGATAGATATCCTTGGGGGTGGAAGTTGAAAAAGTTTAAATTAGTCTATAATAACTGATGTTAATGTCAAATTATTAGCGTTAATTCAAAGGTGAGAATAGGCATACATATCAAGCTAGCTTTTTTGTAATTTACTTTTCTCTGTTTTCCCTCACAGTGACATTCTGTTACACCTAACCAACAGCCGCATGTGCGTTTTTTTGTTGACATTATATTGCTATTGTTATAAGTATATATGTGGGATCATAGCGGATTTGTGTTGAAATGCGCTCTCTCACACAGCGCGTCTCACCGTGCCGGAGACGTGAAACGAGCTAAGCTAAATTAAGCTAAGCTAAGCTAGCTAGCGGATAGCGGCTCTAACAGCATTAACGAGCCGCTGTGTGGACTAGCGTGTTTAGCTAACGGGGTTGAGACAGCGATAGGCGGCCAGTCAGAGTCCCACCGTGCAGGAGCTGCATTTAGACACTGCAGGCTGTTATTCAGTGGCCAGACACACACACATTCACAGAAGTGCTGAAGGCGTTGAGCTCACTGCATGCAACACCTGCACGCCGGCATTTTATGACTAGGATTTCTCGCACGCTAAGTTAATGGTCCAGTGTTAGAGCGCTAACGCTAGCAAAACTAGACGGACAAATCGGATAGAGCTTAGCTAACATTTTTAATCAACCAGTGCCGAAGCTCAGTAGATAACGGTGGAGTTTGGCTGCTTTGAATGCACAAGTAAAGCCACGGTAAGTTCATACAAGTTTATCCCCAGTGACGCTCATGTATCCTATTGACACATAGCCGGTGTTAGTAATGTAACTTCGCTAGCTAACTAACCCGCTGCTTGCTGCAAACCTGGCTATAGTTACAGCTAGCTGGCTAGTTAACTAGCAGGCGTGCTGAGCCGCTTATTGAACATGGCAAAAGGCTAATTAGTTAGCTAGCAATCTCGCTAGCGTGTTACGGCGTAGCTAAAAGAAATGTTTAACCATGTAAGCTGTAAACGTTATACATAAATTAGTTGTCTACCCTTTGTCACTTATATGTTATAAATAGTATCATTAGGACAGTAGGTATTTATTGGTGGACAGCGTTTTCATTCAGACTAGCTAAGGAGGCTAACCTACTAATATTAGCTGTTTGCAGAATGACTGATTTGTCGCATCCATGAAGAGAGAGACAGACAGAGAGCTCCTGATTTTATCTGGCTTCCTGACACTCGTTGAATAATCACTCCGGGAACAAATGTGAAGCTCGGAAAGTTTTCCCTCAGTTAATAATTTATTGGACGTGTAATGTGTTAGGCTTATTCGCACTTCCAAATATGCATTTTGTTGATTTTATATACGCCGGTTTTGTTAAATGCTGACTGAAATTGTACAAAAACAAAACCCGCAACAACTCAACTCATTCATCACAGACCATAAAGAACAACTCCAGTGAAATGACTGAAAAAACACCATTAAATGAAAACAAATTTTTTAAAGTACTGTTATGTCTTAATTTCATCGTGTTTGAGTCTAGACCAAGGATAGACAGCTAAAATTTGTAAAGGTCCAGTTACATAAAATTCATTGCTTAGGAAATGTCTGGAAAAGCGACTAACATGACCACAGTGTTGACAGAAGTTTTAATATTTCATCATTAATAATTGGTTTATGTCTACAGATAAGACAGTTTGATGTGGTTAGGTTTTTTTTTTTTAGTAGCAGCCTACATTATGAGTTGGACTAAAGCTAAAAGTTGTAAGAGACTTTTCCTTAAACAATGTCAGTATTTCAGTAATCAGACCACAGGGGGTAAATAAAAGGAAAAATCTGTGAAAAATATGAAAATCCATCGCTTTCTGAACTAATGTCTCTCCTCTCTGTAGCTAGTCTCTGATCCAGTGGGTTGCCTTCAGATGAATGTTGTTCTTTCGGCTGTTCTCGTTAGGGGTTGCCACAGTGGATCATTGGTCCGCATGTTTGATTTGGCACAGTTTTTAACGCCGGATGCCCTTCCTGATGCAGCCCTCACCAGTTTTATCCAGGCTTGGGACCGGCACTGGGAGTGCGCTGTCATATGCAACCCCTGTGCCTGGGGTCGGTTTCTTGGCTGGGAGTCAAACCCAGGCTGCAGTGGTGAGAGCGCCGAGGTCTAACCATTCGTCCTCCAGGGACCCGGTTGCCTTCAGCTAAATAATCTACATGAATGCATGTGATTGGATAAACTGCAACAGAGAATCTACTACATAAGTGGCGTGGTTCACGTTTAGAAAACTAAAGTCAATTAACGACACACTGCGATCATCAGCTCTGCTGCTGTGTGTATATATATATATATGCAAATATATACATATATATGTATATATGTATATATTTCCCCCCCCCAAGTACACGGTTTGCTTCATTTCCATCCTGCAGTCCACCACAACTGAACGGTACGTCTCAAGAAAGTTTTGAGTGGACTTTAGATTTAAGTGCCTCGACGTCACCATGAGGCTTACAACGTCAAGAGGCGTATTTGATTACCCAGCTGTAAAAACGTGTCACTGTGCTTGTTTATATGACACTACGTGTGAGATAACAGCAAATGTTATGAAAGTATACTCCTTTATATGACACTACATATGAGATAACAGCAAATGTAAGGTGTTGTGAAAGTATTGCTTTACTACGTTGGCAGCAGTGAGAGGTACAGTGGTGGAAATGAGATGGCAGAAGGAATTTGTCCACCAGTAGAGACTCTGAAAGAGCATTTCTGCTGTGGTTGAATGTGGCATGCGATACGCTTGGTGGTGATAATATCCGACGTTGAATATGCTTCTTCTTCTGAAACACAAGAAGTTGTGATTGGTGACTGAGTATATCTATCTATATCTACGCATGTCTGTCTGTTCTCTCGTGTAAATTCAGCTGTAGAATAAACTAACCTGTAGTTCTGTGGCCTCCCTAGAGCCGTGATCCCGATTGCATTCCGCTAATCAAATGTTCTTACTATTATCTGTTTTTATACGGTGTAAGGTATTGCCTTGCTGTCCAGCCCAAGTGTCATGTCCGTAGTGTTTTGCACATCAATTGCAGTTTGATGTTTTGTTCAATATGCATGTTATATCATTTTCGAAACAAGCCTAACCTGTACCGAAAAGCCATTTGCTTTCCACAGGAACATGCCTTACAAAAGCACAGACCTTTACAAGTGCCAGGAAAATGAGTGTGTTTGTGAAAAGTGTTCTGAGCTGGACACTACGTAGCTGTGTAGCCTGTGATTTCATTTCACAAACCTTTTTCACCCTTCAGTTGTGAAAGCGGTACTTCTTTAAGCCTTATGTAACATGTGTTTCCAGTATAGATCCAGGGTACAGCTGTAGTGAAACGCGACTCTCCTCGTTGTTAGAACCACATCAACCCTCATATGTTCAGTGGAGGAAAACATTCCTGCCTCTCGCCCAGATAAATTGATAATGCGGATAGTTACAGCTTGCTGTAAGTACAAGCACCACCATTGTGAATAATTTAGATAAAATTGATTTTCTCATATTTCTTCGTTTGCTAAAACGGCGAGTCCCGCTCCCATTGTGGTCAGTTTCTAAAAGTGTTGTGCTTAACGTACGGCAGGGGATCAGAAGTGCACAGTAAAATGCTTTGTATTGCAGTTAGATTTTCTGTGACATAAGATTGACTTTGACTTGATATTAGTTTGCATTATCACATTTTCTGTGACTTGTTTAAAGCTTCTTTCAAGCTTTCTTGAAATGCGAATTTTATTCTCATTTGGTCTGGCCATTGCTTTAGTTCCTTTCATGTTGTCATCATGGCCAACCTTAAGAAGAGTAGCAGTGAGTCTTACATTGTGTTCTCGCTAGCGAACGGCAACGTGACAGCCGAGCGTTCATGTTCTGTGTGTGTGTGTGTGTGTGTGCGCGACACAGAGCTGCGATTTCAGTGAAAAGTTTAACAATTAAACTGTTTAACACGCTCAGCGCTCTGCAGAAAGTGCCCCCCCCTTTCTTTTCCTCGCCTATTCTCTTTTTATTGGTCAAATCTGTCTGCATGACATTTTTGATATTTGTTCCAAATATAGTTTGCATTAGCATGTGTCTTTTCTCTTTGTGATGTATTTGCATTTCTTACAACATGCATGTGCAAAATAACAGGCGTGCACAAATGCCTCCATGTGCTATTTAGTTATATTTTTTATATATATTTTAGTGCTATTTGGTTCTAATTTGGTGTTATTAGCCAACATGTTGGTTGGGACAGTTACAAAGACTGGACATATTTTACTAATGGCTTCTCAGATGCCAAGAACGTTTTCCCTAAATGTTCAAAGCAGCTTTAAAGTACAAAAGTAGTAGTACTACTACTACTAAAAATAATAATAATAATAATAATAACCTCTCAAATTGGTTTATCTACACCAGAAGCAGTCTTTCTGCTGGTTGAGGGCGCTCTGCTGTCTTCTCTGATATTTGGCCATGAGAGCTTGGTGTCAGCTGTAACAATGTGCAGCTTTATTTGGTGCGGTCCTCCCACGTACAGCAGTGAGTCATAGACGCCGGTGATTCTGGCTCATGTTTAGCAGGAAGCACTGCTCAGATATTGATGAGGGAGAATCCACAGTATTACGTCTTAATGCGGTTTGCACATAACAGACCGCACGTCTCAATCATTTCCTAAAAAAATTCTTTTAGGCCGAACCTAGCTCAAAAGTTCCACGAGGTTTTGGCAAAGCTGATTTTCTTCTTACTCGTATGTTCATGTTGATAAATGCCAGGTACCTGAGAAGTACCGTAGACGCATGCTGACTCTTCGTTCTTTTAAAAGGAACAGGGCGGAATTGTTCCCCTGATTGAAATAGAAATAAATAAGCTATTTAAACAGTATAATCTGTATATGAAATTGCAGTATGTCATGCCAGTTATATGATCTGAAGCATATCAATCAATTAAACATCAGTGAGTCTCCTTAGAGAGAGATTTATACAGGAGCTTTTGTAGCACAAGTTTTTCCAAACTAATGAGATTTTCATGAACACAGATCTTGTGTAAATGCTCCTGCAAATGATTTATGTATACATTTGTTTGCTTCATAAATGGGTCACTGCTTCTCTAAACTCTTGATTGATTGTTACTGTAACATCTCAAGAGAAACATGCATGCAGATGGAGATGTACAGCATTTGTGCACATTCTCTCGATGCCTGTTTTCTTATGGTTGGTTTACAGCAGAAGCCGAATAGCTTTTTTTCCCTTCAGAGATTGGAAGTGCTATTTATAGACACCTACTGGAGCACCAAGTGTGTGGTGCTACTGCATCTCCCTCCCTTTTTCTGTCACGCTCACCTACAAGCTTTCCCACTTCCCCCCATATTTACCATGCTGTTAATTTCTGTATTCTCACCTCTCGCAACTTCATAACGTTCTATCCAATTCCTGTCTTTGTTTCTATTATGGGACTTTTCACTTTTGTCTTCTACATTCTGCTCTCTTTTTTTTTTCTTCACTCTTGTTTTCTGATGTTTCCATGCTCTCATTCTCTGCTTTTGCCTCTTTCTCTCCTCCATGCTTCTTTCCCTTCTGCACCTCTGCACCCCCATCTCTCTCTCTCTCTTTCTCTCTCTCTCTCTCTCTGGATTGTTGAATGTTAATATTTGATGGCCGCTGGAGGGTAGGGATTGCTGTTATAGTAAGTCAAGAGCCTGGTTTCTGATTGGACATACAAGCCTTTTCAGGCAGAGGCACGCCTAAAAATAAACGTGGCCAAACTCAGACAACTATCTATCTCGCTTTTGAATCACTGAAAAATGCATTTTGCAGATGTATATAACTGAAAGCCTCCTGAAACACAGACACACACATCTCCAGTTCTGTTTAATGGCCAGTAAGCAGTGGTGCAGAGTTAGTACTACAGCAGGTGGCACGACTGGAACTGACTGTTCTTGTGACTGTCCCTAAGCTTTCCAAACAAAGCAGCTTACTTTAGAATTACTATTACTCGTAGTCAGAGGCATACATAGGTGTGCATTTGGGTAATGGTGGTAGAGACACGTACCTACCAACTTTTTTATCTTTACCAACATTTCAGGCTTAATAATAATAGCCTTCCTGTCTAGCTATTAGTATTGTGTATATGGACCATACCTTTCATGTGTCACTACCAACCTTCAAGATAAACCTAAACCAGCTCCCAAACAGAAAAGCGCTCAGGCTAGCATCAAGAGATCTTGACTTTGAATCCAAGCGCTGCCACCATAATCCAGAGTGGCCATGGTCTCTGGGTGGGAGGGATGGCGTCCTCGCTCTCCGTCAATCACAGTGACACTAGACTATCGTGGACTCATCATCTGGGATCATTTATGTGGAAGAGAGTAGATAGTTTTCCTGTGTGTGAGTGTTACGCTGCCCTGTGCAGCAGCATGAACACCATTTCGAAAAGATGCAGAGGTTTCATGTGCCTTGTAGGAAGCACGTTTGCCTGAACCCCCCTGGTTGATAGCTGTTGTATGTTTATGAGATGGTTTATTTTATAATTCACTAGCAGTCCTTGGGTGAAGCTACTCAAATCTAAATTAATGGCTACTTGATACAGTATAACTTATTTTTTGTAACAACACAATTCAAAGTTATTTTTTCTCTTTTATTGTGTTGAAATAGAAGGCAGAGCAGTGATTTAAAAGGTGTCTAAAACAGACTCCACACTGAGCTCTTTAGTTTCTGTTGCCGGGCCTGTTAAGTCTGCCGTATAGTGCTTCAATATGGCGCAGAAGCTACACTCGCTAAACACATCACAGCCAAGCAAATGGTGTGTGTGTATGTGTGTGTATGTGTGTGTGTATGTGTGTGTGTGTGTGTGTGTGTGTGTGTGTGTATATATATATATATATATATATATATACACACAAACACACACACACACCGTCCCCGCCAAAGGTATTGGAACGGCAAGGCTAATTATTATTATTTTTTTTTAGGCCTTACACTGAATACATTTGGGTTTGAAATCAAAAGATGAATATGAGATGATAGAAAATGAAGGCTGAAATTCTGATCTGATATTTACATCTAGATGTGTTAAACCTTTTGTTTGAACCAACCTGTTTATTCAAGTGATAAAAAATATTGGAACAGGTGTTTCTTGTTGCCCGGGTGTGCCCTGTTAGATTGACTGTTTAAACAATTAATAGCTCTGAATGTCTAGTCTTGATTTGAGCCCTGGGCTTTGTCTGTGAAGACTGCATTTATTGTTAAAAAGGATAAACCAACGTGAAGACCAGAGAGCTGTCTGTTGGACAAAGGCAAGTCATTTTGAAGCTGAGAAAGAGAGAAAATCTATCAGAGCCATTCCACAAGCAATGGGTATAGCCAATACAACAATTTGGAATGTTGTGAAAAAGAAAGAAACCACTGGTTTGCCAACAACCAGCTATCAAACATGTCGTGTAAATTCAGCCAAATTCAGCCAAACATGCCAAGGAAAACAACAGCAGTTGATGGCAGAAACATTATGAGAGCAGTAAAGAAAGGGCAGGGGTGAAGGTATCATGATCCACCATTCGAAGAAGACTTTGAGAGCAGAAATATAGAGGCCACACCACAAGATGCAAACCATTCATCAGCAGTAAGAATCTGAAGGTCTGATATGAATTGAAACAGAAATACAGAGATGATCCAGAAAAGTTATGGAACAAAGATCAACCTCTACCAAAGTAAAGGAAAGGCCAAATTGTGGAGAAAGAAAGGATCTACTCATGATCCAAACATACAAGCTCATTGGTCAAGCATTGTGGAGGTAGTGTCATGGCTTGGGCTTCTTCTGTAATGGGCTCACTAATCTTTATTGATGATGTAACTCATGATGGTAGCAGCAGAATGAATTCAGAAGTCTGCAGAAACANGATGGTAGCAGCAGAATGAATTCAGAAGTCTACAGAAACATTCTGTCTGCCAATTTACAGAGAAATGCATCCAATCTGATTAGGAGGAACTTCATCATGCAGTAAGACAATGGCCCAAAACACACTGCCAACACAACAAAGGAACTCATCAGGGGAGAAAAGTGGAAGGATTTAGACTGGCCAAGTCAATCACCAGACCTTAACCCAATTGAGTATGCATTTCACCACCTGAAGAGGAAACTGAAGGGCAAACACCCCTCAAAACAAACAACAACTGAGAGAAGCTTTGGTAAAAGCCTGGAAAAGCATCACAAAAGATGAATGCAACAGTTTTGTGATGTCAGTGGGTTGCTGAAGTTATTGTTGACTGTTATTTATTTTAATTTACTTTAAGACCTAAAAATGGAGTGGTCTTTATAACTTTACCCCTAAATGTTACACAGCATTGACCATGGAGACTCCTTCCATAAATAATAAGTAAATGTCTCCTTACACAAAACTTCACGTTTTTTCATCTGTTTATGGGGCACACTTGCTATACAAGGCCCTGTGAATAAGCTGTTACTACAGAAATAATAACATTAAAAAGAGCACATTAACATACAGCGGATTCAGAAAGTATCCAGACCCCTTTACTTGTTGCACAATTTACTGTGTTATGGATTTGATTTTGAATGGATATAATGGCCATTTTTACACATCAATCTACAATTAATCACCCATAATGATGAAGTAAAAGCATGGGTTTTTTTTTAGATTTTTGAAACCTAATTAAAAAATCAAAAACTGAAATCTCTTATTCACAAAAGTATTCAGACCCTTTGCTGTGCACTCCAAATTGTGGTCAGGTGCATCCTATGCATCCTTTTGTCAGGACAAAAACCAAGCCATGAAGTAAGGTACTG
>CM074946.1:10162928-10179008 GCA_037577455.1 Pangasius macronema
GTGGTTATGCCCCACAGGTAGGTTGTGAGTTAGAGGAGAAAGAGAGATTCTGGAGTGAATTAGATGAGGTGATGGAGTTTTCCGACAGGTGAGAGAGTGGTGATAGGAGCAGGTTTTAATGGACATATGGCATTTCCTTGTCTACAGTGCACAGTTTGGACTTGACCATCATTTAGATGAGCACATGTACACACACACACACACACACACACACACACACACACACACACACACACACACACAGAGCCCTTGCATACACACTATATGTGAACCATAGTCATGCACATTTACAGGATGTCAGCTTGAACCAGCAGTTGTTTCCATGAATCATATCTGCCCTCTGTTTGTCGTCAGAAAACTAGAAAATTGTTGCTTCAACCCAGATGAACATGGCTGTGTGTGTGCGTGTGTATGCGTGTGTGCGCGTGTGTGCGCGCATGCATGTTTGTGCGTTAGTGAGCCAGACCTTATGTTGCCCATGTGTTTGCCTGTATGCGTGTGTATTACACAATCTTGTGGCCATGTCCTTGCTCAGGCCGGTGTGGTTTAGTTTGTTTTCGATCTGGCCAGTCAAAACGAGGGCACATGGTTTCCGTGGTTACCAGCGCTGAGCCCAAACATGCTGTTTAGCACGGTGGGACGTAGCATTTGTCTTTGGTCGTCTGCAAAAAAAAACAGATGACTGATTTCCACTCTCCCTCCCTCTCCAGTTTCCTTTGCTCCCACTTTCTTCCCATATTCATTTTTATTTTTAATATCACCCCTCGGCACTCGCTTGCATTCATGCAAACGGACACAGCTGAGAATGGTGTTACTGTCTCCTTGGCAACCCTGGCTGCCCTGTTTAAAAAGGGGGGATGTGTGCAGCGAGAGAGGGGAGTGAATGAAAGACATCGTTCATTCATGAACATTCTTTGTACTGTCACTGGAGTTTAGTTCACTTCTGACTTCTGAGTCTTGTGTTACATAACAGCAACACTGTGTGTGCGTGTGTGCGTGTGTGCGTGTGTGTGTGTGTGTGTGTCGGGGTGGGGGGGGGCTGGGTGCTGTGCTAGAGAATGTAGGGATGTGCGTGCGTGTGTGTGTGTGTGTGTGTGTGTGTGTGTGTGTGTGTGTGTCGGGCTGGGTGCTGTGCTAGAGAATGTAGGGATGTGCGTGGGTGACTGGTCATCAGTGTCATGAATTGCTGATGACGTCTGGGAATCCCTCCTCTTTATACTCTCTCTCTCTCTCTCTCTCTCTCTGCGTGTGTGTGCGTGTGTGTTTTGCTGTCTCTCTCTCTCACTCTATTGCTCACATACGCACATTCCCCCTCCCTCCCACAGTCCCTCTCTCTGCAGTATGACGTCATTACTGGAGGTTCCTCTCTCCTTGCAGCACCTGCTGTTCTGTTTCCTTCACTTACAAAGCCTCAGGCTTTCAAAGCCTCTGTGCCCTCACTTCCGAGCGATACATTTTCTACCTTTTTCTGTTTCTGTGCCAGTGTGTTTACATTCATGTGTTCATATTTGTGGCAGATGGTTGGATACTCAGTCCTGGCACTTTGTGTTTCAGCTGCTCCTCACCACACAGACACATCCAGCTGAACTGAGTGAATGAATAAAAGGATGACATGTAGCTTGTCATATGACATTTTCTGCATTTTAAAGACATAATTCATACCGCATCAAGTCAGTGAGCATATGCAATACTCATTCAGTCCTGTGCAAATTTATTTATTTATTTATTTCATGCAACCTTTTTTTTTTTTTTTGTCTGGATGACTCACTCATTAAAGTTCTCCCACTCTGTGCCTCTCCTGCAGGAGGGGTTTATGTGACTGTGTGTGGGGAACTGCAAGATGCAGGAGCACTGAGGACGCACACTCTCGCCATGGCGTGTCCCCCATCCCCTTTCCCTGTTTAAGAGCACCATCTGTTCAACATCTTGTCTCTGGGGCTTCAGAGTGGAGCCCCACACACCAACACTACAGTTTCAGGTAGTGACCTTTTTTTTCTCTCTGATAGTTAGGATTCATTATATATATGCTATGCATTTGAACAAATCTCTCTCTTTTTTTTTTCTGCCTCTGTTTTTCAGTCTTTTGTGTTTGTGTGTGCGCAGAAGGTGTGTGAGTTGGGTTCTTGCCTCTTTGTGGAAAGAAGATGTCTGTGATATTGCCCCTGGATGGGGTGAGAGAGGGGGAGAGCGTGCTGGTTACCGAAACTCCTGCTGCCAGCCGCTGTAAAGGAACCGCTACCACACTGAGCAAAGACAACAACGCCGAGAACAGTAGTGCAGAGCCTGACGACAACCTCACACAAGACACACAGGTAACATCTGCTAGCATGCCAACTGTCAAGGCCAAGATGTCATTATGAACTTCTATAGTAGTATTACACACACAAACCATAACCATAATCTTACGTTCTACTCTAGGGTCACACTAAGTGATCTATTATTCGTTTTTTCCATTTATAATGGAAAGTTTTCATGCGTTTTTGCATGTTTGCATCACATTAAAAATCTCTTACCGATCCTAAAACACCTACCAATCGGGGAGGGTTTGGGCTAGCACGTTCTTCCTACGAGACATGTGAAGCCAGCCAAACACACCTTTTCAAACTGCTGCTAATGCTACGTTACAGGGCAGCATAACACATTCAGAGGACAGCACTCTCTGCCCTCTTCCACATACATGAGCTCACAGAAGCCCATGATTGGCTAGTGTTTCTGTGATTGACAGGGGACAGAGAGTATGCCATCCCTCCCATCCAGAGAACACAGATTTTCTCTCCTGACTCCCAGGAACGGATGGCTGTGACATCATCGGCAATCAAACTCACAGTCTCCGGATCTGTGTGTGAGGAAGCCCTGTGCTTACAGCGTTTGGTAAAGCTGTGGTACAACAAAGACGCTAAGTGAAAAAGCAGGGGTAAAAGAAAGTACCCGGTGCTAATTGCTTTGGCATTATTCCCATTAGACTTCTTTTCTGGCATGCAGGTGCTAGACGCTGTAATAATAATGTTCAGTTCATAAATCTCCGGATTCTCTTCATGTGCACATTTGTATCTGAATGTCATTTATGCGTCTCCAAGCTATTGAGCAACTCCACTGGTGTTGCTCATACTGCCGAACCCAATAGGTGTATAGGCTCTGTAGTGCTGCGGCTTGTTATTCCTCAGGTTTCCTCAACAGAAGACTTACTATAGAAGGACTCTGTCTAGTGGAACAGACCCAGCTGCTATGGTGACCTATTGCTTTGATAACATGCAGATTTGCTTGTGGTCACTTTTCTTTGGCATGGAAGATTAGTTGATCTAAAACTTGTGACCTTAAGGTTCAGCATCTACATTTGACTNAAGCAGAAATGTTTGCGGCTGTTAAGTCAGCACAGGCTCCTGTAATAGAGCAAGCTCCTTTAAAGCCATCGTGGAAGGCATAATGAGGAATTTGGGCAGAACGGCAGACTCGCCGTCTTTCTCGTCTGCATGTTCTGGATTAAGCTCTGACCTTCTCCCTGATGGCGTGACTTTTCTGTGCTCTGAGACAAGCTGGAGAAGTTGTTCATCAGATCGACACATCTATAAAATAGCATTCTTATTTCCAAGTCCTGGTTTATATAAGAACAATCTATCATTCAGCTTTTATTATGTTCCACAAATTCATTGCTGGAAGTATGTTTTGAGATCAGAAATCATTCTGATTACTTGTGATCATTTTACAATGCATAAATATTATACAAATTTGTCTCTGATATCCTTCATTTGAGAACTGTAATGACTGTTGCCTATGTAATGACTGCAATGTCTTGTACTTGAGTATTATATGAAAAGAGATGTATTTGCGATGACGTATTTATGCTTTATTAGAAAGGATCTAAAGGTTTCTGTGTTTTTTTTTTCACCCAATGTACCACAGAAACGCTGTCAAAACCATGGCCATAGCAGGAAAAGAGCCAAGGTAAGCACTGCTGCATGATGTACTGTAGTACCATGTTGCCATGTTTGGTGTTTGCTAATCCTCCTGGCAAAGTTTGAAATGTGGCCAAGAAAAGACAACACACACACACACACACACACACACACACACACACACACACATTTCAGGTAGATATGACTCACAGGCCTTAGATGTAAGTGTGAATTAAGTTCACTTTTCCCCTCATCATTCATTCAGTAGTTTTGTACTGAATTTTTTATCCATAGAAAATGTAATGTCTTCAAAAACATATTCTAGATATTGAATAGAGCTGAGATTGAGTTACACGTCTGGTGATGTGTTCATTTTCTTAGTCCAATGCTAAGCTAAAGCTGGTGAGGAGTCTAGCGGTGTGCGAGGAGTCGTCAGGCATGTTCTCTACTGATGGGCCTGCAGAGAGCCAGGTACTGCACCATACCTCACCAGTCTTTCCAGAAGAGCTGAACTATGTCCTGAATAGTTGTGTACTGAGGTTTTTTTTTTCTTGCCATTCATATCGTAAAACTCTAGGATATTATTCAGCTCCACATCAGCTGTCCGTCAGACAAAGAGGAAGAGAAGTCTTCTAAAGATGAGTATGAGAGCGAGGAGAGGGAGAAGAAGGACAAAACTCCGCACAAGATGCTCTCGCGTGGTAGGTTCTTGTGTGTGTGTGTGTGTGTGTGTGTGTGTGTGTGTGTGTGTGTGCTTTAAAGGTCACTCTTTCAAATTCACTAAGGAAGTGCTGTTACCTCATCTCTCATCTCTGAGAACAACTACCACATCTCACAAACTACATCTACCTACTCTGTGCCCATAGTGACAAGGCTCCAGTTACAGACAGTGGAATCTTCATTGGTGACGAGTTCTGATCTGATGAGTTTGTACTTATTTTGAAGAGAAAGACTTAACATGTTAGTTTGTGTTTCTATTAGCAGACTGCTGGGGACTGGTTGTTGTATAATGACTGCATTTATGTAAGGGTTTTTTTACTTCATGGTAAGATGCTTGAGATGACTATAACAGACTAGATTTGGTCTTGAAAAAAATTGCAGGAGGAGCATTTGAACAGATCATTTGAGCGACTGAGCTCTGATGTTCCCTAATGAATGCTTGGAAAGCACTCAGGATTTCCTAATGACCAGATTGGTTAGTGCTCCAGGCACTTCCAGTGTAACAGAGAGTTGTTTACCCTGAGGAGGAGCCGTTGCTATAGGCCTTTAAGTTCCTCCTTCATTTCGGTTGGATTGCTTGTAAATTGCGTGCTGCCCCAATGAAAGCAGCTCTCCTATTTGGGGATTGGAAAGGTGACCACAGAGATGTGACAAGAGAAGGCAACATTTCCTGCCATTTTCCCCTCTGTTTGGTGCGAAATTTTACTGAATCCTCATGACTGGGTGACTGGAAGGTTATAGACTTGCTCTCCTGTTTTTCTCCTTCCTGCAGACTCCAGTCAGGAGTACACAGACTCCACAGGCATCGATGTGCACGAGTTCTTGGTGAACACACTGAAAAACAACCCCAGGTACAAATGACACAACACAAGCAACATAGGACTCAAACTGATGCCTCACAACGTGTGAGCGCAGCTTATCGCCATATACTGCTTAGCTTTGGAATGATTTTTTGTCTTATATGCAGTATGTAAGAAATGAATCAACCTTCTGACCAATCAGATTCAAGCATTCACCAATACTGTGATATAATATTTATTTATTTTTCTTTTTAAATAATGATTGTTAGCAGGTTATGGTTTGACACATCCCATATGTTTATGTATGTAGATATTCCTATGCATATGTTTATGAAGATTTCTCTATGGATGACAGAAGGCCGTTCTTGGTCTCTCAAGTGTTTTTATTTTATTTGAAACAGAATCTGTTTGTCCTGCGTTATTTCTTTCTTTACTGACCTGTCCCTTGTCATCCTTTACCCACTGTGGCAGGGACAGAATGATGCTGCTGAAGCTGGAACAAGATATACTGGAGTTTATTAATGATGATAAGTAAGTGTGTGTGTGTGTGTGTGTGTGTGTGTGTGTGTGCTTGTTATGTTGTTCACGTGGGATACAGAAGTATTTACCAATGGGTACTTTGTTGCTTAATAAGGTCATTACTGAGACTGAAAAACATTATAGGTGATGTGTAGACGTGTTAAAAAAGAGGATTATGTACAGGTATACACCCCTTTTCCAAATTTTGTAGTGTTATAGACTAGACTACAAAAGGAGGTAATTAGCATTATACATCATCAATGTGCAATAAAAAAAAAGGCCATAATATTGAAGTGAGTAGAAAAATAATTATAGTTTGGACAAAAGTCCATCAGCTGTGCAGGCAAAGTGTTTCTTAAACAGCAAGTTGTTTGGCTAAACTGTGTAATTTGAATTGAAATGAATTTGGCAGGTAAGTTTGTCCCTGTTGCGCCTCCGTCACTTAAATGTGTGGCTTGTTTTGAAGCTTTGCTCTTTGCTTTGTTTCCTGAACTTTTAAGAGGATTTTTAAATGTTTTAGAAGTTGACATTTTCATTATAAAGGAAACGAGTAATCAGTTACACATCATGTTTGTCTGTTCTGATTTATTTTTAGCAATCAGTATAAGAAGTTCCCCCAGATGACCTCATATCATCGCATGCTGCTACATCGAGTAGCAGCTTACTTTGGCATGGACCACAATGTGGACCAAACGGGCAAAGCGGTCATCATCAATAAGACGTGCAACACCCGCATGTAAGAGGTTTTCACCCCGGTGTCTTACAATGCAGTCCTTTAGTTTTCTAAACTACAACTTATCAGACTGCTGTAGCTGCCTCAGGTTTTAAAATATGTGGAATAAATGAAGGGAGTAACTTCAAATAATTTTATTTGCAGGGTGCATTTGCAGTTTTAGGGTTTTTTCCCCTGTAAATTACAGCACACACATTATTAATGCTGTTATTAATTATTAAAAGATCTATTAAAGGTATGGGGTCATATAGGTATTAATTATAATGTTAAAAATCACAGACTGACTTAACAGACTGACTCTGTCTCTTTCTCAGCCCTGAGCAAAGGTTTTCCGAGCACATTAAAGATGACAGAACCATGGATTTCCAGAAGAAGTTTATATTGAAGAGGGATGATGCAAGCATGGATAAAGACGACAACCAGGTGAGCCTTCAGTCCTGCAGATCACAACGAACACTTTGTTTTTTATACTAATGGGCTTTGTACGGTTCTTCTCAGATTCGGGTCCCTCTGCAGGACGGCCGTCGTAGTAAGTCCATCGAGGAGAGAGAGGAGGAATATCAGCGCGTCCGTGATCGAATCTTTGCTCGGGAAGTAAGTGCACAGGAAATGCAGGATTGCAGTAAAAAGAGATAAATGTAGTAGTAGTAATAATTATAATAATAATAATAATAAGGCTCAGTATTTTAACATTTCTCTCTTTGCGTTCCAACCCCCAGAATCAGTTAATTAGAACGTGAAATATCAGTTAATTTTGTACCTTTTACACCTACACATACACAGGCTATGGAATTTTACTCTCCTAGCTCCTAAAATGTAATTAAAGGTTGTTCTTATTAAAATAAGTCCAGATACAGTGTTATATGTCGTCAGTAGAGTTTCCTGTTTAAAAGTGCTAGCTGGCTAAATACCCGTCTGTGGGCTGGGTTAGCTTACACGTACAGCACAGCAGCAAACGCTCCTGCCTTTCTGTCTAATGCAGCGCTTAACACAATGAGAGTTTATCCTGAAAACATTTATATTAAGGCTTTCTCAAATTATATTCACTTTCACGTGAACATCTGAGTCCCAGAGCAGTTAGGGATGATTATGTTTCGAGTTGTGTTTTTGTTCTTAGCTAAAATAAGAAGCCGTTATTGCCAGTGCATTCCCGCAGACCATGATCCTTTTTACTAATGTAGCGTGCAAGTTCTTTGAAGGACCAAAGAAAGCACCTGCTCCTGAGTTACTAGTCTGATACATCAGGTCTGATACGTAGGAGCCCACAAAGAGGGGACTCGGGCTCTGTCACTTACATTAAAGTGAAACAATTCATTTCAAACACGATCTTATTTTGTAAATTAGTAAATTTTTAGCAAATTACCAAAAAGTTACCTGTTTAAATTTGCATATATGAACAAGTGTTTGGGGATTCAGCTTAGCTGTGGATCTATTCGTAATGTGCAGGTGTTTTTTTCTTCACAGTCTTCTCAAAACGGATACCTCAACGACAACAGGTAAGACACACTTACACCGGTGAGCAGCGCGGGTTTGAGTCACTGGGGGTTTTGTAGACAGATAATTTGCTGGTGTGATCTTGTGTGCGTGTAAGAGATATGTGGGGAAATTTATCAGCTACTTAGCAGTTAGCGTCCTCACTGCTTAATTCAACTGATTTAACCGAGTCCTGTTTCTTTAGCTCTGAAGTTAGCTCTAAAGCTGTATACCAAAATGCTAGGATGGGTTTCTACAGGACGATTTGTAATCATTTTTAGTTTAGCCTTTTTGAGTTTGCTTGATTTAATTATTAATGCATTTAAAATCAAGACCTCTTGTATTGAATAAGCGTATGTATTAGTGTTACACCTTAAACATAAGGTTATGGTCAAGTTTTAAAAGCACCACAGAGCACAGTTTTTAAAAGTCAAGCACTTTCTGCTGAGAGGAGGATGAGATGGAGGAGTGCTGAGACAGATAAACACTGGGCGCTTGTGAGGAGAACTTCTGCCTTGTTTGCATTTCTTCTCTCCTCTGCACAGCCAGCGGTCCGTGATCAGATCAAACACATCCACTTAAAATCTTACTTTAATTACGTTTTTTTCCCCCAGCTTTGGTGTGGGAAGCAGTCTGGTTTTGGCCTTTTTCTTCTATTTATGATTTCTGATCTCTCCAGATGCACGCACACACACACACACACACACACACACACATGCACAAACTGCCAAACACACACACACATGCACAAACTGCCAAACACACACACACACACACATGTTGAGTCACTTCCTTCACCTCACACAATGCAGTAACTTGCAGCCTTTCTCTTCCTAATGTAACCCCACAGACTTTCCACTGAAGGCTACTCCTCTTCCTCCCAAAGGAAGAGGCAAATCTTTAGGTACTTGGTGTTTGCTGTGTGTCCCCATACACGTTTCCGTGACGAGAGTGTGTGTGCTTAGCGTCAGCTCGGTGCATGGCTGCTATGTGGAGTTGAAACACAGCTCTTTAAGGGGGAGGGACTTGTCAAGTCACGACCATTCTTGCACTTTTCTCTGATTGTGCACTTGCACTTTGGTGGGTGGGTGGGTGGGTGGGAGTGTGTGTGTGTGTGTGTGTGTGTGAGCGCGTGTGTGCATACGTGTGTGTTTATGTGGGTCCAGGCTAAGCCTGGTTGCTATGGTTGCTGTGGGGAATGTTCTGGAATTGTCATTTGCTAACTAGCGCATGCTATGGAGTTATTTGTCGGGTGTCTTGCTATTCTCATAGCAGTATGCTAGTGGTGTTAGACTTGTTGCTTTTGTTTCCGTAAAATGTTAAATACACTACTCATATTTATCGCTTTAGTTTATTGAAGTGAAAGGAAGGAATGGTAGACAAAAGAGAATGGAGGGAAACTGTTTTCTCTCTCTCTCTCTCTCTCTCTCTCTCTGTGTGTCTGTGTCTCTGCAGTAAGTCTGTGTCAGTAATGGGCTGTGTAGGCAGCAGCTCATTCATTAATTGCATACACAGATGTTCGCTACATTACTGCACCTTTTAAACGCACACCCTCTTACACACATAATCCAATAGTTCTTTGTATTCGCTTATATTTGTAAGATTGCCGCCTTCATGAATTCTGCTGTGGCATCTGGATTATGTGCAAGTTCTAAATATAGTGCGTATTTGGTGGTGTCCTCTGCTTATCGCACTGGATTAATGTGCTTCACAGGACAAAAATGAGTCTTTAATGGCAAGTTGTATTTTACCTCAAGCTAGAATTCTGCCTTTCCTTCATGAGTTAGAACAGTGATTTAGAGCGGGCTGTTTTGGGTCAGCAATTATTAATTATGAAGTATTTTTATAAGATTAATAAAGTAATAGTAAGGTAGCACTTTTAATTAACTCGGAACATTAAGTCGTGACTCCTGTGTTGATGTGTATCGGACACCTTGTCATACTCTAGCTCTTTATGATTATTCTTGTAATTAAGGCAGCAGAAAGGACGTTGTTTAAAAATAGTTCAGCATCGCTGGTTATTGTATCTTATACAGCAGTGCTGTTGGATCCTTGACTCCAGTAGAGGTGCATGATTTTTTTATACGGTTATGTCTGTAACATGGACGACAGGTTTATATTAATGTGCTCATTCTAACATGCTATTGTTTCTATAGCAACAGCTCATACACAGGGACTTGTACGGAGGACGTAATCGAAGATTAATAATAAATAAACAGATTTAAAAAATGTATTGTTTAACAAATTAAAACTTATAATCATTGATGTGGTGGAGTTTCATATTTATAGAAGGAGTTTAGTGTGCAAGTGCTCTGTTACAGTCAAACCTTCCCAGCACGGGAAAGAAAGTCTTCAGGACAGAGGAGTTTACACTTTTCCGGTAAAATGACAGGCTGCATTTTGAGCTCGAGAGACGGAGAGAGAGAGTCTGGTGAGGCAATGACTGTTTACTGCCGCTAGATCATGAGAACGGGCGCTAATTTATCCCTAGGACGTTCCCCAACGTTAAATCTAACCATAAACCGCTAAAATGTGTGACGTGACATTTCTTATTAGAGTAAACATTGTAATCGTAAGCAAATGGCTGTGCTATAAGGAGAATAACACAAGATCACGCTGTTCTACAACAATAATGCACTTCCGCTGCACACTGTGCTGCATCACACCCCCTCTGGAATACGTTATTTTAGTATAACAGCATGGTCTGGAGTTTATTCCTTACATATATCTGATTTATATACGTATATCTACATTAAAATCTACAGGCGAAACAAGTTCTACATACTCCTGTTTCTATTCAGAAGTCACCTTTGATGACTGATGAGTTCTGTATTCAGGAAAAGTACATTTAGGTGCACAATTAGTGGCAAAGAATAAAAAGACTAGACTTTTGCTGATGGAGGGATAACTGCTTTGTTAGGCTGTATGTTAAACAGTTTCTGTAGCTGTCTAGGAAAGCCCTTGTGGTGATGGTTAAATTCTGGCAAACAGCCAGAGAAAAAAAGGGTTTCTGCCTGTAACACGTGTTGACATCACTACATTAAGAAACCATAAATATATTTCCCCAAAATAACATGGGCAGGTTTGTATTTACTTTTTAATCTTGCCTAGACTTTCTGCAAAAGATTACGTTGTGTAAAAAGCCACATTAAAAAAAAAACACAGTAAGCGTCTGCTTGAAGATGTCTCGGAGCTTGCTAGCTAAGTGCGATTTCCTCACACAGTGAATGCCAGGCTTTGATGGAGTTGTTGGATAGCTATCTACTATAGTGAAATGTGCATAAACGTCGTCAGCTCAGTTTTGTAATTAAATACTGGCTGTCAAAATGTCTGTGATGTGCCTGCAGCGCCAGTACGTAAGTAAGTATAGCAGTACGTGTGGTTGAGATACAGGTAAAAAAAGTTATTTGAAATGTTTTCCGAGGCCTCAACACACACATTTTTGAGCTTAAATTAACTTGCTCATGCTGCAGAAAGGTCTTTGCGGATTATAACAATTAAATAATAGCTATTTTGGAATAAAATAATCTGTAGATGCCCTGTTTTCTATTGTGTACTGCTAAATCGATTGGGCCTCAGAGGTTTGTAAATGTGTGTATAGTGACCGTGTCACCACGCTGTAACAAGATGTACACTGAGCTTTGGGAAACGTCATGTTTACAGCTTATACACGTCATTTAGATATACAGCCAGCTCGGTTATCTTGGACTGTTCACTATGAATGAAGCATTTTATCATGCCATAGATTGGTGGTACTACAGAATATAGTATGTTGTGCGTTTAGAATATTGACCCTTTTTATGGCCAATTCCAGGAGCCCTAAGAGCACTAGGATAAAGACCAGCAATGAGTAGTCAGATATTTTCAGGTAAGTGTGTTTATATGATTGCAAATACCTTTTAGGGGATAAGCAGGTGGTCTCTGTGTGACAACTAACAAAGGGGTTTGCAAAAAGTGTCTCGGTCCAGTGAAAGTGGGGACCATGATCGGACATGAACTGATTTCTCAGTTATAACAAAATGACCAATAATGATAATGAACTGATGAATTCAGTGTGAGCAGGAAAATCACCAAACCCCAGACAAGCACAGGCCTGGTCAGCTCCCCAAAAATAGCACAGGATTGTTATCTATCTGTTGGCGAATTTCATACTATTTTTTTTTTCATTTTGCAATTATATTCCAGTTAAATCCAATTGTCTAGATCGTACTTGAAGTGTTGCGATTAGGGAGCTCACGTGATTAAAAATGACATGATTAATTATTGGTTTTCATGGTGGCTGCTCTTGTCTAGAGAGACAGTGCACACACAGATAATAAGCGTGTATCCTAGCAGCGGTGTGTGTGAACGGGTCAAATTGTTTCATTGTGCAGTTTCTATCTAAAATGTTTAAAGGGCATGAGTTTGTGTTAATTCCCAGTTCTTTATATGTGTGTGTTTGTTTCCTGTTTGTGTGTGTTTGTGAGTAAGTGTTTCATGTTGTCTGGTTTGTGTTGCTTGCTGTAACAATACTCAAGGCATTTACCCAAGTGTGCATCTTGAGTGGTTTGTGTGACTGGGGCCTTGTCATCGTAAATATTGTTTTCAGGTATTCTTCTGAGATGCTGACACTTCACCTTGTTTTTTCGTTTTTGTTTTTTTTTTGTAGTGGTGTGTATATGTAAAGATGTGTATGTCTGGTTTCTTCTATTTTAAGTGAAACGTGGGCTTGATTTGAGTGCATCTTTCTAGAACTTCTTGTTCTATATTTTAAGTCCTTAGTAGTATTTCAAAAATAAAGTTATCTCGTTTCTTTCATCCTGTCCCTTTCTGCTTTTTGCTTCCTCCTCTCCCTTCCCCACCTGTTCTTTCTCTGTTCTGATGGCCCATCCTGCAGGGGGAATAAAGAGAGCTCGAGCCGGCCATCGAGCAGTCGTCAGAGCAGCACTGACAGCGATATGAAGAGTCTGGAGCCACGGCCTTGGAGCAGCACGGACTCGGACAGCTCAAACCGCACTCTCCGGCCTCCCGTTACCAAGGCCAGCAGCTTCAGCGGCATCTCCATCCTCACACGCGGAGATAGTCTGGGTAGCAAAGGCTCACAGGGCAGTGCCAGGGGCTCACGCACAGGTACACACACACACATGCCTTTGCAGAAGTCAGACAAAGCACGAACAGCGAAAATATTCACTCACATTCCTTTAATGGTTACCACATACACTACCAGTATTTTGGTACAGTTCTGTCTGCTTGGTAAATCTAACCTCTAGAGCCCTCTGGTGCCTGAGAGGTGAATTGTGATGGCAGGTGTGCAGGGATCCTTTTCCTCCGCCATTGAGTATTCATTAATATAGCATCTAAGGGTAACAGCTAAGGAACTGCAGCCCCGCTTTCATTGAGTTAAGTCAATGTCATGAGTCCACCATCAGGCAAACACTGAACAATCACTGCTGCCCGTCTGAAGACCACGTGCATAAGCCAGAAGCCTGTTGGAACAATGTTCTGTGCACAGATAGAATTTTGGTTTAAATGAAACGAGTTATGCTTGGCAAAAACCAACACTGCATTCCAACATAAGAACCTCATCCCAACTGTGAAGCATGGGGTTGGCAGTATTATGGTTTGGGGATGCCTTGCTGCCTCGGGTCCAGGATGGCTTGCCATTGTCGATGGATCTACGAATTCTACAGGAGAATGTCCGGGTATCTGTCCATGACCTGAAGCGTAAGTGTAATGGGTCATGCAGCAACAACGACCCTAAGCACACAAGTAAGTCTACAAAGAAATGGTTAAAGCAGAAGAAATTTAAAATCNCTAAAAAGAGCAGTTGATGCAGAGAAGCCCACCGGCATCACGGAGTTGAAGCAGTTGTGTAAGTTGTGGGTCAAAATTCCTCCAACTCGTTGTGCGAGACTGAGCACCAGTTACTGCTAACATTTGGTTGAAGTTATTTGCTGCTCAACGAGGTCACACCAGTTACTGAAAGCAAAGGTTCACGCGCTTTTTCCCACAAAGATATTTGCTCAATAAATATAATAATTTAGATAATTTTGATCAATAAATACAACCCCTGGCAAAAGTTATGGAATCACCACATGCAGCTTTTTTACTTCGTAGCAAATATACAAAGATATGACACAAACAATTTTTTGTTTAACAGCTGAACATTCTGGCTTTGTGAAACACCTCAAACAACTTAAATTATTTTAATTAAGGCATTTTGTTCTTCAGTAGAGGAAAAAAATATGGAATCATCATCATCCAAAAAAAAAAAAAAATCGAAATTATTTTTTATGACGCATTTATGACGGCCTGAATTCTTTGAGGCGTGGACCTCACTAATGAAAAACAGTATTCTCCATCAAGCTGGTTCCAGCTTTCTCGAATAATGGTCGACAGGTGTGGTGATTTCATAGTTTTTGTCAGGGGTTGTAAGTGTAAAATCTTCTAAAGTTTTTGTATCAGCTGGCTTCTCTTTATCCGGTTTTAGGACTGGAAAGCTGCTGTATAAATGGAGCGTAAAAGGTGTTAGAAAGGCGCTATATAAGCAACATATGGAGCTTCTTCTTATAAGCTAAAATAAGCGACCTTTGTCATCCTTTGTGCTAGATTTCAGTAAAATGCTAACTTCGATTCCCACCATCATTTATTTTGCAGGTCTTCCTCTTGTAACCACAGAGGCTTGCCCCCAGCCACCTCAGCAGAGCCGCACTCTCCTGCCCTGCCCATCCAGCTGCCCTTCCAATGTTCCTCAGAGCCAGGCTCCACCACCACCTCCACAAACGGCTCTGCTGCCCACCCCTACTCACACACACACTCACACACACTCTCACCCACAGCACCCCATCGGCAGCCACAGCCACAATCACATGCTGCCACAGGTGAGTCAGGTTGCCTTTTTTATTTATTTATTTATTTATTTAAATAATGTCCACATGTCCCACTGTATTTGAGTTCACTGTTAGTGTATTCTATATTTATATTTTTAGAGAATTATATATTTTTTTGTTAACATAGTATAAAGAGTTGCGTAAGTTAATATATTTCATACTTTTCTTCCTTCTTTTGTGACTCCTCCTTTGCTGGTCCCTCTAACATTCATTTTTTTTCTTCCTTCTCCCTGTTTTTTTTTTTTTTTGCTCTTTCTCTCCATTCCTCTCTTGCACTTTTTTCCCCCCTTGACTGTATTTAGCCGGTGGCATCTCTGCAGCCTGCTCCACAGCCTGTATCATACTCCAGTACCTCCTGCCCTCAGGTCATCCTGCCTGTTTCTCCTTCTCAGCAGTATAACTTGGTACTAATTATTCTCTCCTGCTTTACATTTCCCTGCTATCTTCTCATCTCGTACCCTATCATGAGCTCTTAGCAGTACAATAGTTTCTCAGACAGAACAATTTGCCTGCACTCTTCACGTTCTTTATATCTCTCTTCTTCACTTTAGCCTTTTATTCGGACTCTCTTGCTCTCTCTCTCTGTAGTGGATAATAGTTTTTAGATTATTAGGTTAAGTTTGGACTGTGAAGATCTAGATTACTGCAAGCAGGTCCGAATGATAACTCTTTGTTTTTTGTGTCTATTAATTTTTTTAATTAATTTTTTAATAATTGATTAGTGCTGAGAGTAACAATAGTAGCAGTTAACAATAAATAGTCTGATGCTATGACTCTAAGGCTATTGTCTTTGTAATCTCTTAGCAGTACTTAGCAAATTGTGACCTTAGTATTATAAGGCTTTCCCTGGCCAAAAAAAAAATAAATTGCAGCACACTTCATGGTTTTCATTTGGTGTATTTTCAACTTTTTTTTTTAATTCTATCTACAAAACAATATTATCACAGGCAAGCAATGATGACCCTGCTTATGATGGTAACAAATCAGCATATACTGTGTGTGTGTGTGTGTGTGTGTGTGTGTGTGTGTGTTTTGGGGGAGGGGAGAGTCCCTCTGATTGGTCAGTTTTGTCC
>CM074946.1:10188327-10204217 GCA_037577455.1 Pangasius macronema
GACAGGATTGTTGACCTGCACAAATCTGGAATGGGCTACAAAAACATTAGCAAGATGCTGGATATTAAAGTAACAACGATTGGTGCAATTGTGAGAAAATTTAAGAAGTATACCATGACCATCAATAAACCTTGGTCTGGTGCTCCACAGAAGATTTCACCTCGTGGGGTGGCAATGATCATGAGAACTGTGAGAAATGACCTCAAGGCAGCTGGGACCACAGTCACCAGGAAAACAATTGGCAACACTTTGCGCCTCAATGAATTAAAATCCTGCAGTGCCCCAAAGGTACCCCTGCTTAAGAAGGCACATGTGGAGGCCTGCCTAAAGTATGCCAATGATCACCTCAAAGATGTACAAAGTGATTGGGAGAAGGTTCTGTGGTTAGACGAGACCAAAATTTAACTATTTGGCATAAACTCTACTCGTCATGTGTGGAGGAAGAAAAATGCTGCCTATGACCCTCAATGAAATACAAATCAATTAAAATATATTCTTTAAAGTTATTTTCTGGATTTTCGTTTTGATATTCTATCTCTCCATGTTAGAATACATCTACCATTAAAAGTATAGAATGATCATCTCTTTATTAGTGGGCNTATTTGGCCTAAACTCTACTCGTCATGTGTGGAGGAAGAAAAATGCTGCCTATGACCCCAGGAACACTGTGCCCACCATCAAGCATGGAGGTGGAAGCATTATGTTTTGGGGGTGTTTCTCTGCCAAGGGCACAGGGCTACTTCATCGCATCAGTGGGAAGATGGATGGAGCCATGTACCGTGCAGTCCTGAGGGACAACCTCCTCCCCTCTGCCAGGAAGTTCAAAATGGGCCGTGGTTGGGTCTTCCAACATGATAACGACCCGAAGCATACAGCAAAGGCAACAAAGGAGTGGCTCAAGAAGAACCACATTAAGTCCATGGAGTGGCCCAGCCAGTCTCGGGGACCTCAATCCAATCGAAAATCTATGGAGGGAGCTGAAGGTCCGAGTTGCCAAGCGACAGCCTACCACCCTTAATGATTTAGAGAGGATCTGCAAAGAAGAGTGGGCCAAAATTCCCCCTGATACGTGTGCTAACCTTGTGGTTAACTACAACAAACGTCTGTCCGCTGTGCTTGCAAACAAAGGCTTTGCCACCAAGTATCAAGAGGGATCAAATACAAATGGCTAGAGGGATCAAATACTTATGAAAATGAAATACAAATCAATTAAAATCTATTCTTTAAAGTTATTTTCTGGATTTTTGTTTTGATATTCTGTCTCTCCATATTAGAATACATCTACCATTAAAAGTATAGAATGATTATCTTTTTATTAGTGGGCAAACCAACAAAATCAGCAAGGGATCAAATACTTTTTACTCTCACTGTATCTATATGTGTGCTGTGTCAATAGTTAAAATTTACAAAAAGCACCATTATATTATAGCTTATCTAATCAACTGAATATTTGGCCTAAATGTGCTGGGGGCTGCACCACAGTGAAAGCTCAGTTGCTTTTATTTCAGTTTATCTGCAGCCAGGTTTAGAGGTCTAAAATATCTGATTCCTAAGAGAATAAAAGTGGCAAAAAAACGTTGACACAAGATACATAATGCTAAACACTACAAACAGTATATAAACACTAACACTTAAAAAAATAATGTATAAAGTATATATAAATCTAATTAAAAATAATGTATAAAGTATATATAAATCTAATTAAAAATAATGTATAAAGTATATATAAATCTAATTAAAAATGACGGAGAAATGATAAAGACTGAGTAGAAATAGACACAGTGCTCACAATGCTACACTGAATAATCATCAGGCTTCATTTATCTGATTCAAGACGGCAATTTCGCCACCCAAGTGATGAAAAATGGTTTTCACACATCAAAAAGAACACAAAATATTATGATTAGTGTGTACACAATGGAATGGAAAAACGATGGTAGGAGATCAGTACAGAAGGGAAGATATCTTTGCTCTAACCAGAAGTAAACAGCCTTGTAAATTTGAGAGCAAATCCATTGTTCCTGCCTCTTTGCCATTTTCTTCATGTTTGTATGGCATGAACAATGGGAGATGAATCTCTTTCTATAGCACTCTTTAATTCAATATCAACCTTTAAGGGAATCTGACTGTCCTAATACACACATTATTTAGTGGGGCCTGTATTTGCGAGGTTACTACTTCTGATCTCTCTCTCTCTCTCTCCCCCTCTCTCTCTCTCTCTCTCTCTCTCTCTCTCTCTCTCTCTCTAGGTCAGCACTCAGTTGAATAGTCCGCTGGCATCTCCTACTCAGTCACCCACTCCCACTCCATCAAGCAGTGGAAACAATGTGTGTCCTGGGCTCGGCCCACTGCCTCTCATTTCCCAGTTTCCACGGCCTGGTGGACCCACACAAGGTAACACACTAACTTCACTGCACAATGTGTGTTGTCATTTTTTGGCTCCGCACCGTGATTTTCAATACAGAGGTCAAATGAAACACTTTCATTTTGCATTAGTCAGTTTGGTCATGTTGCAGTGTCTGATAAAAGGTTATTTAATACAAGTAATTCTCTTAGAAGATAAATAAATAAATAAAAGCAAAGGGAAAATCACAGGCATGTCATGAAGATTACATTATCGATCTATCATACGATATATGGACATGACCTTGATCAGTTTTGCTGACCTTGATATTGTCCTTTGTGTTTACATGCATGTTTGTTTACATAAGAATGAATATCACCAACATTTTAGCCATTTGTGCTGCTTCTGTCCTCTCATTTGCTGTTGAAAAGAATGACATGCCAGATATTAACAATGCACTGAAGAAAAAGCTAGAAAGAATAGTTACAGTCTTTCAGATAATCCAGTCGTAGTCAGTAGTGTCGGGATTGACCTGCGTGAGCTGCGTGAGCTGCGTGACCTGCGTGAGCTGCGTGAGCTGAAGCTGAACAGTGCATGAACGCAGGTCAACTGAAGCGCTTTACTAGTGGATTAGTTAACTCACCCCGATGCATCCTATACACATAGCAGATTAATCAGACATGTACACAACATAAACTTATTACAACTTGCTTCTGCACAAAATGACGCGAATGCACAAGTGAACTTGAGCTTAAGTAATATGCTCCTTCTGTAACAACGCACTGAAACACAGACAATGAATAATGAACCATAAAGAATTCACAATATTGTGTTACAATTTGTGTACTTGTTGTTATTGTTGTTCTTTTTTCGGCTGCTCCCGTTACGGGATACCACAGCGGATCACTGGTCCGCATATTTGATTTGGCACAGTTTTTACGCTGGAAGCCCTTCCTGACGCAATCCTCCGCAGTTTTATCCGGGCGTGGGAGCAGCGCTGGGAGCGCTGTGGTGTGCAGCCCCAGTGGCTGCGCTCGGTTCCCTGGCCAGGAATCGAGCACTGAGGCCTAACCACTAGTCCTCCAGGAACCCCACAATACTGTGTTATTGTTGTATTGTATAATGTTAATATTTCAGGCGATCAGGGACATGTTTAAGTTAATATATAAGATGTCAGAGTAAAATCGACTAAAATTTTCATTAGAAGACAAAAAACTACGGCTAGAAACAGTGTGCAAATTAACCCAGGAACTGACCTGAGAGCCAAGATGAAATCTTTTGATTTTATAGTTTTCATATAAATAAATGCACTTTGTTAACAGTTTGTTCTTTGCAATAAACAATATAACACTACGCTGTTTGGGTTGTATTTAATTGTTGTGCCCTCTTGTGGACCGTTGATTTAAAAATCGGATGTTTTTGACATTCCAACTCCAATGTCTGAATATTCCTAAGAGTTAAAAGTTCATTGCTGTTTGATCGGGTGTACTTGCATTACTATGCTATTATATTATCATTATATCAGTGGCAACAATATCATTTATCGCAGCTATTTCTGGGACAATATGTTGTCCAACAAAAGTAGTTATTGTGACGGGCCTAATCACAACTCAGAGCAAACAACGTAACGCTTCTCCACAGACTAATAAATGTCTTTATTTGGAAACTATATACATCCTGATCAGAGTGCCAGAGTTGTGACTCCTGTTTTCTCCTTCTGCTAGCAACTGACAGCTGCACAGGACTGATGATGAGGTTTGAGATATTAGCACTGGCATGTGATTCTCACATTGAGCAAAGTCAGCAAACTGTTAATGTTCAGTAGATGGCTTTTTGCTCATCACTGTGATAGTCGCCTGGAAAGCTGTCATGTTTGTCCAGCAGGAGACCTGTGTGATCATTTGGCTTTTTTTAGTAGTCACTGTTTGAAAACTGTTTGTTTCCCAACTCTATTTGCGCTATTTGAAATAGTTCTGGGAATTTTTTTTTTTGGTGCCCCTTACATTTGTGGTTCTCTTTTAGGAACGGAACAGCAGAAACCAGTCCCATTATTGTATTCCTGATCAGAACTATTTTCATAGTATCAAATCTAACTGTATTCCATTGACAGCTCATATTGTCTCGCAGATGCCTTATGGGAAGAAAATGAATGTTAATATGTGTATCATTACATCCTTAGTACATAAAGTCAGGAACGTGCAGTCACAGACACACACAGAAATACACACACACACACACACACACACACACACACACACACAGGTAATTCTCACTGTAGTACCTTCGGCAGTACTCTTAAACTCTCTTAGAGTGTTCTATCCATTATGTAATTTTTTAAGTATGCACACAAATAAGAAGTTGCTAATTGCATATAATACACACTGTAATCACGTACACTTTGTAGTAACAGTACACGTGTTGCATAGTTTGCTTATAACGTTTTGCTGCATACCTGTTTAAATACACAACATGCAGTATTGGTGTAACAGTGTCTGTTACTCGTTTGTAATTACTAGAGCATTATGGTTTGGCAGCTACATAAAAGTAAGTACATAAGTCTGTAGGAGGTTACGTCCATACATAACTATTAACTGTACTAAAACCCTTAGTTAATTAGATAGTATTAGACACTTTATATAAAGCAGGCTCATCATGACATGAGTAGCTTGTGTAAGTGTGATGGCCTGAGAAAACTCCACAAGGTAAAATTGTGAGTTCTGGTTACAAATTGAATTGATTAGGTTTATGCACATTTCTCTATGGCATGCAGCTATCCAGTAACTTGATGAAAGTGTGAGATTCAGAGACATCAGTTGTATGTGTCACTGTCACCCTGCTAGCCAGCAGATCAGTGTGACCTGATTACATTCTACTATACACATACAAACACATACACCTTGGATCTGGTTTCCCTACTGCTCTACTGATAGTGTGACCTGAATGTTGCCTTTGGTCCTGCTCCAGAAGCCCTAAACACTTTGCTTTGTGTATGATACAGGAGATGGGCGCTATTCATTACTGGGGCAGCCTCTGCAGTACAGCTTGTGTCCTCCAGCCATCATGCACAACCATACCCAATCTTCCTACAGCTCCCACCAGGTGAGCATGCACATACAGGCGTAGTTTTTTCCTCCGAACACGCTCTTCTCATACTCTTCTCATACTCTCCTTCTCATCACTGGTCCTTCCTCTGTGAGAGCCATGTGAAGTCAGGGTATTGGTGTGTGTCTGTCCACAGGGTTCAGGAGTGATAAAGCATGGAGCCCGAGGAAAGAAACAGACACTGAAATCTGCCTCTACAGATCTAGGCACTACTGACGTAGGTATGGCCCACACACACAGCGTAAATGTGAATCTGCTTCAGTGCTGACCTTACAGACTGGGGAATATGGCCAAAATATCAGATAGCACATAGCAAGAATAATGTATTTTGTCATTTAGTTTATAATTTTGTCTGTATTTTAGAACCAGAGTGATTGATTTTTTGTTGCTGAGTGACGTGATGCTGTGTTCCAGCTGTGTTCCACTTCTACACAGATGGCAATGCAGCAGTTAAATTAAAAAAGTTAAAAAAATAATAATAATAATAATAAAAAGTCTTCCCTGGATTATCACTGGCAGGCTGTTTGGCTACTCGATGCATACCTTTAAAGTATCACCCCATTTCTCTGTGCAGTGGTGAGTCGTGTGCTGGAGGTTACAGACTTGCCTGAGGGCATCTCTCGCCCAGAGGCCGAGAAGCTCTTCAACCAGCTCTCGATGTGCGGGGCCAAGATCCAGTGGCTGAAGGAGCCGCAGGCATCCCGGGGAACTGGCACTACTCCAGCGCATGGAGCTGGAGCTGGAGCTGTAGCTGGAGGGGGCGGGGCAGTAGGAAAGGGTGACATCCATGACCCAGCACACCTCTACACTGTGGTGGCAGTGTTCCCCAACACCATGGCTGCCCAGAGCGCTTCCTTTAAGCTCAACAACAGCGGAGGGAGTCTGTTCAAACTGCGCGCTGCCAAAAAGAACTATGACCTGCGCATACTAGAGAGAGCTAGCTCACAGTGAGGAAAGAGAGAGAGAGAGAGGGAGAGGAGTGGGGTGGAAGAATGGAGAGAAGAAAGAGATCATACTGATTTTCGCAGTCTTTTTTTTTGTATCATTACGCAAAGAAGACATAACACACGTAAGCATGTGTACCTCTGTTGTACCTCTGTATATATAATTCCTTATGTACACACAGATGCACACACTTACACACACAGCCATGCACTGGACAGAGGGTGTTGGACAGGCTCCTCCCCATCTTTTTCTGTCTCTCTTCCTGTCTCTCCCCATCTTTTTCATCCTGTCTCTCCTTCAGTCATCATATGCCTTCTCTCTCTCTCTCTCTCTCTCTCTCTCTCTCTCTCTCTCTCTCTCTCTGGCTAATATTGCCTCTATCACATTCTTTTCCTGATGCTCCTCCCTCCCTCTCTCTCTCTCTCTCTCTCTCTCTCTCTCTCTCTCTCTCTCGCTCTCGCTCTCTCTTTCTTTCTCTCTCTCTCTCTCCACTTTCAAGATGGCTTTCTCTCTTTCTTCGTCTCTCTTGCTTTCCGTTTGCCTTAATGCTGTTGTGGACTTCTGTATTGCGCTGTTCTTTCTCATATTCTCTCTCTCTCTCTCTCTCTCTCTCTCTCTCTCTCTCTCTCTCTCGCTCTCTCTCTCTCGCTCTCTCTTTCTTTCTCTCTCTCTCTTTCTCACAGATGAAATATTGAAATATTGTTCCTCTTTTGTTCGATATATTTATATAAGTGATGTAAGGATTATAATAAATCTATATATTCAGTGATTTTTTTCCCCGGTGGATAAGTTAAAGTTCCTTTACAACCTGTCCCCATCCATGTCTTTCCTCCCTTTTCCTCTTTTTCCCCCCCACGCTCCCTCCTCCCTTCCTCCATCATTGTGTTTTGCATCTTTTTTTTTTTTGTGACAGCTGTGCAGAAAGTTATGAGGTATTTAAGTGCACAAAGATTGCAAATGTCTACTGTAAATTCATTCTGTTCTTTTTTGTTTGTTTTTAAAAATATAAAAGAAGACAAAAAATCCCTTTGTGTGTGTGTTTGAATGAAGAGGAACTGAAGAGGAGTTTGTAGAGGAAGAGCAATGAGATGCAAATGCATAATGATTTATAATAACTCGGGTCATATTACTGATTATTACATTTTTTTGAAATACTGAAAAATCGTATTTATAAAAAAAAAAAGCTATTGAATCATCCCTTCAAATTAAAGCGTTAAACTGAATACTCGAATCCGATTGGCCAGAACAGCAGCAAATCACAGGTTTATATTAATGCACTTGCTCTGAAACATTTTTTCCTATAGTAACAGCTCATTCAAAGGAACTTGTATTGTATTGTATGGCAGACGATCCTCCTAATCTAACAATAATACTAAACTGATCAGGCGTGTGTACAGTCATTGATATAGTGAGATTTCTGTAAGGAGACTCCAGTATCAGAGTCTCAAAGTAAGAGAAAAAAGACTGAGAGAAACAAGTCTGGTGAAAGAATAACTGTGTATAGCTGCTATCCACTGACAACAGAACCTAATAGCAGTAAAGGTAAATATAAACAGTTAAAATTTATGTGTTTATTAAAAAATAAAAACAGTGTAATCAGGCAAATTATGAGGAATACAACACCTTTTGTTGATAAAGCATTACATTACGCCACATAATGCACGTATTCCAACACTTAGTTTACATGGACTATCTTCTGCTACTTCTATTCCGAAGGGACTATTAATTGGAGGATTTGGAAGAATTGTCCATTTGGCTTGTTCATTTCTTTCAGTGGGGTTTAAACTCCTGACAGGTGCAGCTGTTTCAAATGCTGTTTGTGGTCCACACACGCTGACTCACTTCCAAGGGGACTGGTGCATTCCCCACCTGTTGGGAGCGGGTGAGGGGTTTGGGTTCACAAGACCGCTCACTTCCCCAAACCCCAACCAGCCTGCAACCAGATCAGCGCATACTGAAGGTAAGATTGCGTATTTTAAAATGAGTGCAGAGATTTTTCATTGGTAAACTTGTAAGTGATTGGTAAAGCTACAGGGTTTTACCTCCACTTTAGAAGATCTTATAATAGTTGATGTGTGCTTTTGCTTGACTTTTAAACACCAACTAAGTAAATAGGTTTTGATGAATTAATGTAATATGCATTCAGAATCTCACTTTGTCAATGATGGGTCACAAAGATAATGAACTGCATCCTCAAAATGCTAAATTCTCTTTAGTTTATTAGCATATATTTGCCAACACTTACGGTCCCTGCTATACTACTTCGAATAGAAATCTACCACCACACATTAACTGCCTCATCTATTACCTAATCTACATATAGCTACTTGGAATATTATATAAGGGAAAGCTTATGTTTTGCTTGACAGTTAAATATGCTTTTCATTCAAAATTATTACGTAAAAAGTACTACTACTGCTACTTCTACTACTGCTGCTGCTGCTGCTGCTACTACTACTACTACTACTACTAATAATAATAATAATATCCAATCTTGGATCTTGTATGTTACGAGATGAAGATGTCATGATATGTTTAATGTTACAGCGCCCCCTGCTGGTTGTACAGAAGCTGCTCTGCTTTCAGACATGTCCCACTTTGACCAGTAAGTGTCCAGCACATGACTCATTATTTCCCTTTCACACCATTTTCAACCTAATGTCTGTCCAATGCATCTGTACCCTATGCACAATGACCCATAACAGAATTTTTACAAGTACTGTGAAAAGAATGGAAAGTTCATAGAGCAGTGTGTGTGTGTGTGTGTGTGTGTGTGTACACACACAAACACAAACACAGAAGGTGGGTTGTGCTGATGAAAGATTTGAGTTCATGTGACCATGTTAAATCCAGATCTTAGATCATCAGAGCTCACACATCAGTAGTAAACTTCACCACATACACTACAGTGTCCTTTCCCCATAAATCACTGCACCTCAGCTTTTTTTGCTGCCCGCAGATTGGATGACAAGGACTCCCTGGACCTCCATGACAATCCTCCTGTTCCTGACAACATAGTGAAGGAGGATAACAACACAGTAGGTTCAGTTCTCAGCTATGATGCCTGATTTTATTTCTATGATCTGCAGCATGGGCATATTTAAATCACTGTGGGGAAAAAATGGGTATTTTCTTCTTTCCTAGATAGCTTGATAACCCTGTATCAGCAGTTGGTTGTGTCTGTCTTTGCTTTGAAATATATTTAGGAGCAAAATCAAACCCCATTCCAGCAATCCCTGCTTAGATTGATATCAGTCCCTGTCAGAGTTATTTCTAGATACCCATGTGTGGGAGTTCTGCTGTGAAAGAAAGGCCGGGTCAGGTGCTGGACAGCATTCTCGGGAGGTGAAAACAGATCACAGACAGCAACGGGGCCTTCTTGAATTGGAGGGTCTCAGTAGATTCGAGATTCTTTGCATGTTCGTCATGACACGGACTGGCCAATTTGGAAACATTTCAGGTTTATTTTGAGTATTCAAAGGTATTCAAGTATTCAAGGGTTCTCTCATTTATTGTAGCCAAGGACCCCTTTAACAGTAAAATACATTACATGGACCCCCTCGGAACAGTTTTATTTCATGAGCATTGTTTAAATGTGTACAGTAAGATTTTGTCTTTTCATTACAACCTTCCTGACACAGCCCTCCCCAAGTTTATCACCAGAGTGCACTGCCGTGTGCAACCCCAGTGGCTGAGGTTGGTGCCGTGGCCGGAAATCGAACCTGGGCCACAGGGGTGAGAGCATCGAGGTCTAGCCCCCAGGGATCTTACTGAGGTTTAGTTTAAACCCATTTAATTAAATGGCTTTAAGTAAAAGTGACCAGCCTAACATGCAAATAACTCTCAGATTTCAATTATCCATATAATAACTTAAATAATAGTTGGTTTTGATTTCCACTGCTGTAAGTACATTTAAAAAGCATGGATGCCTGTGCTTTTTGAGAAACACTGTTCTCAATAAATGTAGAAAAATTGACATTTGAATAAAGCAATATTTGAATATAAAGAAATACATTTTAAAATCGAATACTTGCATATGGACTGTGATGTGTATTTTTATGTAAATATGTTTTTTGTCTTTTTGATATTAAGAAGTTGTCGGATAAAAAGTGTCAGATGAGGGGGAAAAAGCAAGCAGTTATAATAGTTGAAGAAAGATCAGTGCCAGAGGTCTGGACTTGTTGCATTTCTGCTTTGAATGAGCCTTCCATGTTCACACCACGATGATGTTTTTTCTCTTCTGCTGTTTATTCTTCTCCCGTAAGACATCGAAACAGATCGTGTCCAACAATAGAGAAGTGTTAACACCGACTTGGAATGGTGCGTGTGCGCCAGTGAGTTTTCATCCCAGTAACGGAAATGTCACACCTCTGTGTGATTTGTTCTCTCAGGTCTACTTCCTCTACGATGAAGAGATAGAGGAAGAGGAGAAAGAGAAGCCTCCCCCTCCTGAACCAGTTAAACCCGTCAATGATAAACCACACAAGTTTAAAGATCACTATTGCAAGAAGCTCAAATTCTGTGATGTGTGCGCACGCATGATTGTTCGTAAGTGTGCTGGCCATGAACCAACACGACATTGCTGTCTCGTTTCGGCTCAGAGATGTTTACTCACCATTTTCTGGTTGCAGTTAACAATAAATTTGCGCTGAGGTGTAAAAACTGCAAGACCAATATTCATCATCAGTGTCAGAGCTATGTCGAGTTCCAGCAGTGCTTTGGGAAAATTGTGAGTAGTAATAATATGCTTGTATGCTTGTTTCATATGCACTAAATTGAATAATAAATGAACTTTTTCTGTACGCCTCTTCTCTCTCTCTCTCTCTCTCTCTCTCTCTCTCTCTCTCTCTCTCTCTCTCTCTCTCAGCCTCCAGGTTTTAGACGGGCCTACAGCTCTCCTCTCTACAGCAGTCAGCAGAACGCCACGGTTAAAGAGCTGCTTCCGTTCTGTAACTGGTTTACCTTGTCAACTCTCAAACAGTCTTCATTACTCTCATCTAAAGCCAGTCTGGATGTCATATAGAACTGCTAATGTTGTACTTATTGATTTATTTTTAATTTTCTTTACAGCACAGTCTAACCGCACGGACCCGGTCTTTGAGACGCTACGTATCGGGGTTATCATGGCCAACAAGGAAAGGAAGAAAAGATCAGAAGATCAGAAGAAAAATGTAAGGTGACCAATAAAGTGAGAGACAGAGAAGAGGTGTTTGTATTTTATATGCAACACTACTGTATACACTGGTGAACTTGTCTACTGTCCTAGATGATGATGATGTTGATGATGGAAGAAGAGGAATCCCAACCTAAAGCCGAGGAAGGGGAAGGAGAGGACCGTGAGTAATGCTGACAGATTGTAATTTGAAAAAAATGTTTAAATAAAAAGATTATTTATGTGTGCAAGTAAGTGAGTAAGTAAGTAAGTACGGGTACATGGGTGTGTAATAAGTGTAACAACACCAGTAACTCTGCCCAGGGAGCCAAGAGATGGAAAAGAAGGACAAAACCACAGATGAAAAGGTCAGAGACTACAGCTTAGTGCTCATTATAATGATGACAACTATTTGGAATGGATTGTATTATACAGCTGCTTTTGTATTTGGCCAGCTTTATATCGCCTGGCTTGATGACATTTATGGATTTAGGATCCCATATGTGGACATAAATTCAGATTTCTCTGTGTTATGGTGTGTTACAGATGAAGAAGCCTCAGCCTGGTAAACTTGGAGTCTTCTCACAGTCACACTACTACATGGCCCTGTATTCTTTTAAAGCCATTGAAAAAGATGACTTGGACCTGCAGTAAGTGAAAATCCAGACCAGGCTAGAATCTAATGCTCAATATCATTCCTGTTTTTGATGTTTTCTAGCTTTTATCCTCCCCCATATTTAATATTGTCACTGAGTCTGCTGTGTGTTAATGTGTTTCTGTCTGTCTTTGATCAGTAACAATGTTTATCCTTGATTATTGGTGTGTGTTCCAGTCCTGGGGATCATGTTACAGTGATAGATGATTCCAATGAGGAGTGGTGGCGAGTAAGCATTTAATTATTTAATGTTAAACATTATAACCATGGCCCTGTTGAATTCTCGCTTCTGATTGCTCAGATATTGCTGATACAAATCGAAGGTTTATATTAATGTGCTCATTCTATGTGTGCTCATACCACCCTGAAGGTGATTATTTTCCAATATCGGCATGCCTCAATATGAGTTATTCCTTTTGTACCACAATGATATTGTTTCTGTGGTACAAAAGGAATAACTCATATTGAGGCATGCTAATATTGGAAAATAATCACCTTCAGGGTGGTAATGTCCCTCTGTTTCATGTCAGGTCACATTACCTCACCCCGTCGTCGATTATTTTCCTATAACAGCGCACTCTGTTGAGTTTTACTGTATAGATTATATATCTGTATAGATTAATGTTCTATATTTAAGACTCAAGCCTTTAGGTCACAGTAATGTAGTAATCCTGTTTTGGAATCCATTGCCTATCTAAAAACTACTATTATGATTAGGAGTGTAATAATACATTGTGACATGATGCATCGTGATGCAAAAAAATTGATGACATGCATTGTGGGAATGTGTGATTCACATAGTGTACATCAGCATTCAGTTGAACACCAAAGGTCCCAATCTGCACAACCCATATAATATGTAGAAAGCACGCTGGCTGATAGCTCCAGATTGCAACAGTCGACATGCATTATAGGTTATATGGTTACATGACCAAGTTATTACAGTTAAAAAGAGCCCTTCAGTAGCTTTCAAACAACGCCATCCCTGAGCCCGTGCCCGACAAAGAGGCCACTGAACCCGGGCATTTTAGCCAATTTGGAGCTCTATTTCTGGTTAAAATTAAGCCTCAGGCACTGCTACGGAGCTCATTATGTTTCAAATGATCATTTCAATCAAAAATTGGGGGAGAATTTATTTATTTATTTATTTATTTATTTATTTATTACATTTTGTTTACAATACACAACCTCTGTTTGCAGCATTTTTAAAAAAAATGTAGTTGTATATTGACAAAAATGCACATTGTTTTGCATTGTTTGAAATTTTGTTCAAAATATTCTGAGAATTGAATTGAATCATGAATCATGAAGCCAGTATCGTAAATCAAATTGATTCATGACTAGAGTGTATTGTTATACCCCCAATTATGATTGATTATAAAATGCAGTTATGTATGCAACATGGTGGTGTGTCTATTACAGGGTAGAATTGGAGAGAAATCCGGATTCTTCCCCGCAAACTACATCATCCGTGTGCGCTCAGGGGAGAGTGTGTACAAGGTGACACGCTCCTTTGTGGGGAATCGCGAGATGGGCCAAATCACACTGAAAAAAGACCAGGTTGGAATTCTCTCGCACACAAGACATGTGTACACCCAAATTACTAATGAGTTATGTGATGTTTTCAAAGAAATGCTCAGCTAAGGCAGCATACAGCCTTACATTTCCTCTTACATTGCTATTTTGCAAGGCACACCAACTAGCCCTATCAGGAATGGTCAGTGACCCGGTTAGTGTCTGTATGTGTTTCATTGTTAATGCTGAAACCATTCTACCTTGTGCAGATCGTGGTGAAGAAGGGAGAGGAGGTCAATGGCTATATGAAGGTCAGCACCGGGCGCAAGCTGGGCTTTTTCCCTGCAGACATTCTTCAGGAGATCTAAGTGTGTGTGTGTGTGTGTGTGTGTGTGTGTGTGTGTGTGTGTGTGTGTGTGTGAGACAGTATACCTGTATCTGCTTCTCTCAATGAGTAGTATAATTCTCTTCAGTGATGGTGCTGGATGTTTGCTTGCTTTGGGATGTGGCTAATATGGTTTGAAAGGTAATAAAGCTGATTAAGCTTCATTTGATCATTTTTTTTATTCAATTAGTCACTTCTTGTAATTGTGTCAACAATTTTATCAATAGATAAACACAGTAAAAGTAAGTGTGTGTGTGTGTGTGTGTGTGTGTGTGTGTGTGTGTGTGTGTGTGTGTGTGTGTGTTGAGGGGACAGGTAAATGCCATGGTCAGTGTAAAACAATACAGAAAGTGCTATAGTGGTTTTGTCAAAAATTGCTTATTACAGCACATGAAGACATTTTCACAATACACAATGTGTGCGATGGGAGTGCAGCGGCTAGCAATTCTGCCTCCCAGCTCCATGGTCCCTGATTTGATCCTGATCTTGGGTTACTTTCTGTGTTCATGTTCTTCCTCCCACTGTCTAAAACAATGCTACAGCATACAAAGACATTCTATACAATTCTGTGCTTCCAAGCTTTTGGCAACAATGTGGGGAAGAACCACGTGTGTGTGATGTCATCATTTCAGCAGTATTACGGAAATGTACTAAAAATGTCTTTTTGTCTTTTACCTAACATTAGTTGTGTGAGCTCCATCTTAGATCCTGTCTGTGTGTCATACCTGATCACTGATGCCATGGCATAGCTGTGCACATTGGTCAAATTCAGAACTCATCACAGGTATACAGATTTGAGCTACCTGTCTAAATCTCCAGGTCTTGTTGAAAAGGAAAGACAGAGTAGAGAACAGAACTCTCACACTTGGCCACTTCCAGAGTGTTCATTAGCTGGTCAGTGTTTCTGATCAGCGTATTTTGTAATTAAAAAGATTTGTATGTTCTCTCTTTACGAGTAGCTTTACTGGTCTTCCACTAGCTACCGTTAGCTGGCTTGCTTGTTAGCATCGCGTCCATGTAAGGATAATGTGTGATGAAGTAAACTTTAAGGATTCCATTCTGACTCCATTGAAAGATATTTATTGTCTAAAAGCAACTTCTATTTATTGATTTCATTTATAAATAAGATGTACAAATTATATTTTATGTTATAAATGCTATCCAAAAAATGTATACTCATAAAGTTTATGAAATCATCATTCGCCTCGTCATTGTCCCATCACCTGAGCTAAACCACGCATGGCATTTAAACGGACTTCTGTCCACTCTCACACTGACGCTCAAATAATCGCTGATTAATGCAGTCAGTTCTGTCTGCTGGTTATGTTTCTCATGTCTTGTTAGGTCATTCAAACATTTGAAAACTTTATTTGCTGTTCATCTGTACAGAGTGTGTAAGCGTTTTTCTCTGATGGTGATGATGGGGCACGTGTCATTGACCTTTTGACTACAAACTGAACTGATTACACATTTTTCACTATTGGGTTTTTGCAGACCCTCAGACATATCTTGCATTAATGTCTCATAAATCTATCTTTTGTAAACGATTCATAAATATTCGGCACGTCTATGAGTTACTAGTTTCAGAGTAACTTCAGAGTCAGTGAGTGTTATAAATGTAAAGATGCTCCTCAAAGTGTACTGTAACATAAATGATCACATTAGTGATATAGTTTCATATCACCCAGCCAGAGAAAGCAGCTTACCTCTCCCACTGTTTACACACACACACACACACACACACACACACACACACACACACACACACACACACACACACACACACACACAC
>CM074946.1:10204317-10227502 GCA_037577455.1 Pangasius macronema
CAACAGTCCAGAGTAATGGTGAGTGTGGGAAAGAGGTGAAGAAGCGCGTGCAGGCAGGTTGGAATGGGTGGCGAAAGATGTCGGGAGTTCTGTGTGATAGAAAAATATCAGCAAGAATCAAGGGGATGGAGCTGCCAGGCAGGAGGTGAAGAGGAAGGCCAAAGAGGAGGTATATGGAGGTAATAAATGAGGATATGAAGCTNTGAGGATGCAGAAGATAGGGATAGGTGGAGAGTGATGATTCGCTGTGGCGACCCCTGAAGGGAAAAGCCAAAAAAAGGAGAAGAAGAAAGGAAGCTAAATGGGGCTAAATAAGATAAAGGTCCTTGACTGTGCATATACCCAATTCCTTCCATTGATTAAAGGTTGTATCAAACCTTGAAGTGGGGAAAGCTGGGTTATTTGCAATCAGAATTAAGAGAGCGAGTTATTTTATCTTAAGGTATTCTCCTATCTCCCTCCACATAGGTAACTAACTCTTTATTAGATTAGATTAGATTCAACTTTATTGTCATTGTTCAAAGTACATGTACTAAGCCAATGAACTGCAGTTAGCATCTAACCAGAAGTGCATAAGTGGCATATTTACAATAAATTACAAATAAGGATATATAACTATGAGGGTGATATGTACAGGGAAATTGATGACTTATGTACAGGAGGTGCAGTAAGTATTATAAATATGGATAAATATGATCTATATATGTATGTATAATTAGTGTACAGTGTAGTATGACAATACTATTAACTGCTGTTTGGTCTAATATCACGAGGGAGAGTAGCACTGCTCCAAGATCAGTTTTCTTCTTCTTTCGGCTTTTCCCTTCAGGGGTCGCCACAGCGAATCATGACTTTCCACCTATCCCTATCTTCTGCATCCTCAACACTTGTACCCACTAGCTTCATATCCTCATTTATTACCTCCATATGCCTCCTCTTTGGCCTTCCTCTTTGCCTCCTGCCTGGCAGCTCCATGTCCAACATTCTCCTACCAATATACTCACTCTCCCTCCTCTGAACATGTCCAAACCATCTTAATCTGGTCTCACCACTGTCTTGTACACCTTCCCCTTGATTCTCACTGATATTTTTCTATCACACAGAATTCCCGACACCTTTCTCCACCCATTCCAACCTGCCTGCACTCACTTCTTTACCTTTTTCCCACACTCTCCATTACTCTGGACTGTTGACCCCAAGTACTTAAAATCCTGTACCTTCTTCACCTCTTCACCCTNTGTCCACTGAAATCCCTAATCTTTGCCCGTTATGTTGCTTAGCAACCAAAGCTTATAGTTAACAAACTACATTGTGTGTCGGATAATGTCTCTCATATCTTATTGCTTTATTTAGCTACATAAAAGCATGGTCCTAAGAAGCTTTCATGCATTTTTAGGAAAGTTTGCTTTCTCATGTTCCCTAATTTAGGATTTAGTAGGAATTCTGTTTCGTTTATGGTGCCAACAATCTGGAACTTTTTGATTTTATTTATTTTAACTATATATAATTTTCAACATTTATTATTGATGTATAATTTTAAAATACAGTACATGTGTTTCAGTGCTTAATTTTACTAAGTATATTTGGGTGATGTTTTAAGTATTGCTTATTTGTCAGCTTTGGCATCAATGGTATCAAATTATCTTCTTTTCTGTTAAAAATTCATGATGCAGTAAAATATTTACAGTAAATACAATATCTACATCCTAGTTTCAGCCCAGTAACATTAGTCTCCTCTAGCCTCCATCTCAGTGAGCTCTTAACCTGATTAGCAAGTTCATTCTACAAGCCGACAGTCTGTTGAGAGTATTTAACTTTAACGATTATAATTACACAAATTGCCTATCAACTGTAATTTAGAAAATCGATTCATATAAAAATAGGCATAATGTATGAAGCATGTATGATACGTGTCTCATTTAGCAAGCAAGCTCGTGTGTGCTTTCACCCAAATGACCATTTTACCCGCATCCTTATAGATAAATAAATCTTATTACACATCTGAACAGAAACATATTAGCTTTTTTTTTTTTCCAGGAGTAATATAGCAATCGGGTGTGATTTGAACGTTTATCTCCATGACCAGACAGTATAACCCTTAAAACTAGCATTGTGTAGATTTAAAGTAGATTGTCCTCACTGAAGCTTTCCATTCAGTCAGTGTCAGTTTATAACTTCTGTGTTTTCTCTGCAGAGTTCTCAGACGCCAGTGCAAAGTTCTACTGCCGCATCTACTACGCCGAGGAGTTCCATAAGATGAGGGAGGAGGTGATGGAGAGCACGGAGGAAGATTTTGTCCGCTCACTCTCTCACTGTGTCAACTGGCAGGCTCAAGGTGGAAAGTCAGGAGCGGTCTTCTACGCCACTGAAGGTGAATCTCAGAAATTCAAAATGAGCACTCCTTGAGCGTCCTTGTAAGTTGTCTGAGGCTTGTCTAAGGTTTCAGCCTACCAGTGGGTGATTGCAAGATGATCGAAATGATCATGCCACAGCCGTCTATTTGTGAGAGTCTAAGAGAGCATAACTGGCCCTGCTCCCAGGGTGTGAAGGATGGCTTTCCTCCTGTCCTGCTGATCAGAGCGACACTAGCCAATCGTGAGCGTCTGTGAACTCGCTGAGCTGCTCTTCGGGACTGGACGAGCTACAGTTAGACAAAATGCAGCAGCTGACTGTTTGACCTGCAGAAGCACATTAGTTGTTATGCAACTGGAAAACAGCTGGATAGAAATCAGATATGTCTAAAATATAAGAATAATTTGGGTATAAATCTAAAACGGGGCTGTCCTTGAGTTTATTAGGTTCCACTCTCTCAATCACTTTCAGTAACCACTTTATCCTGGTCAGGGTCGCCTATCTCGGGAATCCTGGGATTCACATCCTCATGTACACACACACACACACACACACACACACACACACACACACACACACACACACACACACAGAAATACACTCATTCACATGTAGGGCTAATTTATGTTAGCTAAGCCACCTACTGGCATATTTCTGGGACGTGGGAGGAAACCTGAGAACCTGGAGGAAGCCCATGTGGACACAGGGAGAGTATATGTATATATATATTTGCAGTTATAATGCATCTGTTCAGTAAGTCAAAAGAAGTAGGTTGTTACAACAGGTGTAGTGTAATTTAGCAGCTGAAGTCCTTTCTTCTCTCCTCAGATGACCGGTTTATTCTGAAGCAGATGCCCAGGCTGGAAGTACAGTCCTTCGTGGATTTTGCCCCACACTACTTCACTTACATCACTGGTGCAGTTCAGCAGAAGGTAGCCGAGATTCAGTTTAATTTACATTTAGTCTCATCCTCAGTTTATGGCCTGCAAAAGTTCCACCATTTCAAAATTTGCAAAGTTTCAGCATCTTGAATCTTGGTTGCCATCAGATTGGCTGCCTACACTGCTAGCTTGTGAGACTAATCTAGAAAGGGAAAATAAAGGTCTGTTTTTAAAACTGCCATTTTGATTAAATATATACTCATAAGCTATAAGTACCCATGTCTCTCTGCAGTGTTCTTATCATATAGAAAGATGTATTTGGTCTATAATCAGTTTCTCTCCCCTCTTGCCACCTCCTGTTCTCAGCGGCCTACAGCACTCGCAAAAATTCTGGGAGTTTACCGTATCGGCTACAAGAACTCGCAGAACAACACGGAGAAGAAGCTCGATCTGCTTGTGATGGAGAACCTCTTCTATGGACGCAAGATGGCGCAGGTGTGTGAGGACACAGAGTGTGTCTGCTCGTATGCAGATTAGGTTGCTTGGCTCCTTAGTGACATCTACTGTATGACAGTCTAGGGCTTTTATATTCCACAAATATATTGTCTAGTTCATGCACTATTTTTGTTGATGCGCCCATTAACCTCGTAATGTCCCTCCAGTCAGATGGTCATGTAATTAATCTTATGCTCAAAGACTCACCCTGGATTGCTGTCATTTATACTTTCTTAGGTGTTCGATTTAAAGGGCTCTCTGAGGAACCGCAACGTGAAGACCGAGCAGGGTAAGGAGAGCTGCGAGGTGGTGCTGCTGGACGAGAACCTGCTCAAGCTGGTGCACGATAATCCGCTCTACATTCGATCACACTGCAAGGCCATCCTGCGCGCCGCCATCCACAGCGACGCCTACTTCCTGTCCAGCCACCTCATCATCGACTACTCGCTGCTAGTGGGCCGTGATGACGCTTCTGACCAGCTTGTTGTGGGCATTATAGGTACGTCACCAGACCCTCACGGCATTTGTGCGTTTTCCAACATGAGAAGCTCGTGATGTACAGCATGTCCCGCTCTTTTTCTAGATTACATCCGGACATTCACATGGGATAAAAAGCTCGAGATGGTGGTCAAGTCTACGGGAATTCTCGGCGGGCAAGGTTAGAGCTCTGTGCACTGCTTATTATATATTACATTTGATGGCAAAACTTGAGCTTAAATGTGGGTTTCTTGACAAAGCGCTAAATGAACAGTATTATCTTTTATGATATATATTTTTAATTCCTTCTGGATTGCTAATGGTATTTTTCTTCCTCTACCCCTGAGAAAATTTTTGTGTGTGTGTGTGTGTATATACACTCACCATCCACTTTATTGGGAACACCAGTACATTTGCACATTCATGCCATATGTCCTAGTCCATTCAGATCCAGATGCAGGTCAAGAGCTTCAGTTAATGTTCACTTCAAACATCAGAACGAGGGAAAAAAAAGTGCTCTCCATGACTTTAACCGTGGCGAGGTTGTTGGTGCCAGATGGTTTGAGTATTTTAGAAACTGCTGATCTCCTGGGATTTTCACACATAACAGCCTCTACACAGAATCCCAGGAGATCAGCAGTTTCTAAAATACTCAAACCAGCCCCTGTGACACCAACAACCACGCCACAGTTACAGTCACAGAGATCACACTCTTTACTATGTAGTTCATATACACGGTAGCATAAAAACATCCACTACTTGGTAGATGTTCCTGCATCCTTGCTTGACATGACGTGTGGTGTGCTCTTGCTGTTCCACAGGTAAAATGCCCACAGTCGTTTCTCCGGAGCTGTACCGTGCCCGCTTCTGTGAAGCTATGGACAAGTACTTCCTTATGGTCCCTGACCACTGGACCGGACTGGGCGTGAACTGCTGAGTGCTGAAGCTGCACATGCTACAGTAGACAATCCACACTGACTGGAAACTTGTTTTAAAATAAATAAAGCCCTGCTTGAGTGGACAGCAGCAAGCACATGGGGACCTGGAGAAAGTAGCTCAGAATGGAGACTTTTTAATCCATATGCACACAAAAGCACGGCGGGATGCTGTGCAATGCACATTTCAGTTTACTAGAAATACCGAGATAAAAGGTCACTGGGTTTCAAACAGACCCTTACAGGCTGTTGCACTGAAATGCATTAACAACCTAGATACCTGCAATGCTGTTTATGTATTTATATATCAGTAATCTAACTATGGATAATGTAAAAGTTTCATAAATGTACAGAGATTATGTAATTAAAGATTATTAACACTGTTTGGGTCTTTAATGTAACAACTTTGAGATATTGCAACTTTAATCAGAGCACGTAGATGATCTACCAGTTTGTTTTACGAGCAGAGATACATTTTTAATAAATTAAAAGTATCATTTATCAATATTTCCAGGAAGGTCAAATGAATATAAGGACAACATGGTGGTGTTTTAAAAGATAAAGTTGAATTTCGTAGGTATATTTATTAACTAGTGCATTTACCCGTTCTTTACCCAGTCCATCAGTGGAGAGGGAGACCATACGGCCACTGCTGACCTGATATTATGTAAGTGTTGTAATGCTACAGCAGCATTCAGTGTCATCACTGCTGCACCTGATCCGTTCATAGCAGCATTATACTCATAACCATCCACATAATATCTGATCAGAGGTCGTCATATAGTGGTCCTTTTCCACTGGAAAAAAACAAGGTCTGGTTATAAAAACATCCAAAATTTCAAACATGCTGTGGAGCAACATTAAATCCATTATTTATAAATGGAAAGAATATGGCAGAACTTTTAGAGGAGGACATCCAGTAAGAAGGGCAATAGTCAGAGACGCAACCAAGAGGAACAGCACACGTGCACTTCGTTCAAATAATTACGTGACTTCTGATGGCGACTGGATGCACCAGAATTTATTTAGGGGTTTCAGACCAACTGGGGTGAATACTTACGCATTCACAACTTTTACGATTTTATTTAAAAAAATAATGTTTATTGATTAAAAAATATGAATTATTAACATTTATTATAAATTATATATTATTTTATTTTGCAGACTATATTAATTTTATCGCCCTCACTTCAATATCACGGGTTATTTTGTGTACACTCATGACATACTACAATTAAGTCAATTTCACTTCCACAATATGTGGAAAAGCTCAAGGGGGCGGTGGGGGGTGAATACTTATGCAAGGCACTGCAAGTGGACCAGTATGTTAGGTAGACCTGATAAAATATTAACTCTGTGTATGTCAGTAAATGCACGCATCTCTCCTTTTTATGGATAAAGCATAAACTCCATAAACTCCTCTGGGGCACGTTGGAAGACACTGAGTGGAAAAAGGCACAACACACACAACATTTTAGAAGGATACGGTTTATAGAAAAGAATGTTTAGATGACTAACAGCATTTCATACTGCATGAGGAACATGTGGCACACGATAGGATTGTCATGATTGGCAAAGCTTAGTCTTAGTCTGGAATAATACTGATAGATTTCACTTCTGTGCATCGTTCAGATCGCTACGTCATCCAAGCCATGTGGAGAAAAACAGTTAGTCATGTGCTTTTGTTAGACAACATTTGTGTGTAATTCTTGTGTATTGATTCTCATGAGCCAAAATACAGACTGTGCTAGGAATGTAGCCAACATTGTCAGATGTATTGCACACACACACACACACACACACGCGCACACACACACGTCTCAGTATAGTGAAAACACAGGAGTACAGTAAGCATCAACCACCAAAATGCATTAAATCCCCTTTTCACATTTTCAGAAACAAAACAAGGCACTGGACAAGCTTAGGAAACTGGCACATCGTGGACAAAAATGATTAGGATGTTTGAAAAAATTTCAAAACAAAACGTCTTACGATCGATCTTACGTAATCTTTTGGTCAATTTCAATAGTCAAATTTCAAATATCACTGAAGGCCAAAAATTTAGCACCATCTGATCCAATTCAAGCAACTGGTTCAGATTAATAAAAATCGCTGAACAAATGTAACGTTCCTCCAGAAAGCCTGACTGCAGTTGCACATGTTCGCTAGTAACTGGTACTTGACTGGATTTGGAGAAATAAACATGTAAGTAGAACAGAACACGGAGAGGAAAACTAAGAAGAGTGGGCTGGTTATTCACGGTTCTTTACTCAACTCCTAACCAAACCCTCTTCGTCCAGATATGCAAGTGCAGACGAAATTTAGTACCGTTTTATGAATAAAACACTCTTTAGACACGAGTGTGTGGCAGCTGTGCTCACTTGGCCCTGTGGAATTATTTTTATTTTAATACTGTCAGTGTAAAGGATTATAAAAGTGACAGAGTAGCACTCCCCGAGCATTAGGTTTAAATATAGACCTTCATAAGCTTTCTGTATTGTAATAGACTATTCAGGACCGTTTGGTCATGGCATCTATCAAGTCTAATTCAATTCATTTACACACAATTACCTCACTCTGGATCGCCAATGTGCTTGCACATTTCTAGTCCAACTTTTTTTTTTTTGCAAGTATTTAAACACATACATAATCCCAATCAGTCTGTGGCAGTAGTTTGCAATTCCCTGTTTGCCTAGAAACAATGTCCTTGGTCCAAACTAAAATGATGTAAGAGAGGACCTGTTTAGTAACAACGTATGAAACTTGACATTGTGCTTCTCTGGGGTTTGTGCTTGCAAACAGTGTGCAAGACGCTGTAACCCACACTATATACAGCGTACCCTAAGTGTGGTTTTGCTGAGTCAATATTTGGCAAATGTATCCATTAGCTAAAATCAAAAAAAAAAAACATCTACACCATCTGTTTTATGGATCAAGTAGGTAAAAAGGAATTATAAAATGGCTTTCAAAAGTCTCTGTGTAATCAGAATTACACAGGAAGCGTACCGATGTTCTCGTGAAGGCTGATTTATGCTTTTCAAGCCAATGAGCTCTTCAAAACTACAATATTAATGCAGCAATGGCATTCTACTTTACAGCAACAGCTGGCAGTCTACATCAATAACAGCTGCTAATATCTTAGATATGGATGAAACTGTTTTCCATAAAGTTCCAAGAGCTTAACATCACTCTTCATAGTCATGTGGCTACATGAAGCATAGACCAGCCTTCATAATCTCTATTCCCTCCATTCACAGAAACGGAGGATATTCGTACGGCTTCTGGGAGGTCCGTTGAGTTTAAGTGCTGTGAGAACTCTAGAGGTGGAAGGGATAAGGACTCCAGGAAGGGCAGAGGTCAAAAGGTCTCCGAGTCCGAGTCGTTCTCGGTGGTCGTGCCCTCGCTGGGCGGGCCGGAAGGATCTCTGGGGCTGCGTGGAGCCTGGAGGCCCTTGGCTTGGCGAGGAAGAGATCTCAACAGGGTGCCTGGAGAGGGAGCGTCGGAGCTGCAAGGGGAGCAAAAAGGCATCATGGTAGCCAGAATGAGAGCCAGGCACTCAGCAACCTCCTTGCTAGGAGCGCAAGCCAGAGCGGGAGTGAGACCTGAAGAAGGGAGAGAAACAGGGAGACGGACGGACAGCCAGAAAGGAGGACAGAGAGGGACAGGGAGGTGATGGGACATAATACAGTGGCAGGAAAGTGGGTGGGAGAGAGCGGCATTCCATTAATACACAGCCAGGCGGACAAATCAGACAGGGTTGGGGAGAGGGGACAGACACACGTACACAGTCAAAGATTTGCAAAAGTGCACACTGCGTTGGCACTGGGCTTTTTTTTTAAAGCTTCAAAGCACAGATAGAGGGCAGTGACACTAAAGACACACACTGAACAAGCAGGCAGCATGCACTATGGAGTCAGGTTCAGTGAGACACACCGTTCTCATCCAAAAGCTGCACGCTGGCACCGCGAGACAGCAGCTCCTGCACTGTCCGCTTCATCCCACTGTGAGCTGCGAGGTGGAGGGGACTGAGAGACAGACAGGAAAGGGTTACAGAACTATAAGAACGTACTCTCAAATCAAACCGCATCGTACATACTTTCCTTTCCAAGTACTGAGCTAAACACACTTACGTCTGGAGCGCAGCGTTCGTAGCATTGACAAGGGTAGCATCTGGAAGTTTCTCCAAAATGAACAAAGCACATTCTTCTTTTCCCTGTAAAAGAAAGGAAAAGAATAGAGGACAGGAAGCAGGACAATAAGATTCTGTGCACTGAAGAACTCAAATGAATTAGTAATGAGATGTCTAAATAATGAAATTTACACAAATTCCCCTAAATTTGTGTAAAAAGGTTGAAAGAGAGTGATGTGATCTGGCAGGTGACCAAATTAGGGAGGAATGTTAACCTATAGCCAACCTGAAGGAAATGTGAAAATGTTTTATTACAGACAGATACTGAAAAACTATTCCCATCTAAACAAAGCTATAGTGTTCTCTATAAAAACAGACAACAGGGCATTGTATAGCTGAATGGACTATGGACTTATTTTGCTATTTAATGATGTTTTTCAGTATAAATGCAGTTACTGTGCCAAACAGTCGCTTGAGGTAAGTGTGTGGTCATTCAGAAAGAGACTACACGCTTCTGGTGAGTTTGTTAGCTACATAAATCTTGCAACTTCAATACAAAACTAAACTAGACTTCACACACCAAGTGTAACCGATTAAAGAATTCTCTGAAAAGAAAGTGAACACTCACACTGCTGCAAGCGAGGTGCAGCGCAGTGTTGCCTTTTTGGTCTGTCAAAGTGAGGTCAGCGTTCGCACTGGTGAGAAGAGCCTCTGTTCAAACACACGGAATTAAAAACGTCAGAAAAGCCGAGCAGGGTAAGTCTAAGAGATGGTAGAAGTGGAAGAACTGCTCCGTACCTACAGCTCCGACGGCCCCCCCCTCTGCCGCCATCATGAGCGCACTGCGCCCTGACTGGTCCACGTCATCCACAGGAGCATCGTGGGCAAGGAGCAGCTGAATACAGTCAACATGGCCAGCAAAAGCAGCTGCGTGAAGAGGAGTCCTAAATGGCAGTAGATTTGATTTATGACATAAGCATATAAGATGGACTGATTTAAGATGACCATAGGGTCTATAAAAACCAACACACACACACACACACACACACACACACACACACATACACATACATCTCAGACAAGTAGGCATTTCCTGTTCAACAACAATACACACACACACACACACACACACACACATACATACATCTCAGACAAGTAGGCATTTCCTGTTCAACAACAATACACACACACACACACACACACACACACACACACACACACACACACACACACACACACACACACACACATGCCCTCTCTCTCTCTCTCTCTCTCTCTCTCTCTCTCTCTCTCTCTCTCTCTCTCTAGATCTTTTTTCTTTCTTTTCTATTTTAACCTCCCCTTTTATCCATCATAATTTAAATCATCACTCGCTATCTTTTCTGTTTTCTTTCTCTCCAAACTTTTGTCAGGTTTTAACCAGTCTGCAATGTGCCTGTGAGTCATAATAGCATGTAAAAATCCTGTGCACATGAGCATGCAGATACATAACCACACAGCTCTTCTTCCTGTCAGTAGCAGGGCATGAAGCGTGCACAGGTAACTATTAAGATTCAGATGTCGCAAGATTGGCTGACAGCAGCCCTCTTCAGACACGGGTCACATCCTGTTGATGGCTGGCTTCGTGCTGTTCGGCAGAGGACACGCCAGGGTGACCTCGGAGCTGCTATGTCATAGTTGACTTATGACCTCTGTCTGCCAAGGTAGACAGACGTTTAGGGGCAAAGTGAAGATAAATCAAGAAGAATGAAGAGTGAGAAGTAAACAACTCAAAATCACTTTATTATTATTATTATTATTATTATTAATACTACTACTAAAAATAATATCATCCCCCCATTCCTATGTTTGATGTGAACATTAACTGAAGCTCTTTTCCTGTATCTGCATGATTTTATACACTGTGCTGCTCCCTAATGATCGGTTGATTGGATAATTACATGAACTGGTTTATTTATTTGTTGTTATTTTGTTCATTTATTCATCCATTTAATAATTTGTTTCTTTGTTCATTCATTCATTTTTATTCATTTTTTAACACTAGATGACGCTGTTGTCTTTTGTTCGCCACAGCGCTCATCCGTCCACTCTTCCAGATCCCTCTTTCTCTCTTTCTCTCTTGTACAGAATCTTTCTCTCTCTCTCTCTCTCTCTCTCTCTCTCTCTCTCTCTCTCTGTCTGTCTCTCTGTCACTCCCTCACACGCGCACACACACTTTTGTTTGTACTGTAGCCATAACATCTTTCACCTTCCTTCTTTCATTTCCAGAGCAAATCTATAACCTGTTTGTTCAGCTCTTGTGAAATGTTGCTCCTGCAGGTTTCATGTGAACAGAGCAAGCACACACTCCTCACTCCTTCCACCTAACTCCAGCCATGTGTATTTCACTGAAGCCAGACTTTAACAAAACAGACCTTTAAGTTGTTAAGGCTGCAGAGGTAACTGAATATAAAGGCAAGGTTAGTTGGTTAAAATGTGACTATGAGAGTGTTATTAATTGCTAGCTCGCCTGATTGATCGAGACTGACTTGTGAGCTTGGGAATGTTGTGTGATCTCTTTGTGGAAATACACATAACGCTCTGTTTCACTATGGGCTGAGATAATTACAGTGAGCAGATGAGGTGCCTAAAAGAATGTTCAATAATTAGCAGGCAAATATGTAAAAAAATAAATAAATAAAAATAAGATATAAATGGAAACAGCTTGATAACTCACTCAGTGGACAGTGGGTTTTTTTTTTTGCTCTGCAAAGCTGAGACGCTCCAATTTGGCTGATCAAATTTGTTTCCTTTGAGTTAATGAGTTACACGTACAGTGTGATCCTGGAGATATGTAAATGTTATCTGGCAGTACAGACGTGATGCTTGCACTCTTTTTTTTTTTGTGTGTATAATTAAGGGTCCTTATCTTCTTAAATGTTGGAACTCTCTCTGACAGGGAAACATTCAGTTGTAGAGTTTTCCACAGAACTTCTCAGAGCTTCTCAGAGGGACAACCGCAGAGTCCTTAAGGGTTTTAGATTTCTGTATTTCCTGTTTGTGTCTTTTGTATGTGCTGCAGCAGTTCAGGTCTGAACCATAGCTGCGCCGTCCTCTCCTAAATGATGGATAATCTTAAATGAATGAACAAATTCACCTACTATATTTAATGTTTTCCTCTCACAAAGCCGTGTTTATATCATAACTATTTCTGGCGATTCTGGTCCCATGTTGGGTCACCTGGGCACGTAAACATAGGTGCATAATGGGTAATGCGTTTTTACGCTCAAACATATGATTGCATTCAAAAGCCTGTCCATCCACCGGTGCTTCAAATCATATTACTGATCCGAACAAAATCCATCCATCTATGCTTTGAGCTACTTTTAGACTTTGAAAAATGCTACAAATGTGTTTAGAAACTAGGCTAATAGAATAAAAGTATTTCTCACGGCAAGGTGCGGGATCGAGTCGATATTGATTTTAGCACATTGTTTCAGAGCCTCTTGTCTGCTCCATTAATGTTTCTCTTCTCCAGTCCCTCAAAGCCACCAAACTACATTATGGCATTAGAGAACAGAATCAGTTATTTTTACATGTACTTTTTTTTCCCTTTCTGTTGAAGCTGTTGCATTATCTTTATTCAAGTGAATGTGTGTCCAACGTGTCCTCTCTCTCTCTCTCTCTCTCTCTCTCTCTCTCTCTCTCTCTCTCTCTCTCTCATTTTTGTAGCTGTTTTGCCAAACCCTGTAATGGTTGAATCTATGAGGCATAATATTAAATCTTTGACACGGCTCTTTGGGAAATTGTTGGGGTAAAAAAAAAAAAGAAAAAAAAAGCCTCTTCTTATTCCATCTCATTTTTCACTGTGGCTGAATTCAATTATCTAATATGATTTGTATGCTTATTAATTTTCATTATTCATATATTCTGAGTGGCTTTGCAAATGCAGGCACGTTAACAATATTTCTGAGTGTTCGTAGAGGGGAGGTAATGACATTGAGGTTCATTAGACGACCAGGGAGAGCAGTGGATGTTCTGCTGGTTGTGAGGTGAGTCACCTGGAGTGAAACGACACCGGAAATCCAGCGGCGCTGCGACAATCTGCTGCTCCAGTCAAGACGCAGAGACATGGAGGATTCAATTCTCACCCTGGGTCACACTCTATCTAATCTGTCTCTTGGTCCCTTTTTTCCCCCCATCTGTCTTTCTGTCTGTAACTTTTTCTGTCTCTGTCTCTCACCCAGACACACACACACTTACTAATGAGCCTCAATAATAACGTCAGTATGATCAAGAGAGACAGAGGACGTGTTAGGGTGAAGACAGAAGTTGCTACACACACCGCACTGGAGAAGCCTGTAGGGACGAAGGCCTGGAGAGAAGGCTGCAGGTATAGGAGCAATTAAGAGCACCAGAGTCACACACGCTCTCCAATGCAGACACGACCACACACACACACACACACCTGCCCGCAATGTGGCTTTGTGCCCCAGAGGAGTGCCGGTGAGAGTTTGTGTGACAGTGTGAGCGATTGTCATCATTAGCATTATTTATTCGCTAAGCACAGGCTCACTGCAGGGCCAGGACTAATAGAATTCAGGAATTACAATGAGAAAGTGTGTGTGTGTGTGTGTGTGTGAGAGTGTATCTGTGAATGTGCATGCATGTATGCCTTCGCCTGCCTGCTGCACAACCCTGTCAAGTAAATACACCATGGCGAAAATATTTTCTCGATTTTAGTGTCTCTGCAAGGTGCCATTTTTTTGGGGGGGTTTGCCATATTTGTATTTTGTATTACTCTTGCATGGAATTGTTAAGGTTATGTATAATATTCATCACAAGAAATAACTAGCTAAAGATTAGTTAGAGAGGTTTTGCGAAGTCTGCACTCCAAAAAGAAAAAAACATCAAGTGAAAATATGTTGAATATAGTCAAACTGATCTAGTATTTCCTATTATAAGATTACATAAGATAAACCAAATATAAGATAAATAAGCCCATTTATTTTTACTAATTTCAAGCTTTGAATTTTCTTACTCTGTTGGCAGATAGTTTTGCTTCTTTCTAGAAATAAATACTAAACATTTGCAAAATGATCAGCCGATAGAACAAGACTATTTAATGTAATACTAGAAGATGTAAATAGTAAAAAATGACGTCACTATTAAATAGTAATCGTCCTGTTTTTTATATTGATGAGTGAAAAAAATGGCTCCACTGCAACAGTAAATATATGCAGATGTATTTTATTTGCATCATGTAAGTGCAAAAAAAAGTGCAAATAAAAATTATTTACAGAAATATTTACAAATGTAAAAAAAAATTCTACTGATTATTTACCTGAAGCCCTGTCTTCAGCTCATTCTGCCGGTGTGGAGTCAGCTAATTAACATCCAAACCCTTTCTTTAATTCTTCTGCACTAACTGCTTTATCATGGTCAGGGTGAACCCAGAGTCCATCCCTGGAATACTGGGCACAATACGCCCTGAATGGGACACCAGTCTATCATTGTTTTTTCGGAGAGAAACCTCTTTCTACTGGGCGAACGCTTGTGCCGTGTGAGCAGAAGTACCCCATGCCTGCGACTGCTCTGCCCCTGGATTTCATGTTTCACACACAGTGTAACGCAAGCTCCTGATCAAACCAGGGAGCCGGAGCTGTGAGGAGGCAACGGTATCACCTGTATATCCAAAATGAACAGAAATATTAACATTAATAGTAATTATAAAATACCATTTTTACTTATGAGAACACAATCATGAGTTTATGTATAGTGGCTTTTCATTACAGTTTATACAGATTCACTTGACTGTTGTATTGGGCTCTTGTGCTGTTTGTGAGCAGATCTGTGATGATTTGTAGCTCATCATGGCATTTCAGGGTCTGTGTGTGAGTGGTAGAGCCATGAGCTGAATGAGCCATCTGTACACACACACACACACACAGACAGAGAGAGAGAGAGAGAGAGAGAGAGAGAGAGAGAGAGTGCTCATAGCTAGAGCGTCTCTCTACTTGAGGTGGTTGTACAGATTATCAGAATATCACAAAATAAATAAAAATTCAGTTCTTTTTTTTTGCCATAGAATCATTCATTCACCTACGCAGTGTTGTATTCAAATACAAACTGAATTAAGTGAATAAATCTCCTCCAGTTTTTGTCAGGTAATGTGAAGTATTGCACTTCAGGGTGTGGGTTGAGTGTAATGTAAAGAGCACACAGTGATCAGACGTGTTGAAATATTACATCCTTAAAAGGTTCACAGTACAATAACTCACAAACGCACAGTTTATGACATTTACATTTAGTACACTAGATTCTGAACCGTTGTGGTTAGCACACTTATCAAGTGCTGACATGCTCTATAGTTACTAACATAAGTTCACAATACAATGAAGGGAGAACAGTAGATGCTGAAGTGCTCTGTGGTTAGTACACTAGATACTAAAGTGCTTTATGGGCAGTAGACTAGGTGCTGAAGTGCTCTGTAGTTAGAGCATAAGTCATGACTCCGGAGAGGCCTCAGGGGCCAAATTCCAGCCGAGAGACTCGATCTTTTTGTACACTTAATCGATATTGCAGTCTCGATAGGCAAGAGTGGAGGAGCAAGCAGAGAGGTTGGGATTGGGGGATGAAGGATGAGAGTGGGGTTACCTTTATTCACACAGGACTCCTGCATCTCACAGCTGACTTGGGTTTTTCAGAAGACAACAGAAGAGAGAGAGAGAGAGAGAGAGAGAGAGAGAGAGAGAGAGAGAGAGAGAGAGGAGATAATGAGGCTCAGAAGGAAGAAAAGTCAGAGGAGAGCTGCTGCGCTAGACCACAAGAGAGAAAAGAGAGGAGAGAAGAAGTCTCTCCCTGACCAGGTCAGCACACACTAAACACAACTCAGCTTTTTCCACTTCTCTTTTGTTTTCATAGCTGTTATCCTTTATTTTTGTCCGTACAGTACTCTGTAGTACTCTGTAGGGCTTTGACTTAAGTCTAACTTCAGTCACCAGTTTCACTGACATTATCTTTATTGATTTATCTTTAAGGACTGACTTGAACTTTGACTTGGACTTTGACTTGAACTGAATTTGCATGCTCCGACGGATGTAAACAGGCTATGTAATTATTTCTTCAAAAATAACAGCAGTGCCAACTTGCCTCTAGCCTTTTGCAGGACAAAACATGGACTCGACTGTAGCAGATCAGGGACTTTAGACTTGACCTGGATATGACAGTGAGATGACTTTGACTAAACTTGGACTATTGACTTAACTGTAGTGTAGACTAGAGGTGTGCATCTGGACTAGGATCCTGTGGGACCCAACAAAAAAATTTACCTGAGTGGGCTTTCTTGTAGGAGAGACCAGGCAAACCGATATGAAGCCTGTATAAAGCCCACAATCAAATACCAGCATTGTGAATTCAGACTCTGACAGTTCCTCGACCTCAGCTACATCACTCGAGATGTGAATCGGATTGTTTTTTTAATATCTGGCCACAATCCCGTACCTGTATGAAAGTAAAAACCTCCAGGTCACTGGATAGACTTTTTTGTTGCTTCCCCTGGAATCTCAGTCTGGATGCACACCTCTAATATCAACCACATGCCCCATAAAGCTTTCTAAAAAAAAAAAAGAAAAAAGAAAACACTATCTGTATCTGTTTAGAACACTTTATCTGTTCAGGCTGAATAATGTATTCATATTCAGTTACATCCATAATACATAAATGCTTTGTCCTGGTCAGGATCACAGTGATTTAATTTACTAATTTGTTTAGATTTTGAAAAATAGAACCAACTAGTGTCAGAAAATATCACAGGCAGGTGTATGAGTGGAAATTAAATAAAAAAAAAAAAAGTCCTGCACACACCTCTAGTGCAGACTGCTGCAACAGTGGAACAGTGCCATTGTCTGGGCTCCTTTAAGTCAAGTTATAGATGTAAAACAACTTTCCACTGCTGAGGCTTCACTTCCTCTTTGCCTTAAAGCTAAAGCATAGCCTCCACTTTGTTACGAAATCCCGGCCCTGAGGAGCTCATCTATTTCAGCTCTCCTTCTTTATCAACCAGATGGTACTGACACAACTCAAAATACACACTTCACAGTTCTCAGACCTCAGTAAGCCTCAGTAACATTCTATCCCCATTGTTTCCTGTTTATTTGTTTTTACACTGCATCTGTACATTGCTCATCATAACACCAAGGCAAGTGTTACGATGTATGTATGTGTGCACGTTCCTCTCCTCTCCTCTCTCCGTGTCTCTCTGTGGCATCACGTCACACAGCCTTTCCTCTCTGTGCTGTCAGAGCGTGTGTGTGAGTGATGGCGGCGCGCTGATGGTGAGTGTGAGCGTTGACGGATGCCTGTGACAGGCAGATGGTTTTCGTTGTTGTCTCTTTAATCACTGCGACTAGGCTGGGCGTGAAGGCAGGGGTTTGTCTCGTCATGGAAACACAAACAGGAGACAAATTTATCCTCGACTCCCTCTCACTCATTTCTTCTGTCTCTTGTGCCATTTTTATATTTTTCATTCTTTCCCCCCCTCGTACGTGAGCGAGAGCTAGAGAGAGCATATGATACAGGGCAAAATGGTGTTTTTAGAAAAAGGGGAGAGCAAGAACAAGAGAGGATGATGTGTCTTGTAAAATGAGAGAAGGGATGGAAGTGAAATGTGGTTCTAAGTGGATTTTTGAGACTGGTGCTTTCTCAATATGTGATTTGAAATGTGATTTGGCATCAAGATTTTTGGGGTTATTGACTATAGTGCTGTGTACTTCACTGTGCATTTCTCTTCCTGTTCAGGTTGTGATTTCTGTGTGCTGCATGGCATGGATGCAAACCTATAACCAGGGCTGGACAAAGATATATCAAAATGTACTAAATTTTGATACAGAAAAAAAATCTGTAAATGTTAATGTATTAAAATAAGCTATTAATACTCCAACTGAAACAAAAAAAAACATTTTGACTTTTGAAAATACGGAAATTTGAGAACAGCAGTGTTACTTCAGTTAATAATTCTGCATTCTGGTGGATGGTTTTGGATTGTGCCGATGCACAGATCTGGGGAAGGCTACAAAAAAATTCTGCTGCATTGAATGATCCCAAGAGCACAGTGGTCTCCATAATTCTTAAATAGAAAAGTTTGGAACAACCAGAACTTTTCCTAGAGCTGGAGAACGGCCTTGGTAAGAGTGGACCAAGAACCTGATGGTCACTCTGGTTGAAATCATGTGGGGAGATGTGAGGGAAGATAAACCATCACTGCAACACTCCACCGTTCTGGCCTTTATGGTAGGATGGCCAGACAGAAGCTTCTCCTCAGTGCAAGACACATGAAAACCTGCTTGGAATTTACAAAAAAGCACCTAAAGTACTCTCAGACTGTGAGAAACATGAAGAACTGTTTGGCCTCAATTCCAAACATCATGTCAGAAGGAAGCCAGACACCACTCATCACCTGCACTATATAATCCCAAAGGTGAAGCATGGTGGTGGTAGCATCATGCTGTGGGGCTGCTCTTCAGTGGCAGGGACTGGGACACTGGTCAGGGTAGAAGGAAACCTGAACACAGGAAAATACAGAGACATCCTTAATAAAAACCCAGTTCCAGGGCACTTCGGACCTCAGACTGGGCCAAAGGTTCACCTTCCAACAGGTCAATCACCCAAAGCACACAGCCAAGACAACACAAGAGTGGCTTAGGGACAACTCTGTGAATATCCTTGAGTGGCCCAGCCAGAAGCCGGACGTGAACCCATTCGAACATCTCTGGAGCGACCTGAAAATGGCTGTCCATCAATGGTCCCCAACCAACGTGACAGACCTTGAGAGGATCTGCAGAGAAGAATGGCAGAATATCCCCAAATCCATGTGTGCAAAGCTTGTCACATCATACCCAAAAGACCTGAGGCTGTAATCTCTGCCAGAGTTAAGGGTCTGAACACTTATGTCAATGTGATATTTCAGATTTTTCTTTTTAATAAATATGCAAAGTTATCACAAATCTGGTTTTTGCTTTGTTATTATGGGGTATGGAGTGTAGATTGATGTAATTTTTTTAAAGCATTTTAGCATAAGAATGCAATATAACAAAATGTGAAAAAAAATGAAGGGGTCTGAGTACTTTCTGAATGCACTGTATGTTCATCAGAAATACTTTAAATGTCATGAGCAAAGAGTATTGATATGGAACACACACTCCATTCCACCTCGTGCCTCTACAGGGAGAATGTGAGGCTAAGCTTTCCTTGCTCTTGAACAGATTTGTGAAGATCATAATATTTGATCACTCCCCTCTGACTGGCTTTCCCCCTACAGACATGCTCTCTTTTTCTTTCTTTCTCACGCTCTCTCTTCTTCACATACATTCACACTTTTTCTCTCGTGAGCTTTGTCATTATGACTACTGTGGAAGTGTATCTCACGGTTATGTTGTCAAGGTGAAATTGACTTTAGGTGAATTAAGTGTCAATTAAAGGGCTAATTGTTTTTACCATGTGGTCAGCCCTGAGATAGGCGTGAGTGAGTGAGCAGGGGACATCACTGTCGGACTCGCTTTACCGTGCCCATATAGACACACATACTCCGATGGTATTTCAAACGTGACGTGAGGAGATTTAGTAGATGAGGGTGGATCAAATGAAATGGAGACATTGAAAACTGTACAGAGAGAAGCAGTATAAAGTGAGGAGGAGAGATGAAATGTGCTATAGAGAGATAAAGGGAGAGGGAGAGGGTGTTGATGAAATGGTGATTGCCTCTTGTCTTTAATGGTTGGCCTGGAGGTTTCCTGCACAATGGAGCTCATTCATTCTCTCTCTCTCTCTCTCTCTCTCTCTCTCTCTCTCTCTCTCTCTCTGCTTTGCAGTCAGGTGTTGTCAGACAAATTACCAATCTGCTTCCTTAATAAATAAATCTGCTCATTCTTTTAATCTTTTAATCCACTTGCTACCACTTCAGTCTATTGAGGCGTTCCTGTATATTTTATCTTTCACATTTCTGTCTTTTCACAGTTGTATCTTCTTGTAGTTAGCTGTTTAAACTGCTAATGTTTGTGGGAAAGAAAAACTGACAAACATTTATAGGTAAGACTACTTAGCATATCGTGTTGGTGAAGGGGAAAAAAAGATTTGGTTTATTTGCATATTTTGCCTTCAGACACAAAAAATGTGACTTTCTAAAATGAAAACAGAAGAATAATAAGACTTTATAACTCAGAATGTTTCAACTAGCGTCCTCAACACATTGCGAGGTCTAAAATAATTATGTTTAATTTTATTAGATTACTGGCTTTTTATGTCTGTTTTTTTTGGTCTATTGCTTGTTGTTCTTCTTTCAGCTGCTCCCGTTAGGAGTCGCCACAGCGGATCATTGGGCCGCATGTTTGATTTGGCACAGTTTTTACGTCGGATGCCCTTCCTGATGCAACTCTCACCATTTTTTCCAGGCTTGGGACCGGCACTGGAAGCGGGTTTCTTCATGTGTAATATTCCTAAAACATACTGAAATACAATAAAGCTTTATGGATAGCATTAAATACCCAATAATATGTCATATGAATGATCTGCTATGGTCAGTAAAATGCTTGTTAGCTTCAGTACCTTCATGTATTCTTTAAGCCTGTAGAATGAATGTGCTTAAAAATAACTATAGAAATAAAAAAGGAAGGCAGCTTAAAGAGAATTCTATTGACCATGGCAGATTTAAATAGCATGAGTGTTCATGTTCATGCTACGTGCTTCACTGTGTTTTGGTTCTGTTTATGGAACTAGTGTTGGGATTGTCCATGTAAAATGTGCTTCTATAGACAGAAACCACGTGCAGCTCCTATTACATTTAAAACGAATCTATTTTAATTAATGTTGGAATCAGTGTTGCTGTAATGAGTTTAAGGTAGAAATGTTGCTCTCTGGCTCTTTTGCTAATTGCTATCAGGACTGGAATAGCTTGCTGTGTGGCCTGACTGTGTGCTTCCTCTATGCATTTAATTATTCCTGTTTTCATCCTTTTGTAAGTAAGGCAACAAGGCTGATTGGCTTTTTTTCCCCAAGTCATTTTTGCTCAGATTGGTCATATAGTTAGTTCAGCATTGATCTGTATCCATCTATTAGACCGTTTTTTTTTTTTTTGTGTGTGTGTGCATGCCTACTGATCTCTTTATTATTTTGTTTATTCCTCTGTTTGTGAATAAAGAGTCAGCTCCTCTCTGTCCCTTTCTCTTGATGTCCTTTTGCTCTTGTGACCCCATTCGACTGTCTTTCTCTCTATCTCTCCTGCTACTCCTTTTCCTCTGTTCTCATTTTGCATGAAGTTGTTTTCCTCTCTGCTCGGCAGATGGCTCGGACACACACTGCTGCTTTAGTCTGAGGCAATGGTGTGGCATGAGAGTGGCTTCTGTGTGTTGGTGTGCATGTGTGATTTTCCAGCATGGCTCAGGTTTGATCACTTTTCCCCAAACACACTCAACCTTCCCTCCTATTCTCCTACACAATCCCCCTCCTCCACCCACCTCCTTCACTTCACTGACAGCACTGAGCTCCATAACACTTTTCTAACATATTGATTACAGCCTCAGTTGGAATTATGGAGCTGATCGTCTGTTATCAAGCTCACACCAAACGCTGAGGTTCAGACAGAAAGAGGCACATTAGCGCAATCGCCAGTCTATTTGAAATAGATGTCAATAAGTAAGCACTTTTCCTGACTTGGGGGGAAATAAAGTGCGTTTTGGGAACACTTAACTGTTATCACACTTGTCTGGAAGCCACTGTGAGTTTTAGATTAAAAAAAGAAACTGGTTCAGTTTTGGGGAATGACTGTGCGTATTGCATCTCATTTAAGGATGTGAAAAATTCATGCACGTTAGCTCTGAAAAGCACACACACACAAACACACACACGTACACACATTCAGCTGCTTTGGTTTATTCAGCTTTGACCTTCCTCTTGTGTTAAAAACCTAGTCTTTCTAGTTGACTCCATGATGAAATTATTTTTAAAAATGCATACATAAAATGAAAGTGTAAGGCATTGAATATATATAATAATATATAACATATTATAATACGTGTCAGATAAGTTTGTCTTGTAAAACCTCGCTTTCATGGAAAAAAAAAGTCATCCAGAAAACTACTTTATTAAAAGTAAGAAAGTATCTACTGAGTAACACATTCAAGTAACACATTATCCATTACACAGGATATGATTTGCATTTAAGAACACACAGTGATGATGGTGATGATAAGATAAAAACAATTCAGTGTAACATACAGACATAAATTAATAAAAACTCACGCCTTAACGTTACAACATTTGCTACTTTCTGACCATTTGCTACTTTCTAGTTCACTGATATGGCTAATGTTGGCAGTTAGCGTTACTACATCAACAAATGTTTTCTGAGTGACTCAACAGAAAAGCCCTATCATCATTCGCCATATCACTGGGAGATCACATGCTCAAATCCTGATGATGCCACAGCCATCTGTGGCTAGGAGCCAAGGAAGTAAAACTGGCCGTGTTCTCTGGGTGGGAGGGATGGCATACTCTCTGTCCTCTGTCAATCAGAGTGACACTAGCCAATCATGGGCATCAATGAGCTCATGTATGTGGAAGAGAGCAGATAATGCTTTCCTCAGTGTGTGTTACGCTGCCTTGTGACGCAGCATGAGCAGCAGTTCAAAATGATGCGATAGCTAGCTTCATGTATCTCTGAGGAAGCACATGTTAGCCTTCATCCTGTCAAAATATATTCCATATGAGTTTGTTGTATGCTGTTGTGTGATAGGGCTGTACAGTCAGGTCCATAAATATTGGGACATCGACACAATTCTAACATTTATGGCTCAATACACCACCACGATGGATTTCAAATGAAACGAACAAGATGTGCTTTAACTGCAGGCTGTCAGCTTTAATTTGAGGGTATTTACATCCAA
>CM074946.1:10252223-10270817 GCA_037577455.1 Pangasius macronema
AGCCCTATACACTTCAGAATTCATCTTGCTACTTCTGTCAGCAGTCACATCATCAATAAACACCAGTGAGCCCGTTCCACTAGCAGCCACACATGCCCATGCCATAACACTGCTTCCACCATGTTTGACACATGATGTGGTATACTTTGGATAGTGAGCTGTTCCTTTTTTCGCCATACTTTTCTCTTCCCATCATGCAAAATCACAAAAACTCTGCCACTGTCCAAATACTTCCAGACCTAGCTGTATATATATATACATATATATAAACATAACAGAAAAAAGCATAATCTTCGAAATTGTCTGAAAAGGAAGACTTTTCAACTTTTGCAGAAAAGAATTTGGAAGATCCTCCTGCTCTGAGGAGCTAAATAAGAGAGATCTTATGTGCATTTCAGAGAAGGACACTTCTCCTTTGCCCTGTCCCTTCTTAAATTTAATATAAGGTGTGTGTGTGTGTGTGTGTGTGTGTGTGTGTGTGTGTGTGTGTGTGTGTGTTTTACTCTGCTGGATGTACAGTGTAGTGTGTTTTGTTTAATTCTTTATTCCCAATCCAACTCGACATGTAAGCTCTCTCTCCCTGTGTAACAGTCATAAGAGTAAACAACAGGCATCATTACCACTGTCATCTATTCTAATTATTATTAGCATACAAATTATTTCTCATAGCAATAGTTATATAATCACAGTAAGAAGTGATAGAGAAACTGAACGGAAATTTTTCTTCAAATAAATATCCATGGCATGAATGTTTTCACTTCAAAATGTCATATTGAAAAAGAGATAGAAAGAAAGCTTGCCAGAAATCTGGGGCTTCTGGTTGAGGCTAGAGGTGTTGAGGCTAGAGGTGTCCATTAGGACTGGGATCCCACAGACAGCAGCAACAATAAAAACACAACACATTAGTGGGAGGTTTTTACTTTTAAGCAAGCTATCAGATATCAGGCTTAAACTAAGACTTCATTCATTAACATGAAAGTTCAGTTGTGTTTAGTAACTGCTTGGTTTGGGTCACAGTCCAGGTCATTTGGGAAATAGAACCAACTACATTTATTAGAAAATTTCACTGGCAGGCCAATTCTGAACTCGAGTGATGAGGTGAGGAGAATTCACACACCATGTTGACAGTACTGGAATTTCTACCTCTGTTTTCCCCCAGTGTTTCAAGTATTTCATCGATTGATTAGATAAATAAACATATTAACTGGTTTTAGCCATATCTATTCGGGTTTGAAAATGAATACAAATACAGATATGAATATTTGGAACACTAAACAGCTATAGATATAGATAGCGGCACTTTGTGTTATTCTATGAATATGGGAAAGCCATAGGAAAATATAAGTTTAACCAAAGCAAAAAGATAGAGCTTTTCTTACATGAACCAATAGGCCTTGAATTAAAGAAAATGATATTAAAATTGTTCATGTTTAATATTTGATTCGAAATCTTTTGGAATTAAATATTGCCTAAAGCCTCTGAGCCATAGGCATTAAAGACTCTGAGTATCGTTGGTGTGGGCAATGAAGCCATTTTCAGAAACCATAGCTGTAAGTGAAATGCAGCTCAGTGGGGATTTAGGTCCAAAGTGAATTAGCCACTCAAGAACATCTAACTTTTTGACCTAAACATGATGTGTGTTTTTTTTTTAATGTTTTGCTTGAGGTAAAAGATAGGATCTGGGGATTAGGGTTATGGGGTGGGGATAGCATTTGTATCTTCTCTTATGACTTTATTGCTTCAGTCTTGATATCAGTCAGAACTGTCTCAATAGATAGATAGATAGATAGATAGATAGATAGATAGATAGATAGATAGATAGATAGATAGATAGATAGATAAACATTAGTATTCTTGGAGGAAATTGTTAGAAAAAAGCAGCATGTAGCACTACACTCCTGTGCAAAAAATGGACCAAGCCTAAAATGACAAATATTAAGCTTTTAATGATCTTAACAACAATTTTTGGTCAGAAAATGAGCAAGAATGAAATAAATGCAGTCTGTATATTTGCTGGTTTACTTTTGCTGCAGTGAACTGTTTGGGGAAAAGCTAGAAACACTGAAATTCACTTATATAGTCTTTTTGTGTTGGGATGTTTTTTTCCCTTAAAAGATTAGTCATTATTTGGTTATCTGCCACACCTGATGGTCAAGGGCCACACCATCAAGTGCCACAAGGCTTAAACATTTAAAGAAATCAAAGGGAAAAAGTAACTTCCTTTATCTATTTGTTTAATTCTTGCTAAATTCCTGACCACTGATTTGTTGTTAGACCATTAAAAGCTTAATATTTTGCCATTTTGGGCTTGGCCCTTTTTTTTTGTTTTTTTTTTGCCCATGAGTGTATGTTTCAGCTGTGCGTCCTACAACAGTTGGAAGCCACAACCACCAAGATTCAAGACATATGATTGGATCTGAGGAATTACAGTGTTTTTGTACAGTTCAGAATTCATCCTGTCTGTCATCTGAGACACATTTTCAAAAAAGTGTGTTATGTGAGAAAAGTGAGTCAGTCCCACTGACAGGCACACATGTCCATGCATGTTTCTTCCACCCAGTTCTTATTCTGGTATAGGTTATTTTACTGTCCTTTCATCCGTCCATAAACCTGTGACAGACTCTCTATTTTTGTGATTTTGTGTTGGTCTGCATTGTAATACTGAGGTCAAGAGTCTCCTCACACTAATCTTCGCCCATCTATGTCTACATTTCTGATATTCATTTTTTTGGTATATGATAAAATGATCTTTTTAGATTTTTTTTTTCCTTTTTGGTAATCAAAATGTGAGAGGTACAATTATTATTATTATTATTAGTGACAGATTAGGTCTATATAAAGATGTAGAGCCAGTAGTCTGGTCGATGTGTCATCAGGAAGTTGTTTCATTATCCACCGAACACGCACCACAGCACTTGCAACTCTGCATTAGTTTCATTAGCAACACCAAGACCAGAGGATGTAGCAACAGCCGAATGTGTGTGATTATAAATAAGCATGTGTTTGTTTCTTGGTGGTCGTTTTGCGCAGTTCTTCGCTTCTTTCTAAAGGAATCTAGACAATTAGTGTCCAGAGAGAGAACAGTTCATACATCCAACCAGCAATTAAAGGAGAGACAGTAGAAAAAAAGTGTGTGTTTTTTTTTTAATTGGGCTGGCATGTCACTGCATCTCTCTCTCCTTCTGTCTCTCTAACACACACACACACACACACACACACACACACTTGCACACTCCAATGCTCAATTAGTCTCGGCCAATCAGTGGCCCAATGTAGTGTCTCAGTGACTGGCTCGCCCTCTTGTGTGTGTGTGATTAATCAGGAGTCATCTTCCAATTAGTGCACCAGTAATTAGAACTGACAAACACAAGGTGATGACAGCGCTGCTATGATACAGGGCTCTTCAAAAATGAGCTAGCGAAAAAGAATGAAGGATGGAAGAGTGCAGTGAAAATGGAGGTGTGTGTGTGTGTGTGTGTGTGTATATATATATATATATATATATATAAGAGTAATCCTGTAGGGATTGTGACAGCTTAAAGACTGAAAGCACCTGGTCATACCACTGAGTCACCCATTCTGGTATCATCCTTGTGCATCTCAGATTGCTCTGTGCAGTAAACACACACAGTAAGAAAACACACACACATACTCCTTCCTACATTACTCTCCTTGATCCCTGAATCTTGATTAGATCACAGATGACCGCAGATGATGGCGCTTCTCACAATTCTATTCTCAGTCTCTGAGTCTCTCTCACACTCTCTTTCTATGTGTGTGTGTGTGTGTGTGTGTTGTGTTGTCTCAGGCAGCCCTGCTCAGTGACTCGAGGAGAGTGTCATTTCTCAGGTTGTTCCCGGCGGCTTGGCGTTGGGCTGTGGAGAGCAGAATGGAATGTTTGAAACAGACTGTTCAATTAGGCGCGTGCTGCTGTGAAATTGCCTCCAAACGATAAGCCTTTATTATTTCTGCTGCCATGCCCAGAGCTGTGCATCACACCCACCCACATACTCTCTCTCTCTCTTTCACACACACACACACACACACACACACACATATATATATATATGCGCAAGCCGTCATACATGGGTTCTCTCTCTGAAAATGCCATCGCCAGGTTTAGTAACAACTTTGGATCTTTGTTCATTAGTTACATCACTTTATGACTGATTTCTGGACACAGCTGCATTATGTATTTATTTTGTTATTAATATTATTCCCATGCCCAAATAATACCAAATATTCTGTTCATCTGTGTGACTTTCCCTCCCTATGTGCTGCATGTGTCATTATAGATGGACAGCGTGGGAGTCATTTGCTTCTGCTGCGTATCGTTTGCTAAAGGTTAAAGAAAAGAACTAATTCCTAGCAAAAGAAAAAGAGTGAGAATGAGAGAATGAAAGAAGTGAGATAGGCTACATGTGTGCAATTATCTAGAGTCTATGTGTGGCTCACACAATGGAGAGGAGCACTGCAATTAGTCAAGAAATGGTGCTCAGCTAAACAGGATGTGGGGGAGTCTCTCTCTCTCTCTCTCTCTCTCTCTCTCTCTCTTACACACACACACACACACACACACACACACACACACACACCTTCTCTGTGTGATTCGGGTGCCTCCCACTCAAGTGAAGAGGGCAGAGGGAGAAGGTGGGTAAGCCTTCTGACACTCGCACTGTGCTAACAGTTCCACAGTTTTCCCCTGGAATTCACAGTTTTTATTCTTCTGCTGCACGTTGAGTTTTGTCAGTGGGGACTGGACAATTTCGCTTTGTTAGAAATTAAATTAAATCCATGTTAAAATATATTAAAATACACATTCAAATGACATACTTACCCAAATCCCATATGAGACTCACCCAAGCATTAACACATTATGTGAAAACACACTCACTGAATCTTATCTTAGTTTAGTGATTTTTTTTTTTGCTTTATTAATATTTCAAAGTAAAAAAGCCATATGATTGAACTATAAAAGCATATTATACGGCTGGTGTATTATTATGTTAGCATTGGGCTTGTTTTTTGACTGATTTTGATTGACCATTCGTTTGCTTTTGTTATGCTAACCTGGCAACCCTGCACTCTTACATTTAGGGCTTTACTTTTTTTTTTTCCTCTTCAATGTTATTCTTTCGGCAATATGCTAAATGGGCTTTATGTTGACCACGAACTAAACAGCAGGAATTAGAGAGACAAATGTAAATTGTGCATGTGTGTGTGTGTATTTAATTTATCTGTGTAATGTGTGAATAAAGGGGATGGTGGTGCTTTGTGTGTGTGTGTGTGTGTGTGTGTGTGTGTGTGTGTGTGTGTGTGTGTGTGTGTGTGTGTGTGATCGCTATCCTGATCTTGCTTATATCAGCACAGATTGCCCTTTGCTTCACTTCTGCGGTAGCATCATCTGACAGTGAAAAATTCCTTTCCTTAAGGCCCAAGCTGAGACAATGAAACAGTTTGTGTGTGTGTGTGTGTGTGTGTGTGTGTGAGAGAGAGAGAGAGAGAGAGAGAGAGAGAGAGAGAGAGAGAGAGAAAGTTACGACAATTAATATCTGGAACATTATCTGAATATCTTTATTGATATTTTCTGGGCATTGAGTCAAATGGTATTTTATCAGGATGCATGCATTCAGACTTCACACTTGCTCCTTACACAGGTTACACAAGATGTGCTGTTTAAAAAAACAATCAATAAATCAATAGTTAGACACATCAGTTTATGTTCAAATAGGAACTACTCTAGTACTGCCTGACTGAAACTTTGAGAGAGAGAGAGAGAGAGAGAGAGAGAGAGAGAGAGAGAGAGAGAGAGAGCAGACAGAGAGGGGGGGGTTGGGGTAAAGAATAGTGATTGATGAATGTGGTTTGAAATTCTTGGCTCCTTGCTGTCCTTTTTAGCTGCCTGTACCTTCTTCCAGTTCTTCATTGCTTCCCTTTCCTGTTTCCTGCTGATGTAGCGGAAATTTTGTGTGTGTGTGACTAACATTCAATATTCCGATTTAATCTCCTCTTAGAGAGGACTTGTGATGGATAAAATCAATCAAAAAAAAAAATCTGAGTTTTATTCTTCTGCAGATTTACTTACCTTTTCACACATGACTATAAACATATTTTATACCACTAAGAGTTTGCAATGCACAGGTCAGGAATAGTTCATGTACATTTGTATTCATTATAATTAATGATTGTATAATATAATATAATAGACATGCATTCATATTGATATTTTTGAAATGTGACTGTGCTTGGGTAGTTTAATGCAATTTTTATGCAAACAATACCGAACTGATTCTGGGTTGGATTGGCCTTCTGTATCGTACTGCTGAGTAAATGCTAGAGTTCTGCTAGTTAAATTATGACCACTATATGATTTTATGAGGTGCTTGTAAAGTACCTTGTTCTTTTATACATGTGCATTTCAGCAGTGGTGACGCAGTCAGTCATGTAGGTTTCAGTAGATGCCGCCTTCTTATTGAAAGTCAGGGGCAACTCCATGTGCTCTGGAAAGGTGCTGTGGCATAAAATCTAATTTCTCTTGTGTGTTTCATTACAGTTAAGGGGCACACATCTTTGCTTTAGGGCATGGCAGTGATGCCTGTAGAGTTAAACAGGGCAAGAAAGCCAAAGGCGTATGAATATTATGTTGCATGGTGTCCTGCAATGAACTAGTGTCCCATCTGGGGAGAGTTATCCTGCCTCGAGGATAGATGCCAGAGCCATCGCAGCCCTGACCAGGCTGTAACAGTTACTGAATGAGTACTATTGTGTAATCAGTTTATTAGGGATAGAGGTCTAGTTGCCATTGCTACTCTCTTTGGCCTTTAGATTAGCATTAATTTGCATTGGCACAAATTCTATGCAATTGTTTGGAAATGCTGTACAATATGGTTGTGGAGTTGCTGCAGATACAGTAGCTGAACAATCTTCCTGTGAACAGCCATTTCCATCTCATCCAAAAATGTCAAATAAAGCAATGATAAATGAAAAATTAGTGAGATTTTCTCGAAGCATTCAATAGCAATATGTGCCTTGTCACAAGGTGCATTATCATGCTGTAAGTGTCTGACTGACTGTGAATGAACTGCACCCATGAAGGGATAAACTTGGTCATCAAAGATCAATGACTGTTCAGACATTCCTTGCTGGATATTCCTAATATGAGCACATCTAACATCAACACACTGTCACTACTAGCCTGCACTGTTTGCTCTAAACAGCATGGCTCTATGGACTTATGTTGCTTACATCACATTCTGGTCCTTCTATCAGCAGGATATTACAAGGAAACCGGATCCCTACTGGTGACTTTGTTCTACTTCTCAGTCATACAGTTCTGATGCTGCTGTGCCACTGGAGTTTTCTTATTTTTCATAGACAAATATTCTATAGCTGTGGCTCACTGATTTCCACAGTTTTCTCTTGATTATTTTAACCTTCTGTTCCACGAGTACTTTTTGTGAAAAGTTACGAGAAAAAAGTGAAAATATTGCACTGCTTTTTCATGGTTCCTGTCAAATACCAAAGGTGAGGTTATCATAGGCTATTAGCATACATGAGTAGTAAAGATTTATCAAGAATAATTATCTATTTACTGTAGATTCCATTACAGTGGTATGTACCGAGTTTGTCTTTGGTACTAACACAGATGTAAATACCTTGGAATTAAAATATATAAAATGATATATTTAGCAGTTTAACTTTCCAAATAATTTCATTCTTGCACTGTTTAATTGTGCACTTGTCAATGCTTTTTTGTTCTTACTAAATTTGGGGAATATGATGAAACATAATTCTTAAACAATTTGGCCAAAGCATGTCTATTGTTTGCCTGAGTCCTTTATTTTATTTTCATCCCTCCTGTCAGTCATGTTAGAGACCTGCTGCAAAAAAAGCATAATTATGCAAAGAAAGAAAGAAAGAAAGAAAGAAAGAAAGAAAGAAAGAAAGAAAGAAAGAAAGAATGAATCCAGGAGCTGCTTTTCCAAGAGGATTAACACTATTAAGGCAATTGGTTTCCCTGGACAGATAATGCAATCATTAATGTTAGATACTGTTACAGGTGTTAGACAAACAGTGCTTGTANAGAAAGAAAGAAAGAAAGAAAGAAAGAAAGAAAGAAAGAAAGAAAGAAAGAAAGAAAGAAAGAAAGAAAGAAAGAATCCAGGAGCTGCTTTTCCAAGAGGATTAACACTATTAAGACAATTGGTTTCCCTGGACAGATAATGCAATCATTAATGTTAGATACTGTTACAGGTGTTAGACAAACAGTGCTTGTAAACTACATAACCTGATTTGCTAACAAAGAATGACCTGAGTGAAAAAAAGCTCTAAAACCCATCCTCTTCCTATACGTTTTGAACTATTTTTGCATAAAAAGGTTATCTCTGTATTTCACAAGTATGTAATGAACTTTGTCATACTGGGTCAATATAAAACTATATGACACGATAGAAAATCAGTTAGCTAGGAATCAATGCATTGTGGTTGAAGTTGGCAGGCCACTGTGGTTGATGACATCACTTTATGTTCATGGGCATACATGGGAGGTGGTGTCAAGTAGTAGCCAAATCATGCCAGTGTCCTTTTATGGAATAAAGACTTTTCTACAAAAGCACAATGCAGTGAGTGTTTCCTAATTTTTATAAAAGCAAACAAGCATCAACTTCATAGAAGACAGCTTTAAGTACCTGTAAGTACCAGACAGGCCCATGTGGTTTTGCAATATATATATAGCTTTTGTAAAAAAAAAAAATTTGTAAAAGTTTCTCTTTAATTCATATTTTAACTAAAAGCTTAAAAGATGCATCAAAAACAGAGAAGGAAACAAGAGAAACTAAAAGACATATGTGAGGCAGCTAGAGATGGTGCATTCCTTAAAAGCTGAATTAAAACATGCAGCACAACAAGAACCTGTACCAGTCAAATATTTTAAATTCCTGGTCCCTATGCCTCTTTTTCATGTTCCGCTAAAGTGTCTCTGCGCAGCCCTGCTGAGTATTGTGTTTGAGACCTACAAAATTGTTGATTGACTCCACTATGAACAGAAAACAAGGTTTTGTAAGTCAGTTGTTGACTAACACTAAGCTTTTTCATTTAACAGTGAGAAGGGTCCTGCTGCAGCAATCACGCTTTTTTAAAATGCATTTCTTCTTCGATAATATAGTCACTGTAAAATTGGGATTTTTACAGTTATGTTCATGTGTGTGTGCGCACAAGCATGTGTGTGTGCATATGTCTGTGTCTGAACACATCTCTTTAAATGCATGAAGGAGGGTTTGTGAAGGCTCTCACATCTGTTCCTTAGTGGGACAGTCGGACTGGAAAATGAACTCGAGTAATTTTTTCGGAGTGAGTCTGAGGGAGGTAGCACTCTCTCATCAGAGAGTGAATTTCACTCACTGGAGTGGAACAGCTCGGACAGAGGAGTATGTTTTGTCACTCAAGATGTGCCTGCAGGGCTGAAATGAGGGAATCTGTGTTCTGTTTCATGTGAGTGCTTCAATAATACACAGCAAAATGCAATACTGGACATCCATTTTGAAATCTCACATCAGAATCTTAACAGGGTTTTGCTGGGGGTTTCTTTCCTAACAATATTAGTTGAGCAGAAATAAATTGCCTATTGTGTATTATAACAGCACAAGGATATGAATTAATAATGCAGAGATCGTTGTGTGTGTGTGTGTGTGTGTGTGTGTGTGTGTGTGTGTGTGTGTGTGTGTGTGTGTGTTCAGTTGTTTACATTTTTGGAGAAGAGGTGGGGTCTGCACTCACATGGACATACTTACCTATAATTTGGCCAGTTCTGAGCCTCTTGTTGCTTGCTCCTCCCAGATCTGCTAGTCTTTCATCATTTGAATTTCTCTGTCGCTCTTACTCTCAAAAGGCATGGGATACCATCCCTTTCTCTGTCCCACTCCTTATTCACATCTCTTGCTTCATTCCTCTCTTTATTCATTCCGTCCATCTCTTTCTTCATCTGGCACTTTATTTCTTTCTCCCTATTTCTTCCGGGACTGAAGACTCCTTTCCAGCCCTCTCCAAAAAATACATCATTAAGCTCCCAAGGATATAGCACATGTATTCAATAGTAAAGGTGTTTCATGCATAAAATATGCTGGGTTCCTTGTGTCATTGACTGACACATGGTTGAAAATCACTAGAGCTGCTTTGGAGCAGAAGCAGAGTACACATATACCATACATGTCCATATACTGTATATATACACTTCTGCATGCCACAGAGACACCAAGTACATACATGCACATTCACTCGTCAAAATCTAGGTTACTACAGTATCTCGGTTGACACAGACTGGAAGGAGGCAGGAACAATATGTGCAAATTGCATTGTTGTCTTTAATTGCATATGCATTGCTCTTTCTGGTGATAACTCCAGGTTGGGCCCTCAGCTGATTCTCCAATCACATTCAAATAATGATCAAATATTGCACCCAAATAACGAATGAATCAGCCAAATGTCCCATCTTCTGTTCCTGCTCAGCCACTGAGACCTACATAACTGCAGGCAACAGGCAAATTGATATTACATGTCTGTTTTTCAAAGTGTACCCTGCGGATCCAAGCCAATACAGATGAAAATACAAAGAGAGAGAGGAAGAAAGAGTGAGTGAGAGATAGATAGAGAGCAAGAGAGAGAAAGAGAGGGTCAAGAACCAAGGGTATCAGGTGCGGTCAGTGTGTAGTTATTCCTGTGAGGGACATACAATTTAATTAGTATCTGTAATGTGGAAAAATTGCTGTGTAATTTTGTGATTTAAAGTATATAAAATACGTGGTGACATCACATAAACTGCGGCTCATGTTTTTCTTATGGATTTTTTTGACATACACATGCAACAGAGTTGCCACATGTTTAGAAGCTATATGAAGCCCAAAAGACAAATGCAGCACCTTTTGTTGGTGAAAAGTTCCTGATCAAATACCTGACTAACTGTTCAGGCAGAAAACGTGGGAGTAGAAATGTGTTGACTACCTTGTTTCTATCAAGGATATGTTTTAAACATGTATAAAGTGTTAAAAGATTCCACAATGTCTGTAATGTCATTAATTATTCATCATACATTAACTCGTTAGCGAAATGGTATGCTATCTAGGAGGCAAATCTTAAGTTTTCTCCAGCACAGTAAAGAAACAGAACAATTTGTGGTAGCAAACATGTCCAACATGCAGAGCTGCCAGTTCTGCACCACAAAATCTGCCCAGTAGTCAATAAAACCAGTCCAGTTCCAAAACCCAACATCATATTACACATTATACCACAATAATTTTCTGAATAGTTATTTCATTAAGTTCCTAAAATCATATTATTATGTACTGTCATAAATAGATTTTGGGCCATGTTTGATCATCCCACAGAGGGTAGGGTGTAAGGAGAAATCTTACCAGCTCACGCAGGAAAATAATACACCTGCTGAATAAGCTTTGCAGTTTCATACACTGGCTGCCAGCAGTGAATGGAATGAACAAGCGCTCATCACTGCATTTTGTCATTGACTCATGGACTCTACATTCACTCATCCTCACTTACACATTCATGGATGCTCTTCCCCACCAAATAACTCAAGTCCATGGAAATCAGGAAATTCACTGCTGGCTACACTGGGGTTTGTGTCTGTACTTTGGAGGCTCAGGTCATATGTGTACTGAATAGGAGGTTCACATATACTTTAAAACCACATCATATAATAGCCCTATGTAAGCAATTTGACTTTTACAAGTATTTCAGCATCATTTATGTTGGAAATCAGATACTGCTTCTTTCATTGGTATAACATCACACATCAATTGGTCAAAGCCCTTGACATTTCAGTACAACCTTGCCAACCACCCCTACTCTTCCACTCTGTTGATGGATAACCTCTGAGCTTGGGAAAGGTCCAGAAACAGACTCAATCTAAGCAAATGCACAACTACATAGTGAAATCATCTCCCTGTAGGCCATTGACTCACAACATCACTTCGTCAAACCTGGTCTTCTATGGTTAGAAAACCACAACCCCCATATTTCCTGGACTTGCAAGGAGAGATGTTCAATGAAATGTCAGGATGTTTGCCTCCAACTCCAGTTCAGCTCAACTTCCACAGAAAGCCCTGCTGTTCAGCAGAAGGTGGACATTCCCGGGGAGAATGGCAAACTGATGGACTCTAAGGCCATAAATCAGAGGGTTATCTGAGCATCAACTTCTCCTGTTTCATCAAGCTGCTTCTTTATGGACCAGAAAGCAGGTCTCTGATCTTGTATTGATTACTGAAGACTCAACATAACAGCAAATTTCCACTATCCTCTGCCAAACTGGAGTCCCTGCATGAAGTTAATTTTTTACACCGAATTGAACCTACACAGTGCATACAACCTTGTGCAGAATCAGAAAGGAGAATGAATAATTGCTTCTTCAACAACTATGGGACAGTATGAATATTTGGTAATGATGCATGGTCTGGTCAATGCCCAGTCTGTGTTTCAGTTTTTTATCAGCGAGGTCCTCTGTGACATGTTGTACTACACTCCTGGGAAAAAAATGGCCAAGCCCCAAATGGCAAATATTAAGCTTTTAATAGTCTTAACAACGAATCATTGTCAGAAAATTAGCAAGAATTAAACAACTGAGAGCTCCTGTGCTACAATTTGCTAGTTTAATTTTGCTTCAGTGAACTGTTTGGAGAAAAGCTAGAAACAGTAAAATTCACTTATATAGTCTTATTGTATGCAAAGGTAAATTCTTGATAATGATTAAAATGTTTAATGTAAAATTCAAAGTAACANAACATTTTCCAAAAATATCTTCTAGAATGTTTTTTTTCTTAATAGATTAGTTATTATTTGGTTATCTGCCCACACTATTAATTTTCATGGAAGTAGGCATTAACATCAGCCTTACCTCAATCATCATCCAGAATCAATCAGCCATGTGCAGAGACTGAACCAGGAACCCAGCTGGTATGTGCATAATTACTGAAGAGACTGGCAGGGGGACTTGTGTATGTTTGGGACCAATATGCCCAGAACTACCTGGTACATTCCTCTTGTCCTTTCAGTGTCTGCTCAATGTATGCTTCTTGTTTTTCCATGAACTTAAAATGACAGCATGGTACCTGCAGTAGGTTGGTGTTGCATGTGTACACTTAGGGCAATTTGGAGACATAAAATAACTTCTGCGAAGAGGCATCAACCTGGGGACAAATTATCTACCAAAGATATTAACCTCCACTTAAACTCAAGAAAACTCAGTCCTCACTTCATAGGCACATTCAAGATCCTGTGATGTATCAACAGTGTAATTTACTGTTTAGAGCTCTCTTTGCAATATATCTGGCCCCTGCAGGAAGCTGAACCCCTGGACCCTCCATCAGCCTTCATGGTTGATGGTGCTCCTGCCAATGATATAACAGGGATTGCAAGGGATATGGCCATGGGAGAGATCTTGCGAAACTGCCTGGGATGTTCTGGACTCCTCTTCCAGAAGAACTTCACTTTCATAGTAAAACTATTGCCCTCATGGTCGACCTCCAGGGCTTCTGTCATGAATCCAGGTAGATTGCCCTCAACACTTCGTCTCACCTGAGACAATTTCAACACTCTCCACATTCACTTCATTGCAAGTCCTTGCTCTTTACAATGAGATTGTCTTTTGCCACTCTTGCCTTATCCCAGTCAGCTTAGTGTGTTATTTTTGATACTTTGCGCTGATACTTTGATACTTTGGAAAACAATTCCATAATTATTCTAATATATAAAAAAATGCTCAACCCGGAGAAAAAAAACAAGGCAAAAGTATCACAATTCTGTGATTTTTTTTTTAAAAAGCCCAGTGAGTAAATTAAATACTTATGTTCAAGCTCTGAATAAAAAACAAATAGAACTCTCCATAGTCTTTCAGGTTTTGCATGATAATAAAAATGAAAATCACTTAATGTTTAATATATAAATGAATTCTACTGTTTCTCTCATACATTAATGATGGTTTGTGGGTACATGTGGTTTTTCAATCTAAAACAGTGTAACAGATGTACAGTGTAAATCTGCAAGTAACAGTGCAACAGATGTTAATGAATATTTTGCAACTTTGCCATTGTTTTAAAACACTCTGTATGGGTGGGTAATATGGCAAAAATACCATATTATGCCATTTTTACACTACACAATGTGTACTTGTCAAACAGCTATGTGTCTCTCTCTTTCTCACACACATGCATATGCACACCTCCCAGGACTATGTGCAGCAGGCACTCATGCAATGTTTCTGATACATATATAGCCAGAAGGGTGGTATGATGTAAACTAGGCATGGAGGTGCATGCATTGTAAATATGTGAATAAATGGGAGAGGCACAACCTAAAAAAACTATAACCTTCATTACAACCATTGAAATAAACCGGAATAATGCTTCAGTCAGCCATAATTTCTTAAAAGGTCAGTTCCATACAGAAAAATTAGAGTCTTATATTGAAATGCATTAGAATGCATAAAGATTCTGTCATTTCTCCACTGTAGCACTGCAAGTCTGCAAGAGGGTTAAACACAGAGACCAGGAGGCAGAAGGGGTCGAAACGTGTTCTGTTTTTTAAGTAATGGTGAAGCAAAATGGCTGGTGTGGAGGTGAGTGTAGCTGGTGGAGAGAAGTGAAGTCGCGGTTGTCCTGGAGCTGGGCATGGTGAACAGGGAGCAGCAGCGTTGCGTCGGGACCCAAGAGGCACAGCGGCTGTTCTCAGGCAGGGTGAGGGTTGGCATGCAGAGGTCTGCGCTTTTTGTCCTCTCTGACGTCGGCTTCTACCGGAGAGGAAGGGAGGGGGATGGGGGGCTGTGTGAGAGAGAGAGAAATTAGTGCTATGCTTTACCATACCTTGTTGTCCTTGAGAGCAGCTGCCGATCCCTTTTATACTCTCCAGGTTTCTGTAGGAATCATTGGCTGCCAGCCAAGTCAAGTTTCTCTGCTCCACCTTGCAGCCATGCACCCTCATGCTGTCCAAAACAATTGTGGTGCTGAAACAACGCTGTCCGTTCAGCACCATGGCGGCAGTCGTGTGAGGAGTGCTGTGTGTCTTTTGTGGGCGAGCTGCCGGCCTGCCGTCAGAGTGTCTTCCCCCTCAGCTCCGAGCCTACTGCTGGCATGTGATGGGCCCAGAGGGAGGATCGTCGTGAGAGCCCATCTGCATTACTGTGCTGAGCCCCTGCTCAATGTTGCACCTTGAAGTTAAAGTCCTCTACAGAGAAAAACCACAGTGTCACTTGGTCAATGAGCGAAGAGTGAAGGGTCTGCCAGCCAGGTAGTACCGTAGCTCCTCCACTGCCCACTTGATGGCCAGGGCCTCTCTCTACGGCGGCATAGTTCCTTTTGGTGGGGGGTCAGCTTCCAACTCACATAGAGGACTGGGTGCTCCTCCCCTTCAAAGATCTGCAATAACATAACTCCCAGCCCCATCTCCATTGCATCTATGTGCACAGTGAATTAGGGGTTTCGCAGGACGAGGGAGAGCAGAATAGGGGAGAATTGCCTCAGGGTATCGGGAGGCTTAGTCTATGATGACCATAAAATACGGGGAGAATACGGCAGTGGCCCCCCACGAGATCCATGCCTATCCTTTTGAAGGGGATGCTGATGATAGTGAGAGGAATGAGGGGAGCGGGTACAGGCTTATAGGGCATGGTCCTCTGACACTGGGGACACTGCTGGCAGAAGGCATAGACCTCAGCGTCCATCCTGGGCCAGAGAAATTGATCCTTCTCTAAGGTGTTGAGGGCCCCCAGGTGTGAGGGCTTGGGTCCTGCTGCGGGGGACCACTAGCAGCTTGCAGGGCTTGCCTTGGTGCTCCATCCTGAACTATAGGAGGCCCCTGCATACCAGGAAGTAGGCAGCTGGGAGCATCTGCTCTGGATTTTGCTGGATTCCCTCAATGACCTGCACTTGGCCCCAGCAGTGTTTCAGCCTGTTGTCTTCCTTTTGCTCCTGCCTAAAATTCCCCTCCCAGGTGACCTGTGAAAACACAGAGGAGACAGGGGTAGTGGGGGGTGTCTCACCTGCCAAGGTCACCTCAGCCCTGGGCCAGGCAGGCCCGCTGGACCTACAGCTGCATCGCTCTGGATCTATGTCTCCAGGGAGGTCTTGATGCCTTGGCAGTGGAGAAGCCCAGCCAGTCTCAACCCAGGAGTAGAGGCACGGGGAGTTCTGGGACTCCCACTCCTCTGCCTGATGTTTGACCCTGACTCTCGCTGGAGGTACCTCCCAGACATCCCAGTGCACACAGGAGACAGTCAGAGATCCACTAGCCTTAGGGTTTCTGAGTCCAAGAGAGCCAAGACTGGCCTGCCATTTACCTACCTGGGAGGGGTCACTGTATGGATAGTGCAGCCTGCAAGCCAGGGCTTGTTGGCACGTTGGTTGGCAGTGGGGTCTAGCTTGATAGGCATGGGCTCATCCTTGTGAGATCCGTGGGCGGAGCGGCTGTGGAGACTGGTGGAAACTTTCGACACTCACCCCTTCCGATTTGCAGGGTGGCTACTGCACACTCCACTGCCTCCAGGGCACCCCACAGCCAACGGATATCCATTCTTTGGGCAGCAGAACCCTCAGGAAGTGGTCCATGGCCACCCTCTCGAGGACCTCAGAGGTGGTGAGGGTCTCAGGCTATAGCCACCTCTTGGCGGTGCCCAGCAGGGCATCTATTTGACCATGAGGGGTGGCTTTAGGGTCATAACTCCAGCGGTGGAACTTTTCCACCGCACTGGTTGGGGACAAGCCACAGCTTGTGAGGATCTCTTTTTTTTAAGAGTTCATATTGGGCGGCTTCATTGGGGGATGTGGTAAGCTTAGATGTCATTGTTGCTGGTGAGTTTGACCTTTTCCTCAGCTCCAGGAGCTCTTGGATGGTGACCTGGAGGCTTTGGGCCAGCTCCTGGGTCACCAACTGCGAGAGAGAGAGAGAGATTAGTGCCCTGCTTTACCATACCTTGTTGTCCTTGAGAGTGGCCACTGGTCCCTTTTATACTCTCCAGGTTTCTGCAGGAGGGTAGGGAGCTGCCACTGTAATCACTGGCCTCCAGGTCAATGTGACACAATATGTGAAGGAGTCTGAATTTGGTTCAAACTCTCACAGGTTCCAGATAAGCGCCATGACCAAACTGATAAAGTGACACCACAGTGTGATTCACCATGTGTGTATGAATGTTTGCCACTGTTCTATGTTTACATGCATTATAATCTTCTGTTCTGAGCTACGTACTTCTGCACCTATTGGAACATTTCTCTTTCTTGCGTGTCATGCCATGCAGTTTATGCTGTTGTCTACACAGCATGAACCATGATGAAATTCTCATCTAAATCCATATGACTATAGCACATCGTCTCTTAAAATGAGTGCTGAAGGGTGGAGCAGATGTTTTACATAAAATGGTTCCTACCAAGCTCCCTGGTTGTTTTTTGAAGCAGCCACACCACTGTGGTGCTTAGTAAATTGCTTACAATTGAACTTGCTCTCCCTTTCACATAACCTTACTTACCTGTCCACCACGAGTACACATTTTATTCTTACTTGCTTACCTCACATTTACAACTTCACAACCTAAACACAATATTGCTGACATATATACACAAATACCTTTTAATCACCATCAATTTGTGTCCCTGCTGATTTATGTAACCTTCCAAGCATTTAAAAACACACCCTCAGGTAGTGGTACAACTCTAGTTATGCAACCAAATCACTGTAAGTATTTTCTTTTTCTTTTTTTTCCTAAAATGCTTCTGTTTGTTTTTCACTTGAATTTTGTTGCTATATCATATCAGAGGTGGACAAAGTTCTGACATGATTTATTTTGGTTTCAGTTTTTATGTCACAAAGCCTGCAATTTTAACAGGAGTTTAAAATAGCTGTTTATATAAATTATAAGTAAGTAAGTAAGTAAATAATTTATTTAAAAAAATGTGCACCAGGCAGAAAACAAGCAGCAACACAAATCAACACTAATATAAATCTCTCACTAAGACAACAACAGGCCAGTAGCTGTGTCAATATGGCATGTAAATATTATGAGGTGCTTATGTGGACCGCTATTTTCAAATAAAAAAAAAACAATCCAAATGTTGGCATACATCATTACATTGAAAAGATTCATAAGGGTATTTGATAATTGATAACTTATATCTGGATGAACAGATGACTATTGACCTGCACAGGTCAGGTAATGGTTATTAAAAATACAAAGTAAAAACAAAGCCTTTATAAAAATGCTTTGAAAAAGTTTGAAAAATTTGCCTGACATGAGCACACCAGCAAACATCCAAACATACATTCAAAACAACACTGAAATTGCTGCGGGAAAACAAAATCAATGATCTGCAATGGACATGTCTGGCTACAAACTCTACTGAAGAGGGCAGTCTTCAGTATGCAAACCTAAGGATGTAAAGGAAATTGAAAATTTTGCCATGGCGGTTTTAGAGTATTATTTAAAAAAAAGCTTTATACAGTGGATATAAAAAGTCTACACACCCCTGTTAAAAAAATTAACCAAGATTGATCATGTCAGAACTTTTTCCAGCCTCAATGTGAAATTACAACATATAGAAATTAAGT
>CM074946.1:10299092-10333770 GCA_037577455.1 Pangasius macronema
AAGAGTTGTGGACATGGAACCCTGTGTTCTTCCTTGTAGCATAACTCAACAGAAATCCACTTCTCTTGTAGGGAATATGGAAGTTTCTGGACAATAGATTTCACTTTTACTAGAGCTGCTAGGCCAGTTCTAGTAAAATATCACCCAGCTCTTTTATGTTCTTGTTATCTTTGTTGTTGATCTTAGACAAATATTCTACCTATTTCAGCAGAGCATCTTCTTATGCCTTCTCTTCCAATCTCTCCCACACAATTTTGAGCCCTTTGAAATTTGTTTTGCTTGTAAGGCACATGTTGGTTTCTGACTTTTGTACAATCAGAAAATTTGTTCTCTTGGTGAGAAGTTTACGGTTTTTAGAGAAGTGAATCAAGTGGTTTTCTGGTTGGTCATCAGTTGTAAGTAAACCTGAGCTTACCATGTCACGCTGAATTTGTTCTAAATGAGAAGCTGCTGGTGTGTTCGATTCAGACAGTCATTGGTAGTAGGTGAATCTGGGTAGATGAAATTGAATTGCTGAATGTGCAACAGCGGAATCATTGCACATTACTTTGCTGTTTCCTGGAGTTGTGGAATTTCCTCTCATGGCTTGTAGTGGGACTGGAATGTGGTTTGGTCAGACAGCTCATGGCCATTAATTTCTTCTGACTGCATATTACTTTCCTCATGTAGCTCTTAGCTGTTATACCCTTGTCTGTACCTGGTGGAGGTTCAAGTGGTTTGGAGCCTTGGAGTAGCTCATGGCCATTAATTTCTCCTGACTGCATATTACTTTCCTTATGTAGCTCTTAGCTGTTGTACACTTGTCTGTACCTGGTGGAGGTTCAAGTGGTTTGGAGCCTTGGAGTAGGTGTTGGCTCCTATTTTCTCATATGGCTGGACATATTCACCTGTTCATTGAACTGCCTCAATCCATGTCAGTTTGGATTCAATAGAAAACGCAATACCTGTTGCTGCTTCAAGTGCTTCATCTTCAGTGATGGCTTTGGGGCTGCTCTTTCTTCTTGTAGCACATGCAGAGTTGCTTATAGCTCTGCATTTCTTCTTGTTGCCTGAGCTGTGGCCCTCACTTGTTTTTTTCTAAATATGCTTGTTTTAATAATCTCTGGCTGTAAAGGCAGTGGTTATTAAAGAGAGCTGACTGGAACGAGCAGAGCTAAGACACGATGATCTAGGTTTTTATGAGTGCATGTTGCATGCTGTTATTGTTGTCCTGTTCCTGCATGATGAAGTGGAGGAGCAGTTGTACCTGAAGTGTTCTTAGTCTGAGCAGGATCCATCCATCCATCCACTGGCCTAAGTAGCTATATTTACAAGTAAAGATTTTTGCCAATCGGAATAAATGAATTCAGAATGAATGAATAAATCGGAATAAATGAATTTCGATTGCAGTTTCTGAAAGAAATGTTTAAATGTATCCTAAACTGCTCACTCTGTAAATGTTCTGCTTTTATACATACATTATTGTATTCTGATCGAAAGCTTTGTGCATGTGTAGAGTGAGATTTAGTTCCAGCATTACCATAACATCACCAAGTGAAGCATGTGAGTCCAGTCAGCGTTTTTTTAATAATCACACTACTTGTGTTGTTAACACATTTTAAATTATTTCCTGTCTCATTAAAATGTCACCCACGTGTGAGTTTTAAACAGACAGCAAGAAGACGTATTTGTGACCACAGTAAAGTTGCTCAGCATTTCATATTGCCTGACATTCAGGTGCAAGGATGATCAGATTGTTGAAAATAACATAAAATGAACACATCATCCAGGTAGGTAAAACAGATATATAATGCCTTTACTCAAACAGTGTACAATGTTACCCAATGTTATTAAAGGCCATTGATTGTGAAATATACTGCACAAGAAATATAGGTTTTATTCAAAGCTTTTTGTGTGTGTGTGTGTGTGTGTATGTTTTGTGTCACTAAGTGTCTGACAAAAGCTCTCAACCTTGCTGAGGGAAATCCGCACGCTGTACCTACCTCAAAATGCTAGTTTGATGACTATCGCACTGCCACTCCCACCGCTGAACAGTCTAAAAAAACATTCTACTAGACACAAAAGAATATGTTGGTAAATAACACACTACGTACTCACGTACCACTGGGTCTGCGTATATCTCATTACACACACACACACACACACACACACACACACACACACATTCTGATAGTGACAGACATAAGACACAAAGGTTTAGATGGCTGTTATTTTACCCATATCATTCAGTCAGTTAGAAATTTCATTCAGCCTGGCCTCAGTTTATTCTATTCCAATTGAGTTGATTACATGAACTTTTTTTTTTCATTCTCATTGTTGATACTCTGCATAATACTTGTCTCTTAATCCGACAAATAAAAGTGACAAGACGAGAGTGTCACACGATCGATCGTAGTCAGATAGTTAACAATCACCTCAGGTAAGATTCACAACAAATCAGGGTCAACTACAAATCTTTCCTGAAGACTTACTGTAAAACTGCAGCATACAAATATCATGCTCCAAAAATAGGTACCATAAAATCAATATCTCAGTACTCAGTAGCGAACCAGCATTTGGGTTATTTAAGAGTTTGTTATACAGACATGGATGTAGGTTATTGTAATGCAGGAATGTTTGCATGCCTCGCGATTCCAGGGTTGGGGGTTCAAATCCCGCCTGTGTGCACTCTGGTTTCCTCCCTCAGTTCAGAGACATATGTTGTAGGCTGTTTGGCATTTCCAAATTTTCTGTAGTGTCCATGTTGTCCCCTGCCTTTTGCCCTGAGTCCCCTGGGACAGGCTCCAGGCTAGCCTGTATAAGCTGTACAGAGAAAAGATGGATGGATGATTTAAGTGTTGCGTAAGTAGATCGGATCTGGAAAGGGGAGGTCTGGTGGTCTCCCACGAGAGGGGACTTAAAACTTAGGGACGAAGACAAAAATCTAATTTCCTGTTGAACTGCTATTTAAAGCACATGGACTTGCTTTTTGATGCAGAGCTTTACAATTTGTCAGCCAATCTTCTGAGTTCTGAGCCTTGTGCTGTTGGATAAATTCTTTGCGTACCTTGCCTTGTTTTTGATATTGTTTTGGATTTGTCTGCATGTCTAGTATTTTTCTGGTAATGACCATGTCTGTTCTGACCTTGAGTTTTATATTAATAAAACTCATGCATATGAATCCCTATTTTGTCTCCATGAGTCCTGCGTTATATTTTGGATCAAAACAATGTATCGATTCTATTTACAGAGTGAAGATACCTAGCAACCATAAGAATTTCTGGCAAATTTTTTTTTTTTTTTTTTTTGTTACTGGCTTGTTAGCTAGTTAAGTTTAGATTTACAAGAAGTAAAGAAAATGGGAGAGGATATTGGTTATAATACTAGTGTTAGTTAGCTGCTGAACCAACTATTTTAGCCTAAGCAGGAATTTTAGTAATATTTTCTATCTTTATATTATATTTTAGCCCTCCTGTGTCTTGTCAGTATTTCGAAACGGTTCTGTCAGTGGACATAGTCCATAGTCATAGTTTTTTACAATCATTTAATGTAAGTAAAAAGGTCACACAGTGTTGATTCTAACACAATTTTATATCCTTTAATCAAGCTGTAGATGTATTCATGCTTTGCTGAAGGCTAGTCAGATGAAAGGATTTTCTCAGTTCAAATAAAAGTTTCTGAATAAAACTGATTGATCTCTCCTTTAGCCTTGGGTTCTTGTAAATCCTTGTTTAAGAGAAAATAATGCTAATAAACACAGGTAAGAAGAGCGAGTCTAACAGAGATCAGATAGCATTGCTTATGTACAAACATTGAAGAGGCTGAGCCACAATAAGCCAAGTTGACCAAATAGCATTTTTTATGATTTTATGCCTGTTACTAATCTAAAAATCATGACGAACAGACATTTAGGGACATTAAAAATTTCAATGGGAAACCATGCCTCCAAACCTCCTTAGTAAATCCATAAATCTGTAGTCACGCCCCTGGTTATTAAAACATTTATTGTTATGACTCAGGCTGATACCATATAGGTCTCTTATGCACAGCTGTCTTGATTGTCATTTGCTCAGATGCTAGTGATCCCTCCAACTCAAGAGCTGAAGACAGCTTAATGTGCTCATTACTGCTAGATCAGGAAGAGGCAGTTCTATAGTGGAAGAAGCCATGCGATAGCAGACATGCTTGCTAAACCATGAGATACAAGACATTACAGATATTTGAATGGATGTTATGGATGGAAAAAAAGGTATGAAAATTCAGAAAAGAATATGGAAAAACGTATCTGGCTCTTATTTACATTTCTCCTATCTATATGGCTGTTCTGTTGTCAATGTAATGCAGACTTATAGCACTGAGGTTATATTTCTGTTGTCTTTAGACATTCTCTTACTCTTCTCTTTTTATTCTATAGATAATGACCTTTAAAAACGGAATAGCTAAATAAATAAACATACAAAGTTTAAAGAATTTATCTGAAAAAAAATTATAAAAACGATGTGGAACAGAAACCATGTTTTAACTGCTTTGTTAAAATATATATTACAAATGTTACTGTGCATTGACAGTGATAGTTTAATTTAAAAACTAGTGTATCATATACACTACATGACCAAAAATATGTGGACACCTTACCTGTCACACCCATATAATCTTTTTCGGCATCACATTCCAGAACCATGGGCATTAATGTGAAGAGGCTATAATAGCCTCCACTCTTCTGGAAAATCCTTCTACAGGATTTTGGAGTGTGTCTGTGGGAATTTGTGCTCATTCAGCCAAAAGAGCATATGCGAGGTCAGGCTTTGAAGCTGGATGAGGAGGCCTGTTCCTTGAGGTTGAGATCAGGGCTCTGTGCAGGCCACCGGAGTTCCTCCACACCAAACCCATCAAACCATGCCTTTATGGATCTCATTTTTTGGACTGTGGAACAGGAAAGAGTCTTTCCTAAACTGGTGCCACAAAATTGGAAGAATATAATTGTCTTTATATGCTGTAGCATTAGCATTATCCTTCACTGGAACTAAGGGGCCTAGCCCAAACACTGAAAAACAGCCCCAGACCATTATCCCTCCTCCAACAAACTTTACACTTGGCATTATGCATTCCAGCAGGTAGCGTTCTCCAGGCATCAGACTGTCACATAGTGAAACATGATTAATCACTCCAGAGCACACTTTCCTGCTGCTCCAGAGTCCAGTGGAGGCGTGCTTTACACCACTCCAGCCGATGCTTGGCATTGTGCATAGCGATCTTAGGCTTGTGTGCAGCTACTCAGCCATTTCATGAAGCTCCTGATGCACAGATCTTGTGGTGTTGTTGCTTCCAGAGGCAGTTTGGAACTCTGTAGTGAGTGATGCAACAGAGAATAGGCGATTTTTATGCGGTACATGCTTCAGCTCTCGGCAGCCCTGCTCCATGAGTTTGCGTGGTCGTCTGCTTCATGGCCGAGCTGTTGTTGCTCCTAGAAGTTTCCATTTCACAATAACAGCACTTCCAGTTGACTGGGGCAGATCTAGCAGGGCAGAGATTTCAAATTTTGTGGCAAAGGTGTCATCCTATGACAATGACACATTTAAAGTCACTGAGCTCTTCAGTACGACCCATTCTACTACCAGTGCTTGTCTGTGGGGATTGCATGGCTATGTGCTTGATTTTCTGCACCTGTTAGCAATGGATGTGGCTGAAACACTGAACTCAGTCATTAGGAGGGATGTCCACATAACTCTGGCCATATAGTGTATTTTGAGTCTTGGGCTGGATTGGGAATAATTCTATTGACCTTTGGGCTGCTTCCATCATGCAGACTTGGCAACACTGTGCACTGGAGCAGCCAACCTTGTATGTTATTGCAAGCAGAAAGGCTTTAATGACTGCTAAACCCATCAGGTGGTTGTTAGCTGTTACACTCCTAAATTTTCATGGTTTCAGTCCATCACAGGGCACCATGCACACACATATTCACACACTCATTCAGAATTAAGAGCAATTTAGCATAGCCACTTCACCTAACAACATAATTTAGGGCGGTGGGAGGAAACCCAGAGAAAACCCACACGGAGATGGGGAGGACATGCTGGAGGATTGAGGCTAATTACTGGAATTTCCCTCCCAGTCCAGGAGAATTGGCAACCCTAATCTCCCTGTTATAATAATGACTATTCCTTTCTGCTGTGTGTGTGTGTGTGTGTGTGTGTGTGTGTGTGTGTGTGTGTGTGGGATAGCAGGGTAGGGGACTGTAATCACACTGACACACACATAGTAAGCATACCTTGTATAGCCATTACAAATATAAATCATAGACTTCGATTAAATTCAGGGCTCAGTGAGATTAACTTTCTTTTTGTGTTGCAACCAGAACTGCAAAAAAAAAAGACAAAATCAAGTCCATCATCCAGGGGTTGGTGTTCTTGTCTTCATAGATGACCTTAAGACCCATCTTATAATGTGTGAGATTTGAACACATGACACATAGCACTCATACTCATAGTACTTTTAAAAGTGGCATTCCAGTTATTGGAGTTATTAGAGGGTCAAAACACAAAATTGCAAACAGACAGATGGGTTATCAACAGTTGTGAAACAGGGAAAAGGGGTACAGACTTACAAACAAGACAAGACAGATTTACAATCAGTAGGGGCTCAGAACTTGTGTAAGGGCAAGTGAAACAGAGAGGCTATAAACAGAAGAATCTAATGAGGGGTAACAAGGAGTAAATAAACCCTATAAGGAAATCATCTTTTAACAAGACAAGGGTTGAGACAAGACCTTAAACAGACTCTGAAATGTGTCCTATTCCCTACTAACCTATAAGTATATTCTGGATGTTTTGTAAGCTAACATAGAACCCATGGTGCGGTTGTCATTTGAGCCACAGCTCAAACCAGAGAAGGGTAGATTGTGATAGAACGGCTCATAATTAGAAGTGCAATAAAAACATAACAAAATTCATTTTCTTCCCCAGAAGGCAACCTAACTTGAATACATGAATACAATGAGTTATGTATGAAACTGAGAACCGACTTGACTTGACTTGACTTGACAAAGACAAAGACAAAGGACAAGGCCAGGAGGAGATGACTAGTGTTGGTCGTGGTTGGGTGTGAAGCAGAGGTGCAAACCAATGTAGAGCACTGGAATATGGAGGCAATGCAAAAACTATAATGGCTCTAGACAGAGGTTTGAGCTTTCATTCTGTCAACCATATCAAATGAATTTCATAGAGATTAAGCCACAGGGGCCAAACTCAATGCCCACAGGCCAGGTGCCTCATTCTGTTCAGCCTGCATGAACTTGCAAAAGGAAATATTGAAATCAGCATGTAGTACACTACTACCCAACATTCTCACACTGGAGCAGTATTACCTAGATTAAGAAAAACGGAAATCGTCCATTTCGTCCACATCATCTGTGTTCCAGCCATGCCACAGATATTACTGCAAACTTATTAAAAATACAACAACTACAAGCCTATCACCCAAAAGTACAACATTTTCTGTGACACTGGGGATGGAGACAGGCGACATTGGGTCAACCGCATTTGTAATATAGTTCACTTCAAGAGAAACCCCACCATGAAGCACATTACATAAATATATATTTATATTGAAAAACTTGTGGTGTGCTTAGCAATTCTGTATTGCTGTAGTAGAGTATTTCCACTATTCCCATTGTTGGTTAGTGGTTGTCTGTTGCTCTGTTGGTGACGTCACATAGGGAAATTGCTAGCTCAGTTACCATGATTTTTAATAGGAGTAAAATTTTAACAATCTCAGACATACAGTAAGTGATAATGTTTAGGCTTTCTTTTCTCACTGAAAAGAAGCACATTCTCTTTTGTTTTTGTCAGTGAGAAATCAAATGTAGAAGTAGTGGAGACAGAAAATGTTGGACTAAAAGTCCTAGAATGCAATGCAGCTAGATGAGTTAGTTGCACTGAGTTAGGGTGAGGAGCAGATCCAGTGAGCAGCAGTTCTTGTTGAGAGAGGTCAGTGAAGGATGGCCAGACTGGTTCAAGCTGACAGAAAGGCTACAGTAACTCAGATAACCACTCTGTACAATTGTAGTGAGTAGAAAAGCATCTCAGAATGTACAACATGTCAAACCTTGAGGCTGATGGGCTACAACAGCAGACGACCATGTTGGGTTCCACTTCTGTCAGCCAAGAACAGAAAGCTGAGGCTGCAGAGGGCACAGGCTCACCAAAACTGGACAGCTGAAGACTGGAAAAACGTAGCCTGGTCTGATGAATCTCGATTTCTGCTGAGGCACACAGATGTTAGGGTCAGAATTTGGTGCCAACAGCATGAATCCACATTTTGGGCCCTTTAATTCCAATCCATCATCACTTGAGTGCCATAAGACTATTTGAGTATTGTTGCTGACCATGTGTATCTCTTCCTGTCCATAATTTCCCCATGGCTACATCCAGCATGATAATGCACCATGTTACAAAGCAAAAGTCAACTGTAAACTGGCTTCACGAACATGACAATGAGTTCAGTGTTCTTCAGTAGTCTTCCCAGTCACCGGATCTGAATCCAATAGAACACCTTTGGGATGTGGTAGAACAGGAGATTCACAGCATGAAAGTGCATCTGAAAAACTGCAGGAATTGTGTGATCCAATCAGGTCAACATGGACCAGAATCTCAAAGGAATGTTTCCAACATCTTGTGGAATCCATGCCACGAAGAACTGACACTGTTTAGAGAGCAAAGTGAGGCCCTAACCAGTATTAGTATAGTGTTCCTAATAAAGTGTTTGGTGAGTGTATAATGATATACAGGTTGTACAATAATCCCAATAAGCTGCTCAGCTACATTGCCATTTTCTTAAAACTTCTGGCAACACTGTTTCAAATGTTAAAAAAACAAAACAAAACAAAAACATATTGTTTATATGTCTAACTACGGTTCAATTGTTTCTAAACTACAAAAAGTTTTAATTTTAATTTGAGCATGTCAGATCGCATACTCCTTGACAAAAGCATCTCATCTGCAATGTAAACAACTCATTGAAAATGCTAGGAAAGCTGGTAGAAATAACAGAGGATCCACAGCACTTGTGTTTTTTGAACAGTGCATGATGCATTGGTGAACTTTTTGTGCATAGCTCTAGCAGCATGGTGTTCTAAGAACAAGGCGAAAATAAGGTAAGGTTGCAGATTGTGTACAAGTGACTGCTATTCTTTCGCAAAAATAAAAGGTCACATATCAGCAGAACATCATATTCGAACTGAGTAGAAGCCGTGTGCATATCATGTGATTTCAAATGAGGTTTAATATCAACTTATTTAACCTACTCCTATTCAGTGGCGAATGGTTCATTAGGCATTTTTGGCTGTCAGCTTTGCTGTTGAAACGCGACATGATCCGATTAACTAAGATGTTGCATTGTACAGTTTCTAATGTGAAAAGGTTTGTCAACATTATCAGTGTACAGTCTGGAAAAAAAGTAATCAAGCTAAATTTTTCAGTTTGCTCATGTGTGTATAATATGAGTATAAATGGGTTTAGAAAAAAACTTGTCAACCTTTTTAAAGTACTACGTGTAGAATGCAAGTGCAGCCACTCTGCTAATTATCATTCCTTTTACCATAAAAAAAAATTTCAGAACTATTCACGCACATAAACTACAACACGAAAATAGTGTCTATAATGTGCTAAAAATGCTACTAGATGAAGTTTCGCTAATGGTCTAATTTCTCGTAGGCTAGATTGGTGTGTTGGTAGACCTGAGGTCACTTCTACGTAGTATAGTTCTCCCAACTCAGTCTTTTTTTACTAATAAAGCAATTGTGGAAATAAGTTGAGAAGGGCTGTAAGAGCTAATGATAAGCATTATTAGCATGCTGACAATGTTAGCATGCCACAGACAGTATCTGAATAATATTTACATTTAAAACCTAAAACAGTATTAGCAATTCATAGCAAATTGTATTACTAAATTCAGTAGTAATTGCTGTTTATAACTGTTTACAAAAAGTCTAATGGATTAGTTCTACAAAACATGTTAGCTAGAGCCATATCATGTTTTGTTATGTTTAAGCTAATCTGTCTAAAATACTCCTGTCTCGAGGCTTCTCACTACTCTTGCTGCATTTCACTATGTTTGTTATTAATTAGCAGCATTGGATCCTCCTAAATCTATTTTTGTGGAACAGGTTGTCAAGAAAATTAGTAGTTTTCAAGGCGTGTACCTCAATTCTTTCTACATGGCAGCGCTTAAATTGCTTACCTAAGTATAACCAAATAATAATCAGAAGACCTCTATGTCTATGTGTGTGTGTGTGTGTGTGTGTGTGGGGTAGGAATATCTGACAGTTTGTCCTTGTGGGGACATGTGGGTAATCTCCATGAGGAAAATTAGAGGTGCCAAAAGTTCCTTTTGGTTACTGAGGTTAGGATTAGCGTTGAGTTTAGGTGTCTGTAAGCTCATGTATGCATGGGAAGAAAGGTGAGTAAATTGGGAAGAAAATGGGGGGAATGTCAACGAATGTGCTCACAAGGATAGTAAGACAAATGTGTGTGTGTGTGTGTGTGTGAGTGTGTGTGTGTGTGTGTGTGTGTTTATGTTCATGACAGTAATTCCTCTATAATCCAGGATTACATTGTATTCCTGCAACAGTGTGGATCAGACAGAAGAACACATCTCCAACCTGACATTTACAAAGGATCAGCCATGCAGCCAATAACTGAGCTAAAACGCAGGCCTTGTACGAGGGAGGGGGTTGCGGGAGTGCGGCCATAACACCAGAACAGACTTTTCAGTAGACTTCTTCTGGGCTGATTTTGTTGGGAGAGATTGATCCTAGTAAATTATCAGTTATTTTCTGTATTTATTTTTTATTTTTTTAACAGCGTCTTTACTCAAGTATTGTCTTGACATTTTTCTAAAACGTCTTTTTTTTTGTTCCCTCTTGATGCTTGATGCTTAGGCATCTATAGACGCCTTTTCCTCTGAGAGGCTCTGACAGCTGTATTGGTCTCAGCATGATGTGATACCAGTCGGCCAGTCAACACCAAATTGCATATTCCTACGCTCACATCCCATCACGTTTCACACTGCAGGACTTGCCTTGCTTTTCTACAATGACATCCCTACAGATGTGAGAATTTAAATTAGCAGAGCATCTGCACTAGTACATCACCAGAGTCCCAAGGTAGCCCTGAATATCTTTTAAACACTTACGACTCAATTATGTCATGTTTAAATTATTATTGTTGTTTATCGCTAAATTTTCTCTTATTTTTAGATACACTTAGTTTTAGATGTTATAGTATTATAGCTTATATAAGTATATAAGTGACAGACATCAATTTTTTTAATTTAAGTAAATTTATTCTAAGAATGTAGAAAAATATTTTATCAACCTGTATGTCAAAATTATTGGCACCCCTACATTTTGTACTTTGTGCATTTTACATAATAGCACTGCTTCTTCTCCTGTAACGCTTGACTGGAGAATACAGAGGAAGAAATCTGAGACCACTCTTCAGTACAGCATCTCTCCAGGTTTAGCTCAGGGGATTGGGATGGCTAGATCAAAAGCTGGATTTCTGTGGTCCTTGAACCGTTTTGCATGGATTCGGATGTGTGATTTGGATCACTGTCCTGCTGGAAGATCCAATCCTGACCCATTGTAGCTTTCTTGGCAGAGACTGCCAGATTTTTATTCAAAATCTATTGGTACTTCATGGAGGCTATGATGTCATGGTATGTTGTTTATGATATGTCTATATAATGTTGTCAGGGCCTTTGGAGAAAAATCAGTTCCACAACATCGTAGATCCTTCACCATACTTAACAGTGGGGATTCAGCTCTTTCCTGTATAACAATCTTTTCACACCAAACCCACACTGAGTGTCCAGAAAGCTATTTTGTTTCCCCTGATTATAAAACCTGGTTCTAGTAGCATCTAGTTAACTCCAGGTGCTTACATTTATGGTTAAACGTAAGAAAAGGCTTTGTCTTGGCACATCTTCCAAATGGAGGTGGTGTCTAATTGGAGATTTGGAGATTTGATGACCCCCGAAATGGAGGTACTTTGCTGAAAATGGCTGTAATTCCTAAATGGAAAATGCCATATTTTTGTGGAACCTCTTAAAATAAAGCTGAAAATTCCATAAAGAATAGTGGTATGGTAAATGACAGTATTTTCAGCAGTAGTAGTAGTCTTAAATAGGAGGTATGTTTGCAGTTGGTTTGTCCCTTGTGCTCAGGGACCTTATAATCTCAATAAGAGCTTTATTCATCAGTCCCAGTTCAAGAGGGGTGATTAAATTACTCTGATTAGAGAACGTTCCGAAGGTCTGGGAACGAGTGAGAAGGGCATCAAACAAGCAAGTAAACAAAGAGCTAGTGGGGTGTAATGGAGGGGGGATGAAAGAGTTTAAATTATTCTGGTTTACAGATTAGATTTGTATCTATATGAAGTGACTCATTGAAGCTAAACACACACACACACACACACACACACACACACACACACACACACACACACATGTAATTCTCATTATTTAAATGAAGACAATACTATTCTGCTCCCCTTTTTTTTTAGAGCCGTAGAGATTTTTATTCTTAAACTTTCCACCCACAGAACACATTAGGTCCAAGTTGACATTATGTCTAGGGCTACTTATTTGGTTTAAACCCATTCAATTCAAGTAGTCAGATAGTCTAATACAGGAGTTCCCAAAGTAGAGAGCACAACCCCATGGTGCTTGTTTGTGTTACAAATGGGGCCACGAGAGTACCTCTTTTGTTTGATCCATTTATTTTACAAGTTAATATTAGAAATATGGGATTTAGTTTGCTAATATTCTGAAATATTTTAGTCTTTTTCACTATCCTGACACAGCGCACTAGTGTAGTAATAAAAATGGACAAATTTCCCCATCCATCTATCTCCACTAAACACACTAGCATTGTGTCTCAAATCGCACACTGATGTACTCTTCTACACTGTTACTGAGTACTAACACTAACTGGCTTTCCTACATACTGAGTGTTTGAATTTTAAAACCTCTCATGTAGCCTTCAAGCCCAGTTGAAAGCTCTGTTTTTTTGCACCAGCCTTTTTTTATTTTCTAGGAATCCAAAATACTTTTGAGAGTAAGGCTTTGTTTGATCTGAGATGCAGCCGATGACAATAATCACGCCGAAATGTTTTTACGAGAGACAGAGCTCGTCAGTGTGTTTAACATCATGGTGCATGATATCACAACATTTTACAGTTCCACTTGCAAACCTGACAGACTGAGATGTTTTGGCTCAGATGTGACATCTAGTGAATATTACTTTTTTCTGGATGTACATAAGATACTCAGAGAGTGTGTGAACTCTGCTTCTGAATGTGCCAAGTATAAACTAGGCTACACTGCTTCACATCAGGCCATATCACACCACCCCTGCATGGATTTTCTTCGTATAACACTTTCCTCTAGACTGCTAATCAGTACCAAGGAATATTCCTTTGGATTTCAGTCACTTAAGTTACACAGACACTACATGGCCATAAGTTTGTGGACACCTGACTATCACACCCATGTGATGTGGTTCTTCCTCAAACTGTTGCCACGACGTTGGAGGCACAGAATTGTCTAGGATGTCTTTGTATGCTGTAGCATTAAGAATTCCCCTTTACTGGAACTAAGGGGCCCAAACATGTTCCACCATGACAGTGCCCCTGTGCACAAAGTGATGTCCATGAAGCCCTGACCTCAAGCCCACTAAACACCTTTGGAATGAGCCAGAATGTCGACTGCGCCGCAGGCCTCCTCACCTGACGTCAGTGTCTGATCCCACTAATGCTCTAGTGGCTGAATGGCCAAATCCACCCATGCTCCAAAATCTAGTGCAAAGCCTTCTCAGAAGAGTGGAGGTTATTATAACAGCAAAGGGGATCTAAATCTGCAATGGGGGTTTGATGGTCAGGTTTCCACAAACTTTAGTCCATATAGTATATGTACTGTATGACACTAACATAATAAAATGTTTGAATGTTACAGTATAATAATTTTGGAGGAAAAAAAAAAAAAGTCCAGGGTGGTCAAGGCTTGGGGTCACAGCAAATGTATAATGTCTGTTTGGGGTCAGTTGCCCTAAAAGGTTTCTGAACCCCTGGTCTAATAACTATAAGAAGTCAAAAATAATTATAATCATTTTCAAAATAGTCTGTTGTGACAAAACACTGTAAAAAAAATAAAAATCACGGCCCCATGGTTATGTTTCACAGACACGTAAGGATCCCGGGCCCAACTTTGTGAAGCACTGCTCCAAAAGCACACAGGCCCCAGCTTTTGTCACTATGGCGCAAACACATAATAAGTCATAACACTTCATTCTTCACTGTCTTCATATGGTTCTTTGTGGCCACCGACTCAGATGGTAACATGATGCAGAGTAAATAATCAGAAAGAATGAATTATTAAGACGTTGATATGCTGCTATGCTATCAGATAAGCTCCTCTCATTCTCTTTACACACTGTGGACAATGATATAACGCTAGTTTATAAATTTTCATATTAAATAAGTAACTGGCTGAATATGTGCGTCAAGTGTATGTTCTGTAAGTGTGTGAACTTTGTGTGTGTGTGTGTGTGTGTGTGTGTGTGTGTGTGTGTGTGTGTGTGTGTGTGCCTTTAAATCAGCTAATTCCTCTTCTGTATTACAGCAGTAACTTCTCAGTTAGTCTTGGTGAGCATTTTCTTGGTTAATTATATTATATTCCAGGCATGAAGATGAGTCAAGTGTCTGATTCAAGTCAGGAAAACATTGTTTTGCCGTTGGTGTTATGCTAAGGGGATTCTTGGGTAAACACAATTTTGAGCTAAAGTGGGGTGGAAAACACGACTACACTTTTGAATGTTACATGGCGTGTTGCACAGCTTCAGCCGTCAGTGCAGATGCAGGCCTTTCTGACCACGAAAATAGAAAACGAGAGATTTTACTTATGCGAAACACAAGGCACCCGCACACTTGTGACAGCACAGACGTAAAAGCTCACAATGAGTTTATTTTTGGGTACAATTTCTTAACTGTACATCATACCAAGTACATCTGGTTTTCAAGAATCCTTGGGAATATACAATGAATTCATATGAAGTGAGATTTATGTACTGACACACACACATACACACATACACACACAAACAAAATGGCAGATTATAGATTGTCCTTATAGAACATCTGCTCTGCTCATTAAATTATAATCAAATTATAAAATGGTCATGCAGCACATGAGCTGGGTATGGGCTGGCAAAATAGGATGGAAGCAGGTTACAAGAAAGGAGAGAGTGCGAAAGAGGGAATAATAATGTCAGTCAAAATTAAAAATGGCTGAAAATGAAATAAAGATGAGCACTATGTTGAGGCCAGGCTGGTGGAATATAAAAGACAGAGTATTAAATATATATATAGTGCAAGAGACAAACTGAATGCTAAGCCAGGTCTACCTGCTCTGAGGCCTCCGCAGTCGCTTCATTACTGGAGGAGATAGCATAGGATCAAGCCCTGTTCTTTCCTCTTCGTCTCCATGCTGATATTTTCTCACTCGCTCTTTCTCTTCCTCCCGCTCCTCCAGTGTCTCTCTCTCTCCCTCCTAGGCAACAACAGTGAGTGATAGAGTGAAACTGACACCCATTTTTAATAAGATTCTGTGTTATTTCCCCCACTCCTGTAATGCTTTTATTATTGCAGATTCAGTCACAGGTGAACTGTATTGATCACAAGGCTGAGAGAAAGAAGAGAAGACTGTAAGGGAAAAAGTCCAACACACATCCAAATGTTGCTCCTAAAATGCTTTGCAGTCTTTTAAATGTTTTAACCTCCACTAAAGCAGCCAGCCAGGCCAAAATAATCACGCTTAAGTTGTTATTTTGAGATGGCTTGGTCTTTTAAAAGTATTGATGAAAGCCCTTATGACAGCTACATTTGGTCCATGGGAGGAATTGCATTAATACTCTATCACAATCGGTGACAAGTTTCAGTTTGTAAAGTGCTTTAGCATTTATGTCATACATGAACTTTTGAAAGGCTACATTCCTAAATTTCCTACGGGACACGATTTATGGATCATGTATCACTTATGTACAATTTGATCACAATGAGACAACTGGAGCCTGAAACGCGGAGCCCGGAGAGGAGCCTTAGTGCAAAGAAGCCATTTGTAGAGTAAGAGCTCTATTATTGGATGTTGAAAGGAGGAGGAAAGGGAGAGAGAGTAAGTAATGATGTTACCACTTGCCTAGTCCTGAAGGTCAGCAGTCTGCAGCAGTGCATTGTGGGAGAGTTGCCCCAGTCAGAATGGATGTCTTGTTTGCCTTTGACTTTGGCCCAGAATTTATTGCCTTCCTCCCCTGGCTGAGGAACAGCAGGCCTTGGGAACAAACACCATGGGCCCATCTCCCTCTCTCTCTCTCTCTCTCTCTCTCTCTCACATCATAAACCTGAGTCTGACCTTATTCTGTCATGTTGTCAGTCATATAATTCAGAAGAATTCTATATTTATATATTTATGTACTTGGAGTTCAGTTTTGACTTGAGAAAGAGAATGTTTCCGGGGTAAAAGGAAAGGAGATAATTAAAAAAAATTAGAGACAGAGTATGACAGTGTCTAGTGGCTTTTTGCGTCATTAGACCTGTGATCTAATTAACAGTGTGTGTGTGAGTGTGTGTGTGTGTGTGAGTCAGAGTGAAAAGTGAGTGCTGGGTCTTGTGTCCTGTGATGCTGACCTGTCTGCCTCAATGCCTCACAGCTTGTTAGCAATGACAGATCCACTTAATTTTCCAGGACACACACACACGCACTCGCGCGCACACACACACACACGCGCACACACACACAATGACACCCAGATTAATCTATGCTTACAGTCAGTTGGACACAATGAATTCATGATAAAATACACTTTGCATTGTACTTAAAATGGTTTTAAGACAATATCTGCATGACATGGCAACAATTTGAACATGTTTTCTGGTGTCGAAATGCTGTAACATGCTTGACCTTTTAACACAGAAGACAGAATTCACAAAAATGTATAATGAACTATTTCTCGTAAATGAGTTTGTAGTGAAGTCTGCGCTCACTTGATTCACATTAATCAAAATGTGATTTTTAAGAAGCCCTTCTGAGAGCATAGATTACTTTGCATTGCAAATTACACCACAAACCATCTACAGCTACCTTTGTGTGTGTGTGTGTGTGTGTGTGTGTGTGTGTGTGTGTGTGTGTGTGTGTGTGTTAAACATAAAAAAAAAGAAATGTGCCTAATTCCGTATCTGTGGAAATGAGAACATGTACCTGGTGCCCAGAGTCAATACACCAATTAGATCTAATTCTTAAACATCATCTGTGTGTTTGTTCTTATATTAAAACCCTGTTAATGCAGCACACAGCCAAGGATCTCATCTTATTTCCTTCAGTAATTATAGTAATGCTCTCTTCACATGCCTCAACAGTCAGTTGCTCAATTTCAGATTGTACAGAGCTCAGCTGTCAGGCTTCTGATGCGAACGAAGCACACGGCTCATATTACCCCAATCTTGGCCTCCTTACAGCAGCTACCTGTGTGCTTTAGAATCAATTTTACATTTAATAACTTACAAAGTGCTACGTGCTGTCACTCCGGAATACACGCGATACAATAGCCAACTTTTAACTCCTTACTCACCTGCTAGACCTCTCAGGTCACAAAATATGTCATATCTGTCATTTACATCAATATTTGTGATAGGCAAAGGTATGTCCTTGTATCAACTACTTGGGCTGGAAGCATATTATTTTAAGCTCTGTATCAAATCTCCTCTCAGCTTATTTAAATAGTGATTTTTTTCCTTTGCCTTTCGAAGTTTTTCTTTAGCCGATACTAAAACTATCGTGAGGAATTTCTGATCGTTCATGCCTAATATATGTGTATTGATTCTTGAAGATAACTCCTCTTGAATGGCTCTGAGAAACTAATATACCTCCTATAGCAAAAACATTAATATATTTCATTTTTTCTATATCTGAATGTTGGTTCAGAGCTACGAGTATGATCTTTCCTACTACTGTATGAACCCTACTGCATGATTCAACAGTCTCTTTACCCCAACTGGAGTATTTGCAGCGTAATCTTTAACTGCTAGCTGCTTTACTTACCACAGTCAAAACAATGTGTATATACACTATATGGCCTGAAGGACCTGCCCATCACACCTATATGTGGTTCTTCCCAAAACTGTTGCCCCAGAAACTGTGAAAGCACACAATTGTCGAGAATGTCTTTGTATGCTGTAACGTTAAGGTTTTCCTTCGTTGGAATTAAGAGGCCCAAACATATTCCAGCATTGCACAAAGTGAGGTCCGTGGAGACATGGACGAATTCCCACAGCCATCCTCCAAAGTCTAGTGGAAAGCTTTCCAAGAAGAGGGGGGGTTTATTGACTACATGTGGAATGGGATGTTTGACAAGCACACATGGGTGTGGTGGTCAGGTGTCCACAAACTTTGGAGCATATAGGGTATCTGCATAATTCTATGCAAACATTAATTAGGATAAATCCCACACTTTGTGTAAAAAAGTAGGCACAATTCATAGTACATAGATTGCTTCAACTCAACTCGGAAAACTCTCGTCTTTTATTTGAGAGAGAGAGAGAGAAATAAAGAAGACAAGTGATTGTGTGTATATGTGTGTGTGTGTGTGTGTGTGTGTGTGTGTGTGTGTGTGTGTGTTTCTGTGTGTGGGGGTGGGGGGGATGTGGATGTGTATTTGTATCTCAGTGTGTGTCCCAGGGCCAGTAAACATTCATTTACCAAGATGCCAGCTTCATATCTCTCTGCTTATTTCTCTGAGACACTTTGTTTTGATATGAAATTGAAATGTAGCTACATGTGTGGCTTTTTGACTTTGTAATCACTGAATCTTGCTCTGCTGTAGGACCCAGTATATTACAAAGTTATTCGATGGAACTTGGTGATGCCCCAGGCTGTAGAATGACTGTTTACTCAGTAAGTCAGCCATGTGTGCTCCTGTTAACGTGTGACGGAAACCATCACATACGTGTGAACATTAAACAAGCAATCTTGGTTTCATAGAAAGAGGACAATGCGCCTGCAGTGCATACAGTATAATGAATGTATACAGTTTTGTGTGTGTGTGTGTGTGTGTGTGTTTACTGAGCTGCCAGCTGTCATAGCCTCTAGGCAGCTTCCTGCAGGTAGGATGACCTGACTGGAGCCAGAGCAACTGCTCCATCTGGCGCACACACAAACACACACATACACATACCCACACACACTCACACATAAAAATTATGAACACAATCGGGCATGTGTCCGAGACTTCTCTCCGTTGATAGGCCTCAGGTAGGTAGGTAGGCGTTTTTAGAATCCCTCACACAAAATGCAGACAGATGGAAAAAGATTGGAAGATTGGAAAGATTTTTTTTTTATTCATTCATCTTAAGTAAGCACTTTGTCCCGGTCAGGGTTGTGGTGGATCCAGAGTCAGTCCTGGGAACAGTGGTCACGAGGCAGGGACACACCCTGAAGGGCACGCTAGTCCATCGCAGAGCACCACACACACACACACACACACACACACACACACACACACACACACACACCTGGGAAAAATTTAGCATAGCCAGTCCACTTATTTCGGGATATAGAAGGAAACTATCTTATAAAATAAAAAATTCTTCCCCCAACCACACCTCACTTTTAACGGACAGCATTATTGTGTGTTTGTGAAACTGATGAGGTATTCACGTGTGCATGTACAGTATGTGACAGTATTCCTTTCCACATACGTGCACGTGTGTTACGTATGACGTTATTTGTGTGCGTGTGTATATTGTGTTTTAGCTATCACATCTCCCCCTCCAGGCTAAAATGAAGTGATGGTCAGCATTATGGTTGGTGTTAGCAGATGGTGTGTGTGTGTTCAGCTCCCAGCAAGGGGTCCGCAAGCTTCGTCCTTGAACGTGTTTCGCACCTACTATTCAGCAACCTGAGTGTCTGTTGGAAGCAAGAGTGAGTGTCGTATGGGCAAAGTCGCAGAAAATGAAATCCCAACTTCAACACAAGTCCGCAGCAAGTGTTGGAAGAAGCAGGTGGAAAGGCGTGGATTTGATTAATGGGTTTCAAATGTGTATTGATTTTTTTTTTGGCAGAAAAGAAACTTTCCTGCTTCTTTTTTTTTTTTTTTTGGCCAAACCATCTTGTGGGCGGAGTTTTGGTTTTGTTTGCAGCTGCAAATCTTGGCCTCTGTGTTTTACCCTTATTATAATCAAATACACACACACACACACACACACACACACACACACACACACACACACACACACACACAGCATTACCAACTCTCACTGCATTTAGTTAAGTGATGCAGCATTTTTTTGTCCATAGATTAGGACCTAAAAATGGAGGCAAATTCATTTCCGCTCCACATGCCCCCAACTTACCCGCATGTACACACACACAAGGAGACATTTCTCTCTAATCAGCCGTTTTTAGCCTCACTGTCTAATCTAAACTAACCCAAAACACAAAAGTAAGACCACATAACACAAGGCATAGTAAAGACTAAGAAATAACAATAAGAGAGAGAGAGCGTAGACAGAAAGAGAGACAGGGACGGGTAGATTGAGGGAGGGAGAGGAGCTAGAAGTGCTGCTTGGCCAGCTACTGGAGCGTAGTGCTCTGTGCCAGTCCATCAGTCACAGCGCCCTCCTGTAGATAAACGTCAGCGAGCGGCCTTTATTTGACCACCTGACTGAGTCAGCCCACGCTGTCACTCGCAGCATACACACACAGCATACACACACAGCACACACATGCCACACGCCCTGCCATCCCTCCTCCCCTCATGCCTTTACTTTGGTCGTCGTTCTGTCATCCCTGTAACTCCCCCGTCTCCTTGTTTTTGACATGCCTATAGCCATTTATTCATCTTTCCTTCTCACTGGAAAGCCTCCCTCTCTCTCTCTCTCTCTCTCTCTCTCTCTCTCTCTCTCTCTTTCTCTCGTATTCTCTATCTTTCTCCCGCCTGCATCTTGCTTTCTGTTGCTTTTTATTGTTCCCTTGGGAAGGTTTTCTCCCCTCCCTCTCTCCCCAAGTCTTTTCATTATGCAGATGGGTCTCATTCTCCCTGTCTCTCTCTCTCACTCCCTCTCTCTCTCTCTCTCTCTCTCTCTCTCTCTCTCTCTCACACACTCTCTCTCTCTCTCTCTCTCTCTCTCCTCTTGCTCTCCCTCCCATGTCTGTTTACTTTATTCTTTATTTATTGCTGATATTTTTCTGTTGATGTTTCTCGCCGAGGGAGTGGAGAGGGCATCAATCACTGTCACTTAGTGTCACTCATCTTAAAGTGGGGTGCCACCCCATCCGCTTTCTCTCTCTTTCTCTCTCTNTCTTTCTCAGCCCCAGATTTTTTTTTACGACTCGAGTTTATGTTAAACTCCCTCAATACATTAATCTGCGAAGAGATCTGTGGTCATGCGTCTCCAATCTGACTCAAATGTATGTTTACAAGTTTCCAAATGAGAGTAGCGCAGGAACGCCGTCACTTCTTATTCCCTCTGGCGTGCAGGCACGCAGGGCTCGGAGCAGCCCAGTCGGACGAGTGCTGCTCTTATTTAGATGAATGATTAAAGTTAAGGCCCAGCTACGAGTCCCAGCCCAGCACTCTTGTTTAAAGAAGAATGGGGGAGCTGTCATTTTTTTGATGCATTGCCTGCCATCCCGCATGCAAAGGCGATACCTTGCCACACACACACACACACACACACACACACACACACACACACACACACATAAGCACACCTTGCCACCCAGCCAGCTGCTACAAACAGCCTCTTTTCTCTCCCTATAATACTTCTCCCTGCTCTCTCTCCTCTCTCCTCTCCTCTCTCTCTCTCTCTCTCTCTCTACATGATGGATCTGTACTAGTTGTATTAGTCTAGATGAGTTGCTCCCCCTTCGTCGTAAGGCCCCCCTGAGGAATGGGAGACTGAGCAGGTGATCTATGAGCATCAGAGTTCAGTAGAAAGTCCTGGCAGTCAGGTGTATACTCTGGAGGCTGAGGGTGGGTGGGCAAGAACGTGTATCCACTGCTCAATGTTCCAACAAGGCTGGATCCTCTTTTCCTCTTGTTCTTAAACAGACTGCTATAGAAAAATATTCCAGTGGTCACGTTTGATGGAACTATTGTTTTCATGTTCTCATGCTTCTGCATGGCCAATTCTATCTGAATTCCACAGAAAAAAAAATGATTTGATCATCATGCAGGAAGCAATCTACCCTTCTCATCTGTGAAAGAAAACTCTGCATTCTCTGCTTGCTAACTAGGTGGCATAACAGTAAGGTTAGCACTTAGCATTATTAGAGAAGGTGAAATGCGTATTGCTTTCCTAAGCAAAGAAATGAGGAGGAATTGACCTACGTTTATCAGAAATGTATTAGGAAGCATACCGATGAAGGTTTTCATGTGACGACAGAAATATCTAAATGAGTCTATTGTTCCAGAAAATAAATTTTGATGGAAAATGTTCATGTTTTTTATTCAAAAAGTCATTAAAGTAAATGGTTGATACTCTGTATAAAGTTTCTCTATGGGTGTCTCGGTAAAAGTCTGTATGCAGACAGTTATAATGTAGCTGAGGATTTATGCACTGTAGCAGATGCATTACAGAAGCACAACGCATGAAAATACACTCTTTCAAGTGTAATTACTTTTGTACGAAGTGCTGGTTTTCCAGTAAAATTTGTTGGCTTATTGTGCTGGTATAGTTCCTGGAGGACTAGTGGTTAGGCCTTGGTGCTCTCACTGCTGCGGCCTGGGTTCGATACCTGGCCAGGGAACCGACCCCAGCCACTGGGGATACACACGACAGCGCACTCCCAGCGCTGGTCCCAAGCCTCAAAAATTGGGGAAGTTTGCATCAGGAATTATTTGATATTACTGATTCTGTAACATTGCCAATTTTATTAGCCTTGTACATCCATTCATTCATTCATCTTTAGCATTTGCTTTATCTTGGTTTCTCCTCGTCACCAACCTTACGAAGTGTGTTTCTGTGTGCGAGTAAGTGTGGTTCTCCGTTAAATCACAGTGGTCAATGCCTTTTGATGTGTTGGAGAGGTGGGATGTAAGCACAGTACCATGTGGAAACCCACAATGACATGGAGAGAACATGTGAAACTCAGCACAGAGAGGAACTGGAGTTCAGGATCAAAATTCAGACCCCGGAGCTGTGAGGCACCAAAACAAAAATTATCGATACGATATTATATGAGACTGTGGGGTTGAAATTCTTTTGTATTTGTATAGAGGGGTTTTTGGTGTATTTTTAGTTTTTTTTCTTAATTAATTTTCTAAACTTGCGTAGATCAGCTTTTGCCCAAGAGCAGGTTAGGTAGATAAGGATCCAGTTTAACAAGCGCAGCTGCAAAAATTGCTGTAGGCAATGAATAAATAATAATAGACCTAGTTCTCATGGTTATATTTATTTCTTTTTTTATGACATTATCTCAAAAGAAAATCAATATATAGCAGTTGCTTGTAGACAGTCATGATATAATTTTAAAAAAAACGTCTGCCGAGAGAAACATATTTTATTAAATGAAAGAACGTAGTTTTCTGAACTTTGGACAGTAGAAAGTTTCACCATGTGAAAGGTTTTCACAGACCACTTCGCATCTCTAAACGCTATTCATATACACAACAGCAAAGCAGAAATCCAAATATGTACAAAACTAGCAGGTTCTGCAATACACAGACCTTAGCTGATTTACCAAAATATTTGTTTTAAGAGAGAAGTGCAAGTACCTGTATTTTGCCATGCATAAAACCATGAGCCAAAACTTTTGTTGAAGTTGCGTGGCGAAAGTTAGCTAGCTGCTAAGCCTGCAAATATTGTACCCGGTGTTAAAATAATATAATTGTGGGGCAAATATAAACAACATGTGTTATTTATATAGCACTTTTATCAATGGACATTGTAAAAAAAAAACAGCTTTACAGAAATCTGGATACAGATTTAGATTTCTAATGAGCAAGTCAGAGGTGACAGCGGCAAGGAAAAACCTCCTGAGAAGACATGAGGAAGAATGACTCAAGAGGGAACCTCTCTGCAGTTGTGGTTATGAGTCAGTACTCTTCCACAACTCTGTGCTATAAAGTCAAACAATACAGAATGTGTTGAAAAGATGTGCATGATGAGCATCTGGGTTTTTTTTTTATGATTGCCATAGAGTTTTACAGAGTTTTAAATCTATAGTATCCAAGTTAAGTTTCCTCTGAAGAATGGGTGAGACGGGCATATATTGTTTTTGGTAAGTGCGATCTTTAGACTGTCCAAATGGCATCTTTCACAGTATTCTTTAGGGTGTCAGTATGCAACCATCCACAGCAATCTCATGGCAATGTTTAGGCTATCCTCAGATTTTCCTATGAGCCTATGATGTTCAGTGGAAAGAAGCTCTAAGCGGGTATAAAGCATCAGGATGGGCCAGGCAGGTTCAGAAGGCAGAACTGAGCTTCCATTTTTTTATGGGGATAAAGTCATCCAAGACAAAAACCACAGAGTGAAATAAAGTGAACATTCATGAGCTTCAACTTTTAAGATTGTGTCGGTATGGTTTTATCATGTTAAATGAAGGTGTATCGCAGGACCAAGCTCTGTCTTGAGAAGCAGGTCTGTTATCTCATGTTTTTTCCTACAGTCTAAAAACAGTTTAATCCAGTGGATCTTGTTTAGTCAAGCCATGCTCATCTCCTCGTCTGCATCTTAAAAGGCCTGCTCATCATGTTCTTCTAATGGTTTCGGATCAGTCAGCTGACACTTCTCCTGCTTTACAGACATTCCTGTTGCTTACTGATGGAAAATGATGGAATTATATTGCAATAGATCTCTTTATGGACTCTCTGGGCAGTACAGAGGAAATGAAGATGATCCTGGATTACATTAATCCAGACTCAAGTATCTTATTCCACCACTTTACTGATTAGATTTAAGCACCTGTTCAGTGACCTAATCACGGTTTAGCTGGGAAATCTGACTGCAAAGCTACTTATAGAGGAGCTACACTCTAAGATTAATTCTTTGGTGTAAATGGTATGATACATACTGGCTTTTTCAGTACAGATATAAAGGATAGATGGTGCTAAGAAAATGGGCTATCATGAATAACAGATTGCATGACTGTGCTGTTTGGAAAAATGCCTTTAACTGTTTTTTTTTTTTTTTTTCTAAATTATCGATCACTGACATTTTGTAAGTGTATTTTGTGCTAAGAGATGTACAGAATGCACTGTTGGTCTATGCGGCTCCACAGGACACCAACACCACCATTGGAGCTAAACAAAAGATCATATCTCAATTCATAAAAGCACATTATGACATGTTATGGCTAAAAGGCTCATTTGCAGCATTAATAATGCTATAAGTAATTCTGAACCAGAAAAACAATCTGAAATCTCTATTACCAGTTGTTATCTTTATTTTACCTTTACATCCAAATGTTCTTTTGAGAGTACAGCATGCCACACACAGGATACCTTATGCCTAGCAACATACATATATATATATATATATATATATATATATATATATATATATATATATATATATAGAGAGAGAGAGAGAGAGAGAGAGATAACCTTATAAAACCTATGTGTTATGGATAGTCTTACAAATATTCAGACAATTGTAAAGCTTTTACTGCTTCACAGACAGTAAAGTACCTTCCAATATATGTAACCTCACATGCATGTTTTTTTTCAAATGTGTTTTTACTGCTCTATGACTATGACATTAGGGTTGGGGCACAGGGGTGGAAATGGTAAAATATTGGTTCTGCTCAGAATGAAATGATTTTTTTTATACATCCCATTATTGGCAGCAGATATTAACAGTACAGTGGTATAATGATAATAATGGCATGATAACCCATGAGTTATCAGAGAGCTCAGTGTATTGTATTACCTATACCAGTCCAACGCTTGTTCAGATGAACATCCTGGAAATAATTGAGTTCTTCTTCATAGTAGATAATGATTTCTCTTCTCCCAGTGACCTATCAGTGATGTGGTTCATGTTTCATTGTTTAGCATTTTAACAATCTCTCATGATTGCTCTGGAGGTTCAGTTGATCTCGGCCCTTTCTAAAACCTTTACATTTATTGGCTGCCAGCTGAACGCCTAACCCTAACTGATGTTTCTTTTCCACACCACGGTGCTGTGCCTTAATGAGAAGCTATTGGATTTTCACCATGTATTCCCTTGTAGAATCATTGCCATTCAGAATATCAATAGTTTTCAATATGGCATTGAATATTCAATATGGCATATGAGAGATCTGCTTTTTGACAAATCAGCACCTAATGTTTTCAGTAACAGAGCTGCTTTAATGAAGCAGTTTGACATTTTTAAAGAGCAGTTCAATTTATCAGTAATTATAGATGATGGCCAGGAAATTGATCAATAATATTTATGGAATTTGTCTGTGTTCTGCATTTATCTTTGATTTTATTTATGCATAAGCATTTTTCTCTGCTTAAACGCCGGTCCAGGTTTCACTTCATTGACACACACAGCAGTGAGCCATGGTGTGAGTGAGCGTCACACTGCGGTGCTCGCTGCCATGTTAGCAAAATGCTGAAGTGTGGCAGTATTTTGTAAAGTCAAAGCACCTGACACAAGCTGTTTTTAGGTAACACTACTTGTGAGGTCATTTAAAAAGATGCTACCGTTTAACTCCGTCTTACGTTTATCAAGAAATCAAACTGGGCTACGTTGCAACCAAAGATTTGCAAAGCAGTTTGTTTTCCTTTTGTGCAGATGACGAATCATTTTCTTTGACTGAACAGGTCTATGTATATATATATATAGCTAATTGGATTATTTTTGAACATATTTCTGTTGTTCCTAGACAACAAGTTTCTCTGAGAAATTGCCAGAGAAAGTAGCCAGTGAAAAAACTGTGAGAAATATTCTGTTCGAGTTCCTTTTATGATGTTCATACACGTTCTTACCTTTTAGCCTTCTGTGCAGCCATCTTGTTTATCCCCATCTCTCATCTAATTTGTGTTACCTGGAACTGACCCATCATTTAAAAAAGCATGCAACATATTGACAGAATACCACGCATCCAAGGTAATTAAAAAAAATAATGGAAGAGGTACTTTATTAGAAGGATGTAATTAATGGATAGATGGGTGGATAGATGGATGCAGGAGGATATAGCCAGTACCTTAAATATACATTTGATTACACCAGGATTTTGCATTGCATTGGTTATTTGCCTTACTGACCTTAGGCTGGTTGTGCCAGTTCTGTACTTATAGTAACAGAGTAGACAGCAAATTACCATATGTCCTTCAAAAATATGTTCTAATTATTCAGTTTGAGAATCATTAAATGATACATCTCAGCTGTAGTGTCTGAAATAGGAGTGTAATGCAGTGCCACTATTTATATCTGTTTAATGCTCCAAATATCTGTATCTTTATTCAAATTTAAACCCAAAGTGAGTGTGGCTTACACCAAAGTTTGTTTGTTGAACCTTGAAGCTGATGAATTCATCCAACAGGTAATATATATAGATAGATAGATATATATCTTACTTATTATATAAGATCTGTATCTGAAAAGCTGAAGATTCTCTTATCGGAGGAACTCAGGAGACATATTTTTACATACAAATAATAAATATGTTATAATAAGTAAGTAATTAATAAGTAAATGTAAGTTAGAAGGAATAAGATAGAAACAGCTGTGTATAATTGGTGGGGTCTGAGACTACATTCAAAATCTGGGATTTTTTAAAATTATTATTTTAAATAGGAAATAAATAGAAGGTTTTAGGACTTTGAAATATTTAAAGCAATGAAAGTAAATGTTCAATATCTTGAATTTTTAATATTAGTATAATATTAATATAATATAAGATTCTGCACTATTTCTAGGTCTCTATTTAAATGTAAGCAAAAGCAAAAGGTCAGATTCTCTTCATGTCTGAGCTCTTCTACTGAAGCATGCGTTCAGACGACACACAGATGGATTTGATCTAAAATGGATCGTAAGGTTTTGCACAAACCTGTGCAGTCCATGCCAGCTCGAGTGCACCACTGTCATTAAAGCTAAAAGGGACATACCGAATGCTAAGAAACTCTGAAATGCATGTAAATATTTTACTTTAATATCGTGTAAAGATTTAAATACTTTTAATACCATGTAAAATGTTTACTTTTCACTCAAGTGGTCAGTAATATCATTTGTAATGAAAATGGTTATATTAGATTAGAAAAGAATGTAAAATAGAATTGTATTATTATATACTAGATATTTAAATATATTAGAATAAACTGTGTATATACACTGTCGAATACTGTGCAAAAATCTTTGTAAAATTTGGTCTAATTTTACAAAAAAGATTATTTTGATAATTTCCCTAGTCTGTAGAAGAACTGTGGCAAATTCCTCAAGATTGTTTGCACAATTTAGTAACAAATATGATTTATTTTTAGTAGTTTGCTGCTCTTTATAGTAAATGTTTAGTGGCATGGTAGTGTGTGTTTTGTCTTGGTTCAAGCCACCAGCCAAAATATCCAGCCAAAAGCAGTCCTGTAGTCACAACCTGACCCTAACGAGGAGCTGGAGGAAGACCAACACAAACTGTGCACACAAACATCTACAAAGTGAAACAAGGTAGTTGTGTCTAATAAAATGGCAGTAAAATATAGACAGTGTGTTTAAAACCTCAGTGCAGGTGCACTAGATACACCTGTACCAGCACCACACTCACTACCTTTTCAGTGTCACTGCTGTGCTACTTTCTTTTTTTGTTTATTTGTTTGTTTAGTTGCTTTTTATTTTGTCACTATTTGACTGTTTCACACCATCTTTGACACCACATTTGGCATAATTAAGGTGAGAAAGGTTTTATAGGAATTGCATTTACCTGAAGATAAACTGGCAGGAATGACTAATATGAGTGAAGAGATGTTCTATAAGCATTTAAGCTTGTATATATGTTTATACCATATAATACAATTTCTTCATTAGAATGAGCAGCACCCTACATTTAGCTGTCAAGGTAGCTGCTAAGTAAATGAATTTACCCACCAGTGGAAGATTTTACTCATACTTGGTGAGTCACAGGGTGTTCATTTTAAGCACTGGGCAGAAGTCTCTGAGCTCAGTGTGCAGCAATCCTAACATGTTTTGCTTAATAATTCTGTAATTAGACTTTTCAGTACTAACAGCATGCTAGCTGCCCACAGCCTTCTCTGCACTGTGCCTTGTCTGCAAATTGTGGACCTTGTCCAGAAGGGTGAAAGCCACCGCATGTTGAGACACCAGACTTGCCCTGGCTGCCTGCAACGCCCTTAGTCATACTCACACACACACACTCAAGTTGTCTGACACACAGTGTGATGTGATGGAGTGAATGGTGACGTCTTTGGACTGGTGGGACAGGTGTAGGTCAGACAGAGTGGTGGGGTGAAGCGAGGACTTGTGAAAAGACTCCTTCCCCTGTAGCTGCTGTCACATTGCCAACAGACACACAGACATACTCACACATAACCAAGTCAGTGTACGTGTTTGGGTACGTGGCGTAGAGTTGTCACTTTCGACTTTTATCCTGACAGCATCAATAACAGATGCAATGTCACGATTGTCGATGACAACGATACGATGTCATGAATAATTAAGCGAGTAGAACTCGACGCCAACACTGTCAGCACGAATGCCTAAGTCTAGTCCTTCTTGCTACAAATGTGTATGCCTGAAATATCATTAAACTATACTTCAAACAGAAAGGAAGCGGTTTGAGAAAAACTATGTCAGACATTTGACCTTGCTGTGACCTTGACATTGTTTAGATCAATTTCAAATTCTAATCAGTTCATCTGCTGATTACAACGATAAGTCCGTTTAATTCCTACAAACATTCAGCCATTCATTCTTGAGATATCACTCTAATGATCTCTGTCACTCTAATCCTGGACAGACATGCGGACAACCCATAATGCCCTTCACCTAGTGGCACACTAAAGTCACTGAACATCCAAAATTCAGATTGTTATAACTAATTAAAGATTTCCTCATTTTTCTTATTTTATTTTGTACAAACCTCTTTANTTTAATATTTACCACAGTATTAATAAGGTTTCAAACTTTCCATACCTTGTGCAACTCTAGTTAGAATAAACTCTAGTTAACTCCAGTGTAGAATAAATTTACAAAGACTGCTTGACAACTATGATGTCACTGGTCATATTGTATAATTTTCCCAATTTTTTCCCAATTTGGTCATTTGCGAAGCCTCAGAGGAAAGAGCTATCTGCCATCGTGCACATACAGATGCCCATACCTGGCTATCGGCAGTCTGATTGCTGGAGAAGAGGGAGAAATGCCATCCCTCCTACCCAGGCTCTCTCGGACCCCTGGTGACGGATAGCTATGGCATCGTTGGTATTTGATCTCTCAACATTAGGGGCAAGACTTTTCTGTTGTTTGACTCAGGAGCCCCAGATTGTATCTATTAAAGCTGCAGTAAGTGATTTGACTAACTTCTGCCAAATGTCAGCCACTGAAACAGTCCCTTCCTTCAGGCCCCACATCATCAATCCAAGCTTCTCACCACAGCCCCGCCCTGCAGAGACATGGCGCAATGGATTCATGATGTAGCATCATGGTCCACAAAGTGTTTGGGATGATAATTTTTTTTTTTCTGAAAGATTAACCCAACAACCTAGCAAGTCAAATGATCTGTCAAGCAACAAAGCAAGCTCTGCATCAATTTTTAGCTCTTCAAATCTCTCAGGTCTGAAATCTCTCCAGTAATGAAAAGCCACACAGATGTTCACTCTTATCTCCCCTTCTTCTTGTTCTTTTTCCCTTCGGCATGCCTTTTTACAGGCTGTTTTTAGTGTAAGCCGTTGGCAGCAATGGTGGAATTGGAAATTTGGTCAACATTGGCCTCCTTTACCATTGCTTCCATAAGACCTATAAACGACTCTGCTGTAATGGGTCCTTTTCACACTTCTACTACAACAACAATAATGCAGTGAAAGAAAGGAAATCAAACACTATTTAGGAGAAGTGTTACTGAAAGAGCTTGAAATATCAGTGCAAGTAGAGATTCAGGGGCAAATAACCTGCAGCCACAGTTAGTAGAAGTGGTTCGCTATGTGAACTAAACCTGCAGAGTTTAACCTCAAGTTTGTGTTGCTCTTCATTCTTCCTCATCAGCATGTATCATCATACACCTACCGACACTGAACAAGCAAAAACACTCATCATTCTCGCTACAAGTGTTAAATCAGCTATCAGTTAATTCAAAATTCAGCTTGCCAGTGTTAGAAAAAGGATACACAATATCAGTCAGCTACATATCTAGCAGCTCATCATCAGCGCTAACATCAGTTACTGTTCCCTTACCCTGATAGCTTCGAATCTTTTATTCAGTGTGGAATCCATTTGTGCTGAAGTTCTCCATCAGTTCAAGAAACATCTTCCAGGTTTCGTCTCAGACGCATTGACAAAGATGAAGTGTGTTTAAAGCGAAGGTGATAAACATATGCTATAATATTTGATATAATGATATCATAGGCTGTGAGGCTTACTGGAAATCATTTTGCCTATGTAAAGTTGTTTTACCTGAGTCTATGTACTTCCGTTTTGTTTTTCTTTGCTTTTTTTTCTTTTTTTTGGAAAAGGACACGTCCAAACCTGATGTCCTACACTGCTGCTTCCTGTTTATTTATAGCTAGTCTCAACCTGATTAGTAAAAACTTACTGTACTCTTTTCTGGCGACAAGCTTCAGAATCTTGAGTCTTGGCTACCCAAGCTTCCACGTGTGCATGCATATATGCAGGTTTGGTCAGTTAACCTTTAAACGGTGAGCATTTCAAAGCAAGATATAGTCACTGGATGAAAAGAAATATCATATGATCACAATATAGAGTTTTAAGATCTTTTTTTGAAGAAGTTAGTTAAGAGTAAATGTGATACTCTCGCAAGTAAGAAAAGCCCATGGCTGGTCAATTGTAGGCCACATTTAGTGATAAAGTGTACCACACTTTCCAGCAAAAGCTAAAGGACTGGAAACTAATTTATTGCCTACCCTTGCAATGGTTTCCCATGCAGAGGTCAGATAGCCTCCACCTATCACCTATTATACAAAAGTATAATATACACCTATTATAGTATTATATATTATAATATAATATACAAAATACTGAACATCTCAGTTCTATCATTTATAATAACAAGACAAAATATTCACTGTAGTATTGTTAAGCTCTCTATTGCTCTTTAACATGAAAATCTTTGGTGAAACTTTTGATCAGCCTCAAAATTGAAGACTTTATTTTTCCTTAATATTAAAGAACAATAACGTAATGCTCTTACCATTAAACCATGTTTTATCCAGTTATTGTAAATTATAGAACTGAGATGTTCACTGTTAACTGTATGTTATACACTGTTGACATTAAAAAAAAAAAGAAGGAATTTACATTTAAAAAATTGATTGTTTCAATTGAATAGAAGTTATGTACAGTAATTAATAAAAATTTTTTTTTATTAAATTATATTGGGGACACAACACAATGATCATGCCTTATTAATATGTGGCCATGCTTAATTATCTCATTCCTTCACGTTACTTAGTTGTTGCTAATGATCTCGTTCTCATGCCTTACTAATGTGTGGCCACGGCTTATCAGTGCTTGGTCACACATTAGGATTTTGTTCCCACGCATTGATAAGCCGTGGCCACACATTAGTTTTATGAAGTATGGCTGTCACCAATGGGGCTACGCGCATGTCATATAGATGTTATTGAATATAATATTTTATGTGATATCATTCCTTAGAATTACTGTGAGTTGAAAATGCCATAATTTAGTTTAAACTTATTTTAGACTTATGCTTGTAATATATTTAAACTGTAATATACTTTAAAAAAAACTGCTGAGTGGACAAGACTGTATAGTAATTAATTGTACAATCATGTATGTGATTGTATGACAGTTTGAAATTTGTGTTAAAGCAGTGATTTATAGGAGTTTGAGACGTGAACTCATGAACTCATTTGGTGTGTGAAAAGCAGCAGTTAAAAAAAAAACGTAGATTTTGTCATAAATCCAGTGAGTCTGCTGCCGCTTGACTGCTAGCATCATTAGAGCGTTTGGGGCTGTTTGTCTCTTTAGCCTCATGTTATGACAAGAGCCACAACAACAGGCTCATTTTAATGAGACTCTTTCCTTTCAGAACCAATAACAAGAAATGACAGCACACATTTTTCTCATTCATCGCACCCCCTCATTTAACAAATGCCCTTTCCCTCTCACTTTTTACACTAAAAAAAGATGAGGAATGCATGACGGCAACAATTAAGCAGCTGCACTTCATCTAGGGCGGTACTTCAATCAGTCTTTCACTTTGTTGTCTTTTCTCTCTCTCTTTTTTTTTTGTTCTCGAGTCTTTTCCTTTTACACAGCCTCGCTCTCCATTCTCCCTCTGTAGTGTCGTTATCAGTCTCAGTTCCATTGCTCGGTTCTCTGATACTTCCTAACTCTGTCCGTCACTTCCATTTTTTTATGATAATCCATTGACACCATTGGACAGCAAAATCATCTCTCAATCTCTCTCTCTCAAGTTCTCTCTCACACCCTCTCTCTCTCTCTCTCTCTCTCGCTCTCGCTCTCTCCAGTGGTTTATCTCTTTCCCCCTGGGCTGTATTTGCTTCTCATAATTAAATGTCAGTTCCAGACATCCAGTTTCATAGGAAAAGTTTCTTTTCATAATAATTGTCAAAAAATAGAAAGAACTCTCATTCTTAGCCTCGACTGCAATACAGATGTTGTAGAAAGGCTCAAATTGAAACCGATGTCTATATTCAAGCAACTGATGTCTACATTTCCCTTTCCCAGCTGTTGGCGTAAACCTTTATGATTCATGTATGCTGGGTCACTGGCTGCATTTTGCTCTCAATCCCAAATTAATAGAACATTTATTTTTAGTAATTTCACTGCTCTTCCTCTCTCTCCAGCTCTACAGTTCACTTTATACAATAAAACCCGAAATAAGATAAATGCATATATAAAAAAGATTTTATTTGAGAAAACGTTTTTTTGTCACGTCGACGGATGTACTAACGGCTGATCTAAAACGTTTCACTTTGGGTTGCATGAAGTTTTGGTTTTGGTGGCTTGTGGAGGTTGATGTACACCTTTTTCATGTTTGTTGTTTTGCAATCATTCTTTCGCTATCTGTGTTACATTTCTGCCAGCAGCTGTATACTTCAAAAATATTCCACTTGCAGTGCGATATCCTTCTCTCTATCTCCTTCCTTTTATTAATCACATTTTTAAAAAATGAGATCTTATCAAGTGGAGNATACTTCCATTCAGCCTTATATAGACAAATATAGACATATTTACTATCAAGCTTAAAATGGTGTTATTTTATTGGCAGATCATTTTGCTTCTTTCTAGAAATAAACACTTTTATTTACAATAAACACAAAATTATCTGCCAGGAGAATAAGATAATTTTTAGCTTGAAATTAGTATATATATATATATATATATATATATATATATATATATATATATATATATAAGCTTAATCTTATATGTGTATAAAAATCAATATACTATAGAGAAAAAGTATTTTAATTTGAATA
>CM074946.1:10362071-10373836 GCA_037577455.1 Pangasius macronema
TGACCTGAATCCAAAAAGACTGACTAGAAGCTAATGCTAGCGACTAGCAGCTACAGCTGGCTAGTGACCTGCCTCTGGTTCTTATTTGGTGTACAAGTTACACATTTCTGACCAGGCCATCTTCCATTTCTCCCGAGTAAGCGTCACTGCAGCCTACACCTCTCCAAACTTATGAGCGATGCTTTCGTCAGTCAGCCAAAGGGGCGCAATAGGACCATGGCATATTGCACATTGTCTCTCAAGCCTAGCCTGTGTGCTGGTGGTTAAAATTTAAACTTAGAGGATTGTTTAATGCAAATCCAGATTTCCTCTAACTTTCAGTGACCAAACTTTTTGATGTTGATACTCGAGCACACGGAAACTGAAACACTTCTATGTTTGCTTTAGCTATTTTACTCAAGCACTCATTAAAGCATTGTATAAAAATGTTTTGCCAGTACAGGAAAGTCTGTGGGTTTGATTTGGTTAAAAATACTAGAGTATTCTGATTCAAGAACAGCATAAGTGGTTCAGTTTTTTTTCCATTAGAATTGCCATCTGATGGAAAATTTGGGGCAAGAAAGCAATGCAGCCAAAAGTGGCTATCGTTATGAAGATATGTTACCATAGCTGGGTTGTTAAATTGTTTGTACTGCTACCCAGCTAGATGAGCTGAAGATATTTATATAATGGTAAACGTATGCAGATGTAGGATTTTTGTCATTTTGTTTAAAAATTCCGACCTAACATTAACTCTGTATGTTTTGTTTTGGTGCAGACGCAACATCAGACCTCCTCGTTTTTTAATGCGCACACATAAGCTGTGACCTTTTCACACCGAGTTTCAAAACGGAGTAGATCGAGTGTTTTCTTTCGTCAAAGCTTAAAGCAAAATGCAGCATAAGCTGTGTGCTATAGTTAGCTACTTGTATTGACTACTTAGTGAGTTAAAAATATAAAGCAAACCAACCTTACAGATGCTTTTACATGTCTTCATTTAAAGCTGCAGTGGCTAGGGAAACAACCCATAATTACTGAGTCAGGGGATAAAAAAAGCTCTATAATATATTCCTGAGCTGCTGCGAGTTGCTCTGGCAATCCTGTAATTGTAAGTCATAGTCACTGTTACGTAAGGGGTGATTTGGGGTGAGGGGTGATTACGTGAGGGGTGATTTGGGGTGAGGGGTGATTACGTGAGGGGTTGGAATTGGCGGGAAATTTGCACACATACGTCATATACCAGCTCAGATACACTGTATGGCCATATAACGTTGTACAGCAGCACGAAAGTATGAGTAAAGGAGTTGGTGAGAAATGTGGGGCAAGTTGAGGAGAAAAGAATCCATGTGAAAATTGTAATTGAGGTGCATTGAGAATCTTTTTAATCTAATCTCTTTTAATCTAATTTTAACCCCCTGAATTGTAATTGAATCAAACTGTAAGTCAAGCGAAGATTCCCACTCATATTTCCAGCTCAGAATCTCGGGACTTTGCTGGATGTGACAGGGCCTTTATGCGACAGGAGCTGTTGAGGAGCTAATGGCTCTAAACGAACATTCCTTTTCCTCGTGCCCCTTTATGGTTATTGTGTGCTTTTCCTGTCCTTGTTGCTTTCATTCAATTAAGAAAACAGAGTGTCCTAGTTCAGATCTCAGACGGGGAAAAATGGTTTGTTTGAATGCCAGAATCAAACCCGTAACTTGTTCTTAGGATTCTTCCAGCAAGAATAAGCCACGGCTGGAAAACCCACAGACTAGACTAACTAGATCAGCAAGTTTATGTTTGTTTCTTCTGATATCCGTGACTGGATAAAGGTTTTTGAAAATGAGGTCAGATGACTTGACGTGGTGTCGCTTTTGCTTTTCAAGGCACTGGGTCATTTTGCCAAGTTAAAGCTTTGTTCTTCAGCCAGACTCCACTAGATGCATCTTGATCTGAAAGGCAGAGAACACCAAGACTCCTGTAATACCACTTTTGATTAATTTTATCATCTGGTTGCTTTGCTTCTTTCTCCAATCCATCTGTCAACTCGTGGTCTCCGTGTAATGAAATGAATTAATAATTAACTTCTGCTTGTGTAATATGGATTTCAGAAGAGCCAAAGCTCACCTCTCTGTTGTCCGCCAATGAAATTGATGCTTTGGTCGCGCACCCTCCGCTGGGTTCAGAAGAGATGGACCTGAACGTTCTGACACGCGGGAAGTATTCTTAATTACCCTGGCTTTGGATCTTGGCTAAGGTTTTTGTAAGAACGTGGAGACATGGCGGCTGCAGGAACAGTTGTGTGATTTTTTTTTTTTTTTTAAATAAAAAACTAGTAATTTGAAAGAATAGATTCCCCAGTCTTTTGCTGTGGTTAATATTTGTTTATTTAATACTAATCCCATTTTAGACATCTTTATCAGTTTCTGCAAAACTGTTTGTTGTGGATCAAGTTCCATATTTGGATCCATCTGAAGGTCACTTAATAATTGATTAGATTATATATTTGAATGGTTTCATGTTTATTTTTGGCCGTGCTCTGCAGCAGCCCCAGATTTGCAGAAGTGGATGGTTGGGAGGGGAGAGCTCCAGCTGCCCGTGTTAGCGTTGGCACGACACTGCTGTCAAATCTAGAACTGATTGAGTGCGTACTCAAAAATGCAGAGTTACTCTAGATGCATATTAAAAAGATTTCTTCAGCACCCTTCACATTCCTCTGCTCTGACACAGCTGATGAGACGCGGGTAAGCCGTTTCAGTGCCGGTGAGCTCAGTCTTCACCTCAGCGAGACCAGATGTGCCCCATCATGCACCAATGAACATGGGCTGACAGAGACTGACGCCTTCCAGGATCGCCACTCGTATTCCACTCCATCTCCAGGATTATGGCGATAATGTTCCCCAGTCTCGGCAGGAAATTGGCTTTCCACCCTCTTGATTGTTCTGTGTCACACGGAGAGAGCCGAGGGCTAGAGGAGCAGAGCTCTCTTCCACCTTTCCATCTCTCCCTCTCTGTCTCACTCTCCATCTCTCACGCGCACTCTCTCTCTCTGCCCCTGGCCCGTGTCATCCTCAGCCAAATCGGTGGGTAATTTGTAACGGCTGCTCTCCTATTAGTCCCTGACAGGGAAAGAAAAGAGCATGTGTCACTCTGACTGATTCTCCGTTTGCTGACACTTTTCAACTTGCTCTATCCCTCGTTCCGCGCTCTTCCTCTGTCACCCCGTGTTACAAAGCTGATTGTCATCCAGTGAGACCTTGATGGACAGCATTCATCTGTAAAATTGACTCCTGCCCTTGAAAACAAGAAATAGAAACAAAAAATAATAAGTCAAATGAAATGACTTTTGTCCTTTTCTTTTGGGTCACATTCTTATGTGATTTCAGGAAGAACAGATGTGAAATGGCAAAATGACAAGTGTGTAGACATTGCAGCAATCCTGCCAGATGAGCGGTAGGGGTGTGTGTGTGTGTGTGTGTGTGTGTGTGTGTGTGTGTGTGTGTGTGTGTGTGTGTGTGTGTGTGTGTGTGTATTTGAACTCGTCTGATGTTTGGTACAAAGTTCTCACTTCAAAGTTCACCTTCAGAGCTTGCAATTTTTCTCTCTCTCTCTCTCTCTCTCTCTCGCTTTCTCTCTCTCTCTCTTGCTCTCTCTGTTGTTCCAAAAATAGTTCCATGACAGATCCATTCCTTAGGTCTTATCAGCTGTAATTTTCATCTTGCTCCATTTCAAGAATATTTAAATATCATGCCCTAGAGAGGTGTGTGCGTACATGCGTGTGTGCGCGTGTGTGTGTGCACTAGAGTCATATCTATAGTTTCTCTGATGAATTGCAACTTTGTGTGTGAGTGAAAGCTGATGGACAGACAGTTCAAAAGCTTCTGTGGGACACCTCAGTGCTTGCAGCTTGTCTTAACTCACAGGTTGTTTGTACACACACACACACTTTAACATTACTCCATTTCCCCTGTATCACAATGGCTCTGTGTCCCTACTGGAAGAGCAGACAGCAAAGGACAATTCCTGTCAGAGAGTAATGACCTGTGTGTGTGTGTGTGTGTGTGTGTGTGTGTGTGTGTGTGTGTGTGTGTGTGGGTCCGTGTGTGCGTGCACGTGGACGAGATGGCTCATGAGAGACAGGCAGACACTCTCAGCGGGTGTGCTGGCACATGGCGCTGCCGCTGACAGACAGCCAGTGGAGCTGTGCCACTCCTCTCCGTATTACCGTGCCAGTGGAGCTCCCATGGGCACCTCATCCCCTCACCTCCGCCTTACTGCAGTGGAGGACAGGAACAGTTGGGGTGTGTGTTTGTTTCTGCAGGGCATGTAGCTACTACAGGTTATAAGGGTTTTGCTCTTTGCTCAGCTCTGGAACATCTGTGAGTCTGAAAGCTGTTGAAGCGACAGTGTATTTTCCACATGCACTTTTGTGAAATTTACGATAAGGCATAGGACCACCCTCATGTATGCACATGTAGGCACTTTTCTGCAGTTTGTAAACTAAATAAAACTTTTATTAATGTAAAACATCCCAGCATTAACATAAGCAGTCATCTCAACATGAGCCTGTAACATTATCAGGTATTTCCCTTTCAGAAAAAAAACATGAATTTCACTTTTTACCCGTATGATGTAGATTTGAAACTCTCTGAAGTATACAGACGCGGCATGGTACTCGGGCATTCGCTCTTGCTTGCGTAACCTGTGCGTGGCGATTGGTTTCATTACCACCCGCAGGACAAACTGCTTGTTTCGGTGTAATACAATTCCAGACTTGGGGGGCCAGTGGAGGGGCCAAGCTTGCTGGCATGGGGACACCGAGCTTGCTGGAATGGGGACACCGAGCTTGCTGGAATGGGGACACTACACAAACCCACCCCCACCCCACCCCGCAAACCGCCCACCCCACCCCGCAAACCACCCCTGGGTCCGGCTCGAGTATTAGTAAACTTGAATTGCAGTTGCAAGGCATAAAATCTGTTTGTCTCTTTAAAGACAGAGTGGTTTAGCTAGTGCAAAGCGATTTTTCTCTCATGCATCTAACGGTGTGGCCGTACAGTAAAGATAGTGTTATCTTAGCTAATATACCCTAAACATTTAATTGACTGCTGTGCAAATATGTCGAAAGTATAAAAGTGGGCTGTGATAGTACATGTCAGCTGTGGCACGTTAAGTGTTGCTCAGTATACTTCATTCCTCGGGTCACACTGCGCATTCGAAACAGATAAAGCTTCAGATAAAACTTTAATGTTTTGTGGTGTACATGTCATATTTTTTCATGCATGCTCGAGTGGCAGTGCAAACATTCTAGTGATGCCTTAAAAAAATTTGAATAGTACATTTGCCGGAAATAACCCCTGCCTAGAAAATATTAATTCAGCAAATGCTACAGGGCTAATTGCTCAGCTACATAAGCTAACTAATCTAGCGGAGGCTGTGGTTCTAACCAAGTGAACTGAGCTCACGAAGGCTATGGTGCAGAGACCGTGCCCTAAATTCTGCAGTTCTAACCGTAGGGTTTTGGGGTTATATTTGCTGTGAAACGCTTTGACTTTATTGCCATTTGTCCCAGACACAACATTCTCTAGAAGAACAGCAAATGTGAGCATTTCTGTATTATAGAAGCTGTAATTGCTGAAATAATTGAATGCAGTATGTACGATTTGGTCCATTTTGTCCACATTGTGCATATTATAGAGCCCTAATTGAAAACCACACACCTGATCAGTATGAGCTCCAGTATTAACTGATGCTTTTAATTAGTTTAAAGAGGTAATATGCACTCACTATCCACTTTAATGTGAACACCTGCACATTCATGCATTCATTCAGTGAAACTGAACAATTGAAGATTGGCAAACGTTCAGAAAATTTGTCTAGTGTTCAGCTGTCCAGTTTGGGTGATCCCGTGCCTGAACCCGTGCCTGAACCCGTGCCTGAACCCGTGCCTGAACTCGTCCCTGATCCCGTGCCTGAACCCGTGCCTGTGCCTGATCCCGTCCCTGATCCCGTGCCTGATCCCGTGCCTGATCCCGTGCCTGTGCCTGTGCCTGATCCCGTCCCTGATCCCGTCCCTGATCCCGTCCCTGATCCCGTGCCTGATCCCGTCCCTGATCCCGTGCCTGAACCCGTGCCTGATCCCGTGCCTGTGCCTGATCCCGTCCCTGATCCCGTCCCTGATCCCGTCCCTGATCCCGTGCCTGAGCCCGTGCCTGAGCCCGTGCCTGATCCCGTGCCTGAGCCCGTGCCTGAGCCCGTGCCTGAGCCCGTGCCTGAGCCCGTGCCTGATCCCGTGCCCACTGTAGTCTCAGATTCCTGGTCTTGGCTGACAGGAGTGGAACCTGATGTGAGCTTTTGCTGTCGTAGCCCATCCCCCTTAGCCTTATGTTTTGGCAATTTGTGCATTTTGAGTTGCTTTTTTGCTCACCATGGTTGTAAAGAGTGCTTATTTGAGGTACTGTAGCCTTCCCGTCGGCTCAAACCGATCTAGCCCTTTTCCTCTGACCTCTCTCATCAACAGCATGTTTTCTCCTACAGAATTGCTGCTCACTGTTTTATTTATTTATTCATTTATTTCCTTATTTATTTAAAGCCACAATTCTGTGTAAACTCCAGCGTCTCAAAAGCGAGCAATTTCTGAAATATTCGAACCAACCTGTCTGGCACGAACACCCATACCATGGCCAAAGTCACAGAGAACACATTTTATTTTCCCTTTCTGATGTTTGATGTGAAGCTCTTGACCTGTATCTGCATGAGTTTATGCACTGTGCTGCCGCCACATGATTGGCTGCTTGAATGAGCGCAGGCTCCTGCCCACAGCCGTTCCTATTACAGTGGCCAGTGAGTGTATATGTTTCTTTATTTCTCAACAGATGATTATCTGCAGTATATTACCGACTTTATTTTTTCTTAGACGTTTTATTTGACAACATTTTTCTCATGGACATCATAAATCTTTTCATTTCCAAGCAGTAATTCTTCTCTTGGTCTATAAGAATGTATATAGTTAGTTAACATTTGGCATTTTCCCGTCTGTTCCAGTCCCAGTGCTGTAACAGCTCTAACCTGTGAGATTTTCTGAACCTTCGAAGACCTTACCTGGTCTGCCCTTCTGCTTGTGCTGGAGTAATAAACCCTTTATTCATTGTGTCCAGTTCCCTAAAGGCTATTATGATGCTCATTAGTGTTATTTATTTACTCACAAGGTGTACCCATTTACAGTATTTACTCATTATGTCCCTGAGGCCCCCTCGGTGCTTGCTTTACCCCATGCGATGGCTCCTGATGAAGTGGCCAGGAGTCGTCCACCCGTAAAGCGAAGCCAGTCTCATACATCGTCTCCTAATGCTCCCACATCATTGAGCTAATTGTTTTTTAATAACGTTTTTTAAATGAAGCAGTCCATCACGCGCCTGGCCTCCCGTGCCGCGCGGCGCATTGGCGAGTTGGAAAAGGGTAGGAGCTCCGTTATCTTTCTCACCGTTTGTTATGATGTTCTCGGCCGTGTGTTTATTACGCACCGACATCGCCGAAGAAATCTTCACCAGGAAGAACAAGATTCCGAAGAAAGTTCTGACTAAAATTGTTGGTGAACCATTTTTTTATTAAGTTAGGCACAGCTTTGAAATATCTTTTAATATGCGTAGAAGTCTAAAGAGAGCACCGAAGAATGCAAATGAGTCGACATAATGATATGGGAGAGAAAACCTGGGAGTGGAAGGGGGGAATACCGAGAGGGTGATTTAAAGCTCTGTTCCGACTGGCTGTAAATGGGGAGGTGGCGTAATGTAATTATTACTAGTGTTTCTCTGAGAGTTCAGCCCTTTCCCATTTCATCTTTTCATTAATTTTTTATGGACTGCACGTTCCCACATCTGGAAAGATTACGCCGTGCTTTTCTTACAGAATAAGATTCCCTGATATCCAGCATTTCTCTTAAGTAAAGTTGCCGGAGGAGGCATGTCGTAATTTGCACAGCGATCTCTGTATAAACTGCGGAGATGGGAGTGTCTTCGTGATGTATGCATGGCTGTCGCACTAAAAATTGTGCGCGAGCAATAGTACGTCACATGACCATAACGTGTCTATAGACTTAGTCTATGTTCAGACCTTAATAACTTACCTGAATCCCCTAGAAGGGCTGCTTCTATGACAGGTCTTTACACATGTCCTTTAAATCTCCACACTGTGAATGCGAATGTGTCTAGATGCACCATCCCGGACCATGACGAAGGCCCGACTGATCACCTGCGTCAGACTGAGCGCTAGAGCTCTCTGCTGCTAGGCTAACGGACAAAGACGAAGCGATAACTGCAAAGACAAAAGCAGCTGCTTTTCATATCTACCTTTTTCATCTCCTCTCTCATCCATTCAGAAGTTTTCTTAGCAGGCCATGCAATTAAAAGGTTTGAAACAGTCTGTACAGGTACATGAGGGATGATGTGTGGGATCTTTCTTCCTGAAAATAAATGCAGCAGCAGACTGGTGTAATAAATGTGCGTGACAGCCTTCCTCCAGCAGAACCGACGAATGAAATCCGGTCACAAGTGGCCGCCGGAGACGCAGAGGTGTGAACGGCTATACGTCTCTGCTGTCCGCTTGCGATCCTATTATGCAGGATGCATGTTAATGCCAGGTGTGAACGGGGCCTGGAAGACGACGGACAGGAGCCTCGTCCAAACGCAAACGAGCATCCCGGACCGGAAGTCTTTTCCAAACAGGTTTTCTTCTCAGCAGCTTAATGTGCTTCTGCTGAGGTCTTAACCCATTGCTTTTTATTATCGTCTTCTGCATAGCTTCCGAGTTATGTGTCCGAGTAAGAGCTATTAAAAACCAGAGATTTTTTTAAAGCATTTTTTCTGACCTATTTGAGTTAGGTGAAACTTTTTATTTAGTACAAATGATGTCAGTGCTACCAAAGTACTAATCAAAGTGCGCCATCTGCTTGCTCTGTAAGCTAAACAGGGCAAAACTGCATCCAGTCGGAATTTTTCCGTAATTTTAGTCTAGTAGCTCATGTCTGGTAATGGTGAGTCATGATTATTTTCTTCTAACATTAAAAGAATTAGCAAAGTGGCTGTGCTGCCATTGAGAGAATCATGATTAGTACTGTAAAAAGATTATCCGGCAAATAATTTTTATATAATTAACACATTTTTAGAACACCTATTACAAATGGGCTTACAGCGGGCACATAGAAGAACCAGTGCTATGTTTTGTGTGATAAAGTTTCACAGCAGAAACCGTTATGAATGAAAAATAAATATGACGAAGTTAATCTGATCTTGCTGAGCTTCACCAAAACTCATGACTGTAAACGGCTACCGTGTGATAGCAGGCGGTTAAATGAGAGGACAGTAAAGCTCAGTAGTGCAAGCTTTGCTCTATCGTTCCTGCGCACATTTCTAGCACTGGGACTGACGAGTTGTTTCCGTTACTACAGTGACAATGCTGTCAATCAGTGCATGACTGTCACACCCATCCTGAAAGTTCAGTTGTAGCTTGAGAGATGTATTTCTTGACCCTACCATTTGGTAAATGCTTGTGTAAAAAATATTTCTAATCATGTTTCCAGGGACTTTATTTATTTCTCATCAGCAGTGCTGACACCCCACACGCTTATATTCTCTCTAATGGCTTTTTATGGAACGTTTGAATCAGTTGGAATTAACGTATTTAGTCCACGTTCCTTTATATAACGTCTCTTTCTGTGCTGTGATGACATTTATTACACTTCTGCAACCTTGGATTAGCATTCAGACATCAAATCACTGCATATAAAGAGCATCCCACTGTAGGCTGGTGTCTGAGAAGGCAATTAAAATAGTATGGGAGCATCACATGCCTCCGTATGCCTGATACTGCTCGCAGCCACTCGCGCCCCGGAGTGCCACAACAGCGACGTAGGCTATTTCTGCTCAGACGGGCCAGTTGGCTGGGATAATACAGATGCAGCATGAATTCTTAATTTGCATTATTCCGCCTCGATCCTAAAGCTCGCGTTTTGTTGATGAGAAAGCTCTGGGCTCGACGATGCTCAGCTATGATCTCTTCCACACTCTTGGGTGTGAGCTGCGCTGCTAAAAGTGGGCCACAATTGGCTGTGAAATGAAAGTGATTAGTTACAAGACCCTGCAGTTGGTCCGCATTTATCTGCTCAGACAATTTTAATCATTTTAATATATATATATATATATATTTTTTTTTTTTTCATAATTTTAATATTCATTTTGTGTAACGTCTTTACTACTCAGTCTCAGACACACATATAATGTTAAACCTCTGCCTGGGTTTCTGAGCAAGAATGAAGATGCTATGTTGTCAAAAAACATGCAGTCAGCTCCATAATTATCTTTGGTAATGATGGGTTAAAAAGGTTATGAAAAAATCTGGTTGAGTAGCTTCATCTCTTAATGACTATATGCGAGAAATCTATCCTTTTAATTGAAGCAATTTATTCTAAGAGAAATGTTTAAAAAAGGATAAACCCGTATGGCGGTGTTTATTTCCCGCTGCACTGAGCGTGAAGAAGCGGGGTGAAGAAACGGGCTGGCGAGTGAGTGACTCCTTCAGGGACAGTTATTAGCCTTCAGGGGTCTGCCAGAAAACGTTCTGAAGCAGTTTGTGTTTAAGGGCTTTTAGTAACCGGTGATAACACAATATATATTGCGTAAATGTTTCATATAGTGTTCATTAGCTGTTTGAAAACAGCCCATTGGATTTTTAGCTTGGATTTTTTTTAAATATGCGTTCCTCTTCCTTTTCTCTGTTTGTGCCCAGCCTCTGTGCCAGCGTGTGAGTGTGAGTGTGAGTCTCAGAGGGCAACACTCCGCAGCAGCACAGGTGCCTGATCATGAGCGGCCCTGGACCGGACAGGACAGCCTGGCACGGGATGATCCCGAGATGTGGGACCTGCTGCAGAAAGAGAAGGACCGACAGTGTCGCGGGCTGGAGCTCATCGCTTCAGAGGTAAAGAAAAACCAAATGCAAGCGCACTAATTGCCATTGGATGCTGCTATCCTTTTTTTGATGTCCTGTGTGTGTTTGAACTGTTTTAATGGTGATGTTAAGTATTGTTTATTCAGCCTAATGAAATGTGTCCTATAGTGGACCACAAGCAAAAGTGCTTGAGAATATGATTATGTTGTAATTTGACGAAACAAGATTTTGAACAGATCGGTACATCAGATGAGATGCTTTTATGGCTCACTTTCACATCTAGTGTTTTTCACTGTAAATACACAGCAGTGATCACTGAGAGCAAACTTTTTTTTTTATTCTCACACTAACAGCTTAAAGCCTGCGTGGCATTTTACACAACCACGAACGACTGCAACGCAAAGACGTGTGCGAATGTTCCCGATATCCTCATTAGCGACTGTCAGTCTGAGAAGTGGTGCAAGGTCATTTACTTGGTGCTGGGACCCAAAAACATCTTGAGAAATGTTGAGACAGTAATTCGTCTTCGCAGGAGTGGGCATTAAGCCAGTGTCTCTCCAGCAGCAGCAGCAGCTAAGGTCATTGTATAAAAGTGGAACTTGTGGCACAGTAGCATGATGGAAACCACTGTTTGATGAAGGAGAACGTCACTGTTGTCTGTCTCTGCCAAAAAAAGCAATGAAAGGTATTAAAGGAGCAACTCCAGTGGATTTCAACTCCAGTGAATGGAACAGAAATATGATCTTAAGCTATGTTATGTAAGGAATAGCCCACGACAGGCCATGCGATTATACAAAAAATAATGCATGCTGGAGACTCCTTCCATAAACGTTGGGGGCAGTCGTGGCCTAAGGTCTGAGAGT
>CM074946.1:10382950-10393510 GCA_037577455.1 Pangasius macronema
GGTGTTTTGGTACCATTCTTTATTCATGGCTGTGTTTTTGGGCAAAATTGTGAGTGAGCCCACTCCCTTGGATGAGAGTCTGAATGGTAGGAAAAAAAGGGGTTAAGTGTGTGAAAAAAGTTGCTCTTTTTTTCATTAAAAGTGGAATATTTAGCATGTGCATTATTGGCTGTTCATTAATGTGCTATGCACCATTTAATATTCTCTTTCAATATGTAGGCTCATTTTCTTTATTTTAATAATTGAGGATTTACTATTCCTATTTGGGAAGGCAAGATGAGTCGGCTAAATAAGAGTAAATGTCCTTCACTACAGTTGTAGGCAGTATATTGCTATGTGGGCACGGAGCGGACTGCAGAGTGGACATGCACTCGTTAATATTGTCACAGTTTTATAAAGTAAGCTTATACACTCAGCTGTTAAACGGAACAATCATGTCCACGGACACAATGCTGTGTTTTTGGGATTAAAAATCAATTTCCACGCGTCGTCATGCCACAGTGCAGACATGAATACCATACAGTTTAATAAATAGTTATTAATAAGTATAATAATAAATGTGCATTAGAGTTTGATTACTATTTCCCGATTCAACAGAAATACCAGTGCATGGTGGGTAGAAACGTCGCTCTGGCTTCTTTCCTCTAATGCAGCATGTCATACGATAAAGGCTGCGTTTTGCAAACAGCTGGTGTACCAAACGGTGCTGAAAGAATGTGTTCATCAGTACATCAGTGTGCTAGTCAGAGCTGTAACACAGCATTATGCTAATCTACCCCTCCTTTATAGAGAAGCAAAATAGTCCCGTTCTCTATAATTATCATGCCAGAATTTGGCTGCATATACCATAGCAGGCTGTTTGACCTCGTTCTCTAGATCGTTTGTCTTGTTACACTGCATACGATGCAGGAATGGATCCTCTCTTTGGTTAGTAGTTAGTGTCTTCTTCTTCTTTCAGCTTTTCCCTTCAGGGGTCGCCACAGCGAATCATCACTCTCCACCTATCCCTATCTTCTGCATCCTCAACACCTGCACCCACTAGCTTCATCTCCTCATTTATTACCTCCATATACCTCCTCTTTGGCCTTCCTCTTCTCCTCCTGCCCGGCAGCTCCATGTCCAGTAGTTAGTGTAAAAAAAAAAATACAATTACAGTGTGATATGACAGACTTGCAGCACTTTTCCATAGGACGCTTCAGCATATCGCCTCTGATCACACATTTTATTATTATTTCCACCCCCATGATAGCTGTGCCTAAGTACCCATTCTGAATTTGGTTACACTTTGTGCTCAGGTGGAGGTAAAAAGAAATTGTTCATCACAGAATCATCCTCATTAATGTCTTCTTCTCTACCTCCACAAACTTCTTCAGTAGTAGGTGTAGCTAGTGTAGTCTGCTAGAGTTTATTTCAACTGACAAAATTCCTGTTTTGGCATCATTAAGAGGCAACACCATCATTTTCTCCAACAATTTAATATCATAATATTTCTGATTTTTTTTTTACCCACAATAATGTTATAGCTTTATATTTAGCTGTACAGATTTACATTTCCTCCACGTGATCACAGTAAAATCTGTCATCAGGGAGATGGGTTCATTCCCAACTGGCTTCCTGTTCACTTTGTGCATCGTAGCTACGCCATACTCTGTGTAGGGCATCTTATCTAGTGCTCTCGTGTGTATAGTGTAGAACGCCATCTGAGATCCAGCCACCAAAAAAAAAAAAAAGTGTTTGCTGTCGACTTTTACCGCAGTAAAGAACTCGGACTGCTCTGTATTTTAAAGTATTGTTAGACTTGACTGTGTTTGTATTTTACTAATAGTGCATATCCCACAGAGACATTTTGAGAAATGCTTCCTACTTTCGTGAGTAATTATTTGATGGTAAACCAATTTATGCACTCGGCCAGTATATGAACAGTACTTGGTTACGATTGGTTATATCCATCCATCCATCTCTCTATCTCTCCATCTCTCTATCCCTCCCTCCCCTTTCGTTCCATACTCTTCTGGCTCTTCTTTTATGGCTCTTTATCCCCCTGCAGGGACAGATGTGTTTCCTGTTTGGTTCTCTGGCCTGATTTTACTGCTTGATAAACATCAGCTATACACACACACACACACACACACACACACACACACACACACACACACACGCGCGCTTGCAGACCCATGCATAAAAATATCAGTTGATAATCAGATAAAATGGAAAAATCTCATGTAGTGACTTGCAGTGATGTCACTTCCTCCTCAGTTTATGTAGACGAACACATGATCATTTTCCTTAGAAAGCAGATTTTTAAAAAGATACTTCGTCTTGTGTTTTTATGGCGCTGTCTGTCTCTGTATCTCTCCCTTTTCTCCTCAGCCTGATATTCCCAGTGAGTTTTTGCGATCTGAAATGTAAGAAGAGAAATGGAAATATTTACACTGTTTTATTTTTTAAAAATCTCTCTCTCTCTCTCTCTCTCTCTCTCTCTCTCTCTCTCATTCTAGCTGTGTACTGAGTTAAATGCGTACCTGCTGGCAGACATGGCCCACATTAGTGGCCTCGTGGCTGCTAAAGCTGTTCCCTCTCCATTTGATCACGCTGACCTCGTCACCACAACCACACACAAATCCCTCAGAGGAGCCAGGTACTGTGTGTGTGTGTCTACTGTGTGTGCACTACTATTCACTCACCTAGGTAAAGACAGAGTAATCCTTCTGAAGCAAGATAGATAAACAAGATTTATTTCCCTCTAATTAATTAACTAATTAATTCGTACAAACGTCCTGAACACATTAGGTGTTAATTGTGTTTTAGCTAAGGTGAAGTTCAGTATCTTAAGTGACCGAAGTGCTTTGTTTGTTTGTCCATTTATAATGTCAATTCTTCTCCTTCCTCCGCAGAGCTGGGCTGATATTCTACCGTAAGGGCGTGCGCTCTGTGGATAAGAAAGGTGCTCAGGTGACGTACGACCTTGAGGACAAGGTCAACTTCTCAGTCTTCCCCTCTCTCCAGGGAGGTCCTCACAATCACGCTATCGCTGGGGTTGCTGTGGCTCTGAGACAGGTACGTCTTAGAAATACAAACACACTGCATTGCTTTTCTCTTTCTTTCCCCCCTCCCTCTCCCTTACATAGTTTCTTTTGACATGTTTAGCTGTTCATGTGCAAACTAAAATGAACGTTATCCTTCTGCACATTGGGCTAAAAGTACTTGGGGTCGTCAATAATTATTATTGCTACTGCAGTCATAGTAAAGTATTGCAGTATCTTGTTAGCAGTTATTAAATATTAAATACCAACATGATTTGGGCTTAATGTGGAAGTGATTTCTCATTCTTGCAGCAGTCTATCACACACACACACACACACACACACACGTGTACACACACGTGTTTTTTTGGACAAAAATCAGACATTTCTATATTGGAGTATACACATCATGTGACCATTCTGCATATCTCTCTCTCTCTCTCTCTCTCTCTCTCTCTCTCCCTCTCTCCCTCCCTCCCCCCATCCTGTCCTTAGGCTAACACCCCGATGTTTAGAGAATATATTGCACAGGTGATGAAGAATGCTAAAGCCATGGCTGATGCATTGCTGAAAAAAGGATACACTCTTGTGTCAGGTGAACACACTAACACACAACATTTCATTATTTCATTAAATAGCTGGAAATGCGAGTGTTTTTATTTCCCCTTATAACCTTATAAGCCCTCAGGGGTTTAATTGATTACTCTCTCTCTCTCCCTCCATCACTCTCTCTCTCCCCATCTCTGTCATTCTCTCAGGTGGGACGGATAATCACCTGGTGCTGGTTGATCTGAGACCACAGGGAATGGATGGAGCCCGTGCTGAAAGGGTTTTGGAGCTGGCCTCCATTACAGCCAATAAAAACACCTGCCCCGGGGACAAGAGTGCACTCACACCTGGAGGCCTGCGCCTGGGTACGTAGCACATTACATACACGCTCGAACTCCTACTCTGCAGCATCCCTGACACTCATACGGTCGTTGCTCGTCGTTTTCTTCGCCTCTTGCATACCAGGTGCCCCTGCTCTGACCTCTCGGCAGTTTAAAGAGGCAGACTTTGAGCGTGTCGTGGACTTCTTGGACGAAGGCTTCAAAATCGCTCTGGATGTCAAGAAAAAGACCAGTGAGTTCATAATGTCTTTACCATTTCTCATTTATAAAGTGGGTATTGCCATTTATAATGTTTCCATACCTGTGATATACCATGGTCAAAGACATGGAAACTATGATACACTGTAGTGTCATACAGTGGATCTGGCTAGATTCCTCATTATAGGCTTCCTTTTAAACCTTTCTGGTTTGGAAATTTAGCCCCGCCCCCAGTCAGAACAGAGCTTCTCAGCTCCGTACCTTTTACATCCAAGGAACCCATAAGGCTTATGTGCCTGGAATGGACAAATCATAAATCCATTAACTAGCCCATCAGGCAAGACCAGCCTTATCTTTCGGTTGCCTAGAAACCTTTACCTAGGCTAAAAAGTGGTAGCAAACAGAATGTAATAAAGTATGGCGAGCTGGTTAGCTAGCTAAATGCATTAACGGACACGAGTATATAAAGTGTCTGAGGTAGCACATTGTGTCTGCAGAACACATCGTGTGCTTATTTTTTTCTTGACATGTTTTAGCATGAGCTAGCTGTGTGTTGTGACAAGTTTACGTTGCACTTTGTTCTGCAAAGGTTGCATGTCATCCATGCAGGGTAATTAGTGCGATGGGATTCAGAGCGAGTAACGTGCACTATAGTTACAGCAGTGAGGTGTGTCTACCACCGTTCTTTAAATATGCAAACCAAATAAAACGTGTTTTGTGACTGTCCACAGCGAATATGCTTTTTTCCTTTCTCTGGTTGCTGAATAAAATATTCAACAACCAGGAGAAAAAAAACATGAGAAAAGATTCCTGACTGCTAGTCTGCTGAGTCTACTTATCTGGCAGGAGACTATGAATAAAAACGAATAGCTCAGGCACGTAATCGTGTCCCGGGTGTCCGGGCTAGTGATTTATGCACCCTTATGTGGTATCAAAAGAGAGGCAGGAAATGCCTATCAATGTTTTCATTGCATTAGTGATTTGGCTCGCACGCAGAAGACTGCTTCTTTAAATTCTGTGCTGTAGACTCTCCTGACGTCCACGCTCACACCTCCTCACCTGTCTTGTGTCTCTTTAATGGCATGTAGAGAAATTAGCGGAGTTTAAGAGCTTCCTCCTGGAGGATCCTGAGACTGTTGCACGGATCGGTGACCTGCGCAGTCGGGTGGAGGCGTTCGCCCGGCCTTTCCCGATGCCAGGCTTCTCCGACCACTAACGCGGAGCCGAGACTGAGAAACGAGTGAAGCTCCACATCCATCTAGGAGCCTTTCGGCTGCTCACGGCAGAGTAAACAGTGAGAAATGCATCAGTATTGGGATAGAACATTTTCTTCTACTTTATATGAGCCTTTGTTTATCAGCCACCTTGTTGGTAAAACACAAAGTGAAATGTTGCTAAATGCTGCTTCAGTACTTTCATCACTGCACAGAATTCTGCTGACTCAGAACAAGAACAAGAACAAAATGTTATTTTTTTTCTCTCAACCTAAAAGTCTTAATGAGCCCAGTAGTGCAGATAGAACTGATGTGTGTGATTTAGTTTGGGATGCCCATGCATTCTGATTTTCATTTTTAACTGATGAATCAAGAGCCTGAAAATACTGGTACTTAAATGCGAGCTCAAGTTGAACAGGAAGTACATATCAGACTGTCCAAGCTATCCAATGGCAGTCTGACTTGGGCAGCACAAAATAGCCGGCTCTAGTTGTATATCTCTGATAGTTCTAATCCTGGCTGAGCCTCCAGCTAGAGTAACCGATACGTAGCTTACATTCATTTTTATATAACTCAACGATACTTATGAGTCCTTGCACAGTTCCTGATGGATCATTATTTTGCAAAGACACTCAGTGTTTACAAATCATTCTTAATCATTGACTGCAGAGCAAATGTCAACCACAAATCTGCGTATGCATCAGCATGGACCATTTTCTGTCTCAAGCTAACTACTGCTGCTGTGAAAACAAACAAAAAAAATTAACTACTTAATAATTAAATACAGTATGTTTTGAACGTATAGAGTAATATTAAGGAGCATTTGGAGTCATAGCTCATAGGGGGTGGGGTCAAGTACTGCCAAGTTCCTTTAACAGTGCAGCTTTACCAAATATGCACTAATTATAACCCTTCCTTGTTCATTAAAATGGTTATAATGGGACGAACCTGTATAACTATGTGACCAACTGTATAGTGTCTTGTACTTGTCTTGTCTTTGCCCTGTTTACATGACTCCTTCGCCAGCACTCTGTTCATCAAACCTTTTTATCTATAAAGTTTTATAAGTAGACATTTACAAAGTGATTTTATAAAACTAATCCCAATAAATTTGTGCATTAACTACACTACCCCTGTTTTCATTCCAATGAGCGTCTTTCCTAACTGACAGTCGAATAGTAACCTGGCTGGATGTTAGTGCGTCATTTAGGGTTTTTTTTTTCTTTCTTTCCCTTTCCTTCTCGGTTACAGCTTGAGGCACCAAAGAACCTGGAGTTTTCCTCCTGAGTAGATATTATATAGACAGCTGACAGAATGTAAGGAGAATGGCAAACATTAAGAAAAGTTGTGTGTGTTTGTGTGTGACTAATAAAGCGTGTGAGAGATGATAGGAGAAGAATGTGTTCTGTTCCACAGCTTTGCTTTAATGACAGACCAGTGGAAATTGTCCCACTCACAAAACCCAGGTGTGAGAAAACACACACACACACACACACACACGAGCACACACACACACACACGCACGAGCACAAGCACTCCAGCCTATCTGCTCTATGTCAGAGAGTAGTAGCGTTCCTGTCAGCCTTGGTCTTTTGTTCACCCTAACCCTGTCACTGTTAGCATTGCAGCACCACAGCTGCCTCTCTCTCTCTCTCTCTCTCTCTCTCTCTCTGTCCCTCTCTCTCTCTCTCTCTCCCTCCTCTTTTCTTCTCTCCCTCTCTCTGTTCTCTCTCTCTCTGCTGAGACAGGCAGGCACTAATTTGACAATGAATCACCACTGTTCAGCGAGGGACAGATAAGCGACAGCGCCTGCAATTAATTGGACTCGTTTATGTAGAGTGGCACGCGTTGTCGGAACTCTTGTCATAATTAAAAAAGCACAGCAACATGACGCATCATTATGGGCAGACGCCTGCTTGGGCTTTAAGTGCCATTTTAGAGTTAAGCTCCACACTGTCCTGATGCACCGTAATTATCTCATAATAAAGTGTAAGTGTCTTATAGTGCCGTGTGTGTGTGTGTGTGTGTGTGTGTGTGTGTGTGTGTGTGTGTGTGTGTGTGTGTGTGTGTGTGTGTGTGTGTGTGTAAGGGATGGATGGATCACAAGGGAGTAGAGAAAGTGTTCTACTCGTCAATTAACAGCTTGACAGCCCCTTGGAGAGGTGATGAAGGGGAGGTGGTGAATCCTACTTACGTAACCTCATGCTTCCTTCTCTCTCTCTCTCTCTCTCTCTCTCTCTCTCTCTCTCTGACTGACTGCCTATTTGTCTGTGGTTCTACTATAGTGTGATGAAACCTCTGCTCCATCACCAGCACTGAGAACTCCAGAGTACCAGGTAGAGCTGATAAGAGAGTCCAAGTGTCAACCGAGGCCAGTTTAAAGCAGCTTAGAGCCACAAGTAGTGCTGGTTGTCTTCATGTGCATGAAGACAAGCAAGTACACTTTTTTAAAAAAAAAAAAAAAAGTCTTTTTTTCAGCTGTGGTGATACTACAGCGGAAATGACTTCACATTCTTTCCCAAAGGTCCAGTCAAATGGGTCCATGTGCTGGCATCTCCTGCTTGCTGTTTCTCACAAGCTTTGTATACATACATAGAGAGGCTAAGACATTGCACCAGCTAGTTATGTAGAGAGCAGCGTTGCTTACCGGTTTATCCTGGTCACATTTGAGGTGGAAACGGAAACACTGGGCACACTACGGGAATACACCCTGGATGGGACCTGGAGGAAACCCCGGATCTGTGAGGCAGCATAGACTCTGGAGCCATCGTGACCCTGAGCAGGATAGAGCAGTTACTGAAGATGAATGAATGAACAAGTTCGTATTATGTTTATGTATCTTGAATGTGATTTGTTTCTTGGTGGAAAATGAGTGACTAAGTAATAACGTTATTCTCTTGGATCCATAGTCAATCTGTTGTTTTCATGCTCAAGAGATTTGGTGAAAATAATATAATTAATGATGATGTCTAATCCAAAGAATGAATCGTTCTTTTCAACTATTTCCATCCGGATCAAATTTTGCTTCCTTACTTAGTTAGTTATTTACCCTTCTCTTGTAATTCTGGTTAAATTTGCTATTTTCCTTATAACTTTGATTTTATCTCATGTAACTGGCATCAGGTTTAATGATATTGTCCAAGGTCTGCATTGAACACAAAATTAATGATAACTGGTTTCATTGATTTTAGGTAGTTTAGATTTGGGCTCTCGGTCAAATCGGACCATCCATAGAAAGTGAATGGATAAGATGGTATAAGAATAAGAATTCTCTCTTTGTTACTCCCACTGGCTTTCTGTCTCTCACTCTCTCTCTGTTGTCACCATGTTCCATATCACTATATTCTCCCTCACTGTGTTTTCTTTCAACACAGAGTTCTTTTTCTGATAGTCTTCTTCCTCAGCATGGTTCATGTGGGCTTCCTCCTGGTTTCCTCCCAAAAACATGCCTGTAGGTGGACTGGGGTAAATAAGTGTGCAAAGAAGTGTGTATGTATGATGCCTTGTGATGGACTGGTGTCCCATTTATAGTGTATCTCTGCCTTGCACCTCTGCCCTACCCAGTGTTCCCAGGATAGGCTCAGAGTCCACGATGATCAGGACCAGGATAAAACAGCTAGTGCAATCGAATGAATAATGCAGCAATGACATTTACATTGGACAATGATCATTTACACTGCCATTTTTTTTCAGAATGGCATAGTTCATTTTATCTTTTAACCTGACTGAATTTCTAATGCTTGAAATACAAGTATTTTGGCTAAATATTGATGTACTGTAGCAGACTAGCCTTCAAGTCTGAATCGATCATTCAGTAAGGTTTATCTATGGTCTCCAGTACTCCTAATGAAACAAATTGTGCTTCTTTTACTCAAAAATGTAGTACAAAAAGTAGTATTTTTTTATTTGGTTTTATTTACAAAAAAAATAAATAAAATAAATCCTAAAAGGAGTGTGAATATTATGATATTGCCTAGAAATAAGGTTGCCTAAAAGGTTCAATATAATAATAGATACTATTTTTTAAAATGGTTTATAAACAGTTTCATGAAATTTTCTAAAATGCTTTATAAACACTGACTCGAACATAGCCCAAGGGTTAGAGAGCAACTCCAGTTTCCTTTTCCTGTTGTCATTCCCCCTGTGTCCAAACACTATCTTCATCACCGGCCACTGGGTCAATATATTATCCTCTCAATGAACATGAGAAATGAACCTTAAATTGAGTTCAAAAAGCCTTACCAAAACCTGATGGTGTGGCCTCCCCTGCTGAAGGCAGTGAGAAGCAGTCCAGCACCCTGTAACTGTTGGAGGACAAGACCAGCATGTCATGTCCTAAAAGTATGGCCTGTGGGTCTGTGCTAGATTTGTGATTTCAAAACCTACACCCCACTGTCCAGGGCTTATTTGGCAGCAGGCCCACAGAGCTACCCAGACAAACATGGCACACTGTTTAGCACACTATTGAAGGCTTTTTAGGATAGAGGGGCCCAATTATGGCAGCTTGGCAGTGCCAGTATTTGAATTCATTATCTTCTGATTAGTAGCCCAAAGCCTTGGAATAAATGGCATGTAGTACTCACTATCCACTTTATTAGGAATCCCCTTTATTACTTGTACTCATGCATGTTATCTAATCAGCTAATCATGAGGCAGCAGCACAATGCAAAAAATACACATACAGGTCAAGAGCTTCAGTTAATGTTCACATCAAACATCAGAATAATGAAAAAGTGTGATCTCTGTGATTTTGTTCATGGCATGGATGTTGGAACCAGACGGGCTATTTTGAGGATTTCATAAACTGCTGATCTCCTGGGATTTTCACACGTAACAGTCTCTAGAATTTGCACAGAATGGTGCCAAAAAAATCATTTTCATTCAACATTCCTGATATTTACTATCTAGATGTGTGAAACAACTGAGAACATGACCCATTTTGTTTGAGCCCACCCAGTTTTCAAGTGCTAAAAAATATTGGAACATGTGACTGACAGGTGTTTCTTGTTGCCCAGGTATGCCCTGTTAGATCGATTGTTTAAACAATTAATAGTTCTAAATGTATACTCTTTAAACCAACATGAAGACCAGAGAGCTGTCTATGGAAGAAAAGCAAGCCATTTTAAAGCTGAGAAAAGAGGGAAAATAAATCAGAGCTACTGCACAAGCATTGGGCATAGCCAATACAACAATATGGAATGTCCTGAAAAAGAATCAAACCACAAGTGTAGTAAC